>VXBW01008316.1:857540-887037 GCA_013400375.1 Thinocorus orbignyianus | reverse complement strand
AAAAAAAAAAAAAAAAAAAAAAAAAAAAGGAAAAAGACAAATACTCCTCAAATACTCCTTCAAATGGCCAGGTTGGGAGGGCTGGAGTCTCCTCTGCTGCAGTAATTACAGACTTGTCCGCGCTATTTATACCGTACTCTCCAAAGCTTACAGGCTTCACGGATGAAACGAGTGTTCCTGGAATCGGTTCAGAACGTGTTCTGATGTACAGATAAACTTCTGGAAAGTATCTGATGACTGTGCCCGAGTGCTCTGACCCGCCTCCCATCGATGGGAATAAAGCGATAGCATTCGACTTAAAGAAAGCCGCAGAAGTTAATTAATTCGATGCTTTAATGGTTATAGAATCTGCAAAACACTAGTATTAATTTAGACTCTGGCATCTGGTTTCACTGAAATTCATGTCGAATGTGCAAACTACCCTGGCGTTCCCGGCTGCTCCCCGGGCGGGACGGGACGGGACAGGACGGGACGCGGGGAGCGGACGAAGCTCCGGGGAAGGTGCCTCACCCCGGGGCCGGCCACGCTGGGAAGTGCGAGGCGAGTTCACGGCGGGATGGGCTCGTGTGGGAACTGGCCCCGGAGCATGGGCACACGCCCGGCCGCCCCACGGTGGTCCCACCATCGCCTCCCCACACGTCGCCGGCTGGGCAGAGCCCACGGAGCTGACACGGTTGGGCAAAGCCGAGGTCCCGCACCTGCACCGGCCGGAGGGACCAGGCCCCTCCTGTCCCAGCGACCGGCTTCTAGCCCAATGTCCCCACGGCCCTGGGGCCGTTTGTCCACGCTTCCGAAATCACGCAGCAGTGTGACTCGACTCGGCTTTTTCCGATTGTGAAATCTTCACTCTTAAGACAAAGAGGCTCTTTAAATCATGAGAATGACAGACTTGAAAGAGAAAATTGATAATGTTAATAAATAGAGTTTACTGGGAAGATGGCATTTAGAAAAGGGTGACATGCCTCAAATTTAATTTTCGCTGGTGAAACAAGACAATTCTAAAAGGCCACAGATGAGACGATTTTTATTAAACATTTGTACTATTTTGGAAGCTAAGCCATAACTCATCTGCACTAAAATTTAACGACTTCGATTCATCAGGAAAGTTTGCTCTTGGACTCTGCTTCAAAGATACAACAACAACTCCAATGACAGGCTATAATGATTTCCCCCCTCTGATTTGCAGTGTGTCGGTGTGTTCTTGTGCCCAGACCGAAAATTCATATTCAAATCCCGAAGTCATAAAATTTAGGCTTTCGCATTTGTCTTTTCCAAACCGAAACTTGACTAAACCAGAGTCCGGGATCAAAAGCGCGCAAGAGCTATCAATTTCTCAGGGGACTGCAAAAGCCACTTGCCGCATACTTACTTCGACAATATTGCGGACAATTTGGGTAACATTGGGCAACGCGTGTTGTCCCTGGGAACCGAGCTGTATTGTTTCCCCTGAGGTCTCCCTGTCAACTCTGGTTTAACAAAAGTTGTGCTTCAAGAAGGTTTCTCGGGAAAGGCAAGCAAAGCTCGATATTGGGCAGAGAGGATGAGCGGTTAGGGGAGGAGGTGTACCTGCTCGACTTGGGGCTTTGCTGCAGCTCCCAGCTTGACTTTGTTTTCCCCTGTTTTTAACTCTAACTTTTTCTCGAGTGACATTAAACCAAGAAAGACAAGTGCAGAGCGAAAGGGGAGTTCAAGGCGGCTTTGCCTGAGGAAGAAGTGCGGCACCACTGCCTAAAAGTGCATCCTCTCCTCGGGAAGAGGTGGCGGGAGAAAGAGACAGCTTTTCACAGTATCTGATTTCCCACAAGGAGCAAAATACCTCGGGAGTGCTCGGTGTAAGCCTCCAATCCGGCTGACACGGCCGGGCTATCTCAGCCCTGGCACCTCATCTCGCCCTCCAGAAAAAGGTTTTTTTCTTTCAGTTAAGGTGATGTTCTTGGCCCCATCCTGAACCACTCGCAACCAGTGTCTGTGTGCGCAGTAGGGAAGGAGCCGGCAGAAAACAGCCCGGCCTGTGTTTATTCTCGAATTCTTGAAATGAAAAGAAACCGGCTCGTTGCTTCTTGATCTTTTCATTTCCTTTCCCTGGCCTGGGAGGCATCCCCCTGCCCGCCCTGCACATTTTAAGCCATGTCGGCGGGACTCCGACTAACCCTAGGTCTGTTTTTTAAAACGTATTTAAGCTGTAGAATTTGCTGACACATAAATAAGCCATCAAGGCTCTCGGAAGCTCATGAATCTTTGACTGAAGTATGTGTGGGGACTTACACACTTGTTCCACGTCATGATACTTTAAAAACTTTCACAAAGACGACTCTGGACAAAAAGCACCTCTGTTTAACAAGATAATTCTTGCTTTCAGTTTTATTTCTATTTTCAACTTCCTATTCTTTTGTCCCGTGACATGGCGCTTTTTTCCCCCTCGGGGACTCCTTTCTCTTCTTTCTCTCCTCCTATTCTGAACTGTTTTACAGCCCCGCTTTGTTACTGTCAGGAAAAAATGTCTGGAGAGCCCTGTCTCCTAAAGAAGGAACAGAAAAGGGAGGACTGGAGCTGCAATGTTGCCTATGCATGCAGAACATCCCAATCTGTTTTTGTGCATTGAGTTGGGGAGAGGGCAGCAGGGAGCGTGCACCCAGCCTCAGCCCGGACAAAGGGAGGCCGGACAGCTGCGCACCCGCCACAAAAGATTCACTCTTCTGTCAATTCTGTTTACTTAGTGTTGTTTCTGACCTCTGTGCTGCACTTGTTGCTAATACATATGCTTATCAAACCATTTTAATTGGCTTTCTTCATAACATTAGTCCCAGCGCTTCTTCTTTTTTTTTTTTTTTTTCACCCTACATGTGTTTCCAAACAACTTAATTGACTTCTCTAATATTCATCTTCTTGGGCTCTAAACAACTGATTTCTCCCCCCACGCTTCCCAGCCCCCGGGGAAAAAGGCCCTAGGGTGTCTGCACGGAGAGAGCTTCACCTTTGGGAAGGGGTGGCTGTGCGAGGAGACGCGGTACTCGGAGGAATAACCCGCACCCCGAGGGGACAGCCGTGTCGCCGGCGTCGCTCCGGCTGGCACAGCAGATCCAGGCCGTGCGTGATGAAGCGGCTGCTGGTAGATAGGCGAGCAGACTGCCCTCGACATGTTTTAAATGTGGTTTTGCTTTGTTTTATGGCACTCGGTGGACTGCTGCCAGCCCGAGAAGACCCGGCACCACCCTTGGAGCTGCTCATCGATCAAGAGCGCAGCGCCCCGACCGGGGGGGCCGGGCTGAGCGGGCGCGCACCCTGCGCGGGCCGAGCCTCCCCGCCCGCCGCAGGTAGCGCCGCGGGCTTCTGTGCCGCCCCGCTCCTCCGCCCCGCACCCAAACCCTGCACCCAGGGCGGCCCTGACCCCTCCCCAGCACTGACGGGGCAGGCAGGGAGACTCTGGGGACCCGCTGGGCTGGGATGCAGGAGGTGGCAGGGAGCAGCCAGCCTGCCCCCCCAAATCTCCGAGCACCAANTTTTTTTTTTTTTGGTCACAATTTCGTAATTAATTGTTGCGCTCGGGTTTGTAATGGAAACAATCCTGCAAGGCCGGATGGTTGTTATGATTTGCTTTCTTTAGCGCTTCTCCCCCTTTGCGAGCATTGTTCGCGGTGACTGTCTGGGCTCAGATATGATGTTGGGACAGCGCCTCCCTTGAAATGGAAACAGAGGCCTGAATAAAGAAGGGTGGAAAAAAAGTACTTTGTAGTCTGCATCGTCCATCTTTAATTCAGAGACGCATCTATACTCCTGGGAGCGCTGCCTTTGATCTCTTTGATTTTTACACCAGATCTGTTATGGACTAAAATTCCTAGGTTTTCCATAGAAACATCTCCATTCCTTCGGGATATTGATGTTTTCTTCTTCCTAGGGGTTATGATATGGTAAATCAGATTCAGAAAAGCATGGACAATGCCAGCATTCATGGGTCGGGGGGCGGTGGTGGGGGGGCGGGAGCCTCTCTCTCTTCTCCCAGTGAATCAAAATATTGTTTATTCTGTTGCTCTTTAAGCCCAGTCACTTCAGCTGCCTTTCAGTGCCTTCAACTCTGGAAGAGGGGCAGCAGCAGCAGCAGCAGGTTGCGTTGCCATGGGGACCCTACTGTATGGCAGCAGCGCCAGCCCCAAAGACAATGCCTCGCAAAGGGGCTTGAAAAGTGAGGTTTCTCCCTTTGCCATGCAGCCACTTCCGATGGAGCAAGCATTCTCCTTTCGGGACCCTCATCTTGTCACTAGAACAATGTCTATCTTCGCCTGCCAATTTTTTTTTTTCTCTATCCTGCCTTTGATCTATAAAAAATCAAAAGAACAAAGTCAGGAGAGAATAGGGGGCTTTTTTGTGTTGTTGATGCACAGAACAGGCTTTTATAATTTGGGTCTACTTTTGTGCCTGAGGATTGCAGGGGCAGGGAAGGAGGGTAGTTTATTCGTATGTTGGGCTCTCTCTAGCCCTGCCGACCCCGGGCATGGCGTGTGCCAAAGGCCCCCCCTCCATTTCCCCTCCTCCTCCCCAAACAGCCAGAAGAAGGTTGGGTGCTGCTCACCCCGGGTGTCTCCCACTCCCCAACCTTGCTCTTGAGAGTTATCCTGCAGACTGGGGCCTTCCCACCTGCTGGGCTCAGGCCACCACTGGGGTGGCACTGACCCAAAGCCAAGTTAGGATCACCCAAGCCTACTAATTAATGCTGATGTTTATAACAGAGATGTGTCAAATCACAGAATAACATCATGACCATCACAGTGTATTCGAATGCATGATGCAAAACGACGCTGTTTTCCAAGTCATGATTTTGTGTAAAGGTAAGAGGAATGGTTGTGAGACTATCATGCTTTTCTTAGAAATCATACAAACTGGGAATGCATGAGGCCCTGAGATGCTGAAATCTTGGCTTTATGTGCCAGCAAAGCAAAGAACACGGAGTGTCCATGCAAATATGCAAGTGTGAGTTTGACTTCTTTGTTTGTAAGTGGCAACAGGCATTGTCACGCATGTGTAGGACAGACTATAAATAATCCTAGATGGAAAACTTGGTCTTGTTCTGCTTCTTTCCATGAGGAAAAGTAGCTGGTTGGGTTCACATGTGACTCTATGCACGTAACCCCCCTAGAATTAACTCTAATCACTCTAGCTCAGCTCAGTTCCTTGCCTTCGAACAGCGGGAAGTGTTGATTTCTCCGAAAGGATTGCATTACTACTACTTCCTTTTCATTAAAATGCCAGCAAAGGAAACAACAGAAATGACTGGGCTGCACTGTATCAGTTACACTGACTTTGGTGCCTTGGCTAAAACATGTTCCTGCACGATTAGGTGATTAACTCCGTTACAGACCCGTTTCCTACTTTGAAGGAGTCAATTTCTGGGCAAGACCATACAGTAGATTGGGTAGAGAGCGGAAATTAGAGGAAGGTTCATTAAAGAAACTCAGACATCCTTGGTGAGTGCTTTTTCTGTCTCAGACCACCTTTTCTCAGTAATTTTTGAAAGAAAATCACCAGTTTCAAAATGTCCAGGTCAAGTCAACTAATTTAGACAAGGACATCTGACCCCCTGTCTGGGTTTGAGCTGCTGGGGAGTATTTCCCGTGGGCTGCAAATGGAGGCAGAGGTACTTCTCTATGGAGGGCTGTGAGCCGAGGCTTTATGGAGCCCAGGGCCTTTGCTCCAGCCTTTGTCAGACACGAAACAGGGGTTTCAGCCTTTTCCCAGCATGAGAGAGTCACAAGTGGGCACAAGGGAGTGTTAGGGCGTTGCATGCCTCAGCAGTGTGCTGTGGCACTTCTGTATCTGGCTGTAGATCACAACTGGCATGCTCCATTCTGTACCTGGAGACAGCCAAGTCTCCGCTGCTGTACTTGACTGGCATCACCTCACCCTTACAGGAGTCTCTTAGTAATTGCCTATGACCTGCATGGAATTTCTGGACCCTGGTCACATGCCAGTCCCACAAGAGCCCTCAGCTCAGTACCCAGGAGCTGGCTTCTCACCATCTGGGCTATCCCTGTGCCTCAGGATCTGTGTCCAGGAACTGCAGAGTTAGGCCTGTCAGGAAAATGGTTACTGAGGCAGCAGGTTTGCATGGCACTGGGGGGACTTCGAAACTGTGGCATCCACGTTGCAGTGGGCTTTGGAGAAAAGGAGAAAGGATGGAGGAGGGCTGTATTTCACCTGTCTGAAAGATAACCACAGGGAGAAGATGTAGCAGGCCTGGGTCCCAAGATCAATCCCCCTTCCCTCCTCCTCCTCCTGTCTTTCCCCCAACAGCCTCTCTTGCCAGATTCCCCGGGAAACCGGCTTCCCACCCTATCTGGTCACATATTTTTCCCAAGATTAATTGTTGGGTCAGGGCGGATTCACCATTGTGTCAGCCTGCAAGTGCCTTTCTCTTCTTTCTTTTTTAAGAGAGCCTTAGTCAAACTTCAAGCCCCCCCTCCCTTCCCTCCTCCCCCATCTTTTAGGGCGGGGGATATGCTGCTCTCAGCCGACCTTCTGGGCTGAGAGGTATCAGCCATGCCTTTTAACTGTACAATTATGCACACTCCCTAAATGTTGTTTTAATAACAGTGTTAGAAAAAAGCCACAGCGGGTCGGTGTTTAGAAAAGCAGTGAAATGCCCGGAGCAGCTCACTCTCTCCTTCATACACGCACAGATACCCTCCGGGCAGCTTTGCGGGGAGGAACGGTGAAAACGCACCTAGTTCCTAGATGGGACGAATGACCCCCATCTCCCGGGAAGCCCCAGGTTCCGTCCCACCCCAGGCAGCGGCTGCCCTGGAAGGCGCAGGCTGGAGGCGGGCGCAGGGTAGGCGGGCGGGGACAGGGAGGTGGCTCGGTGCCCTGTGGGCATCCCTGGCCGCGGGGTCCAGGACTACGGAATACGTCTGAGGCCAGCCGGGCTGGAGGTGTCGCTCGCCTCTCGGGTCACCTCCCCCGCAGCAGGCAGAGCCGGGCAGCCCGGGCAGAGAAGTGGGCAGGGGGCTGCCGTGCTGTTTGTTCATTCAGCCTCCCGCCGCCGCCCCTCACCGCCCGGCCCTTGCGCTCCGCAATCAGCAAACGCGTGGGGCGCTGAGGCGGCGAGGCCAGCGCCCGCCCCCACGCGGGACACAGCCTGGCCCCACGGGGGGCAGCAACGCCCCCCGCCCCGGGCGGTACGGCGCGGAAGGTCCCACCGGTCCCCTCGGTGCGCCCCGACCCCGGCGAGTCCCCCGGGCTACGACCAGCCACGCCACTCTCGGGGCTCTGCCCAGCGGCAAACTCGCTCCCGTGTGAAACCACAGAGCCTGGCACTCATTTTCCGTCCAAAGCCAGAGTGTAAGAGGCGCTGTGAAGGAGACCCGGGCACCTTCATACCTCAATTTTTCTTCTTTGGACAGGAAATGTGGGTGGAAGGGGGGTCGAGATCGTAAATTTCATTGATTACTTGCAGATTGCACAGAGTATATTCAAGCTTTCATGACAGCTTCTGGAGACATAACGACTCGACAATATTGCCCGAACAGTACAAACTCTCTTTAACTACTACAAAGAAATCAGCAGGTAATTATAGGCTCGATTGTATACATAATAGGCATCGGAAATCGGAGAATAACTGTAGGCAGCGATTCTGAACCAGAAGAGGAACTGTCGTGCTTCAAACTCTCATACAATAGCTGTTCATTGTGCCGAGTGTCTTATTCTGATTAGAGATACCTGCGCAGCATAGCAAATATAGAAGAGAGACACATCCTTGATCTTCCTGCCAGTAAAACTCATCCTTTAAATATTAAAGATATAAAGGCAAAGCAAGCCATGTGGATATTCCTGACACAGGTGACGATGCTGAGCTCTGCCCTCCACCTCTGGAAAGAGCACTTTACTGGGCAGAACGAGCACGCCTCGTTTAGGGGGATTTTTGACTGGAATAGGACTGCTGGAGGTGGGGGACCAAACCAAAACAAAACCTTTTGACAAGGTGCCCAGAGAATTAGCTTTTAAACAGAAAAAGCTAATAAATATAAAAGAACTTCCCACCAAAATTAACCGAGAACCACAGTCACTTCGGGAACACACCAAGCCCTTATTTCATATTGACTTTATGATATTTAATTTATTTTTTTCTTGACTTACGGGAATAAAAGACAAGCTTGGTAAAGGAATATAAACATATATTTCTGATAGAGGGGTTGTTCCTTTTTTTAACAAATGTTTTTGTTTTGAAACCATTATTGACACTCCCTGCTCAGAATCGTCTACCTCTCCTTCAGCTGGTAATTCCTCCTTCCAACAGGCTCTAGCGCCCAGCAAGATCACAGAAGCACTCCGAAATACCCTCTCGGTGTCGATGCCCATTTCACTGGAGGGTTTCCTCAACTCCCATTTCTTTCTTTCAGGTGAAGTTTTTCAACGAGTTCCTTGGCGACAAGCCGAGGCGGTGCCTGGCAGGTGCAGTTGTGCGTGGGTGAACCCACTCACTGCCCGTCCCCGCGGGTCTGGTCCCTGCTGTCCCCGGCTGAAAAGCACCCCAGCGGTTTCCACACAACTTCGCTTTGAATATATCATCTGGCCTTAAAGTTCACTTCGGTTGTTTTGCCTCTAGGGGTACGCGCTGTGTTATACTGGGTCACGAGTGACCTATACGCCTAAGTGAACATCTGTCCACATCACAACGCGGGCACACAGAAGCAGATAACCCAAGGTACCATTGCAGCCTATAGGGAAGACCGTTTCCACCAGGTCAGGTTTGGCACCGTCAAAAAGCAGAGCGGAGCCGAGCCGAGAAGTGCCAAATCCAGGGCTCCTCACCCTCGGCAGGAGCCCAGCGCAGAGCCCGGGGAAAGGCGGTCCTCCAAGGTCCGACTTTCGCGGGGAATTTGGCGTGAGCACCAGCCGCGGATGAGCGCGGAGCCGCTGCTCCGGGGCAGCTGCCGCCAGGAGCGCGGGGTGTGCGGGACCGGGCACACACCCCAGGCGTGTGATCAGAAATAAACGCATGGGGAAGCAGCCAGGCTCCAAATAAATTAGATTTGGATTCCTTTCATTTACAAATATCTCCTTCGTGAACTCCGATTACTGTTTTTCTAAATATCATTTACTACATCGTTGTAAACGACATAATACAATTTTTGTTTTAAAAATTAAAAAGATTGATAGAAATAAATTCTCTTTATAACTGGCAACGAGTAGCAGCTAAGTATTTCACTCGGTGCTTTGCAATCCCGCTCCTGTAACAACCATTTTGTGTAAGCTACATCACTGGCTTCTACCTATCTATTTGGTTTTAATGCCAAGTTAACGTTAGAGCTAAAGCAGGATGTTAGTATAAATGTCAATCAACTTTTTCAAAATGCTCCTGACTAAATCATGTAGTGAAAATAAAATACAGAGGGAAGGAAGGAGGGGAAGTTGTGTTTTTCAAAACTGAAAGACAGTAAAAAAATGGTCATCAAAAAAATAATAAAAAAAAATTCTCCAGATGAAGACAGTAAAGGTAAATCAAAGCAGAGCAACTGTTTGCAATATCACTTGTACTTTTCCTGTTGGGCTGCTCGGTATTTTACCGAGTGGAAGTACTAGCAAGATGTGCAGGTATCCGCTTACATTATAAACTGCAGTTGGTATAAATATACTGTTCCAGAGAACAGCTTTATCACATGCTTCCAAATAACAAAGTAGCCTTTCAAACAAAAGATACACATCAGGTGGGTGGCATTTTATTAATGAATGATGCTCTGCCTGATAAATATGAAGGGTGACCATTTTCTGCCCAGTTCCTCCCGTCGCCCGCCCCATCCCACCGTCGCCTCCGCGGAGCGCGGAGCTCTGCCCGCCCGGCAGTCCCCTCCGAGTGCCGCCCTGCCCGCGGCGGACTCCAGCCCTGTTGCAGGGCTCCTCCGTGCAGTCTTTAGGGGGGATGCTTTGTACTCCAGACTCCAGCGATCAAATTCACGTACGAAACGCTCCCGCCAATTTGCTATCCTTTTTTTTTTTTTTTTTNTTTTTTTTTTTTTATTCCACTCCACCCACCCCCGCCAAAGTTTTGCCGTGTTTGCCCAATTTCGGCAAAAGAGGTTCTTGGAAGGAAGGATAGGTCAGATTTATATCAAAGTAACCTGCCTGCCTCCATCTTTCAGCCTGTGTCACCTGTGAATTTCTCAGGTGCACGGTTGCATCTCATCCCGCACACCTCTGCCACCAGCAGCCTCCGGACAGTGCCTGAACTCAGCCTTTTCCAGACCCGGTCCCAAACCTAATCTGCTAGTGCGGCTCGACTAGCCATGCTATGAACGGGGTGGAATAAGAATCTGTTGATCGCCATGGCCACAAGTTCCCTTTTCTGACCTTATATCCTAGCCCGGCTGGTTGTTGGGTTTGATCCGGTTTGGGCTTTTTTAAGCCGACTCTTATTCTACGTGTTAAATGGTCGGCTCTTTAACCAGCAACTAGCAATCATCAGACATTAATTTATACGGCTTTTACAAATACCTAAGCTATTTAAAATGCTGAACTGGGTTGTGTGTGGCAGGGAACATCTATCTATTGAATAGGCAGTGTCACACGGTAGCATGCTCTCTTGTCAAGGGTGATTGTGTTTTAGGCAAACATTTGAGCAAACATAAAGGCAAAGGTCAAGTACTGTTCAGTTGCAGTGTGTGCTAATTCACCTAGCTAACCAATGGGGCAAAAGTTGCATTTTCTGCGAGCACCGCAGACCAAACCTCTGCGAAGGGCATTATTAGCACTGAGCCGGCTGTGATCGCTTCCAGACAGCTCCCGGGTGGAAAGGCTGGAGGCTCCGAGGGTGCACGGGGTGCAACTCCTGCACCATCACCTCCCTTTGCTAACAAGCGCCTTCCAATGAGCTGGTGTTTTTTGTACTGTTCTTCTCCCCTCACTCCTTCCGCCCTCCCCCGGATCCCCTTCCTCCTTTTCTTTGTTATTTAGTTATTCCCCTGCTTTTTCTTCCTCTCTCTCCCCATTCCCTGAACAAACGAAGCTGGGCTGCCCATCGCCGGCCGGCTCAGGGCGCTGAGTGCCCGGAGCCCCAGCGCAAGGAGAAGGGAGAAGGACGAAACCAGCAATTCCGGAGAAATTGGGCGAGCGGAGACCAGTGGCAGGAAAGTGCAGTTTGACTCCTCATTGAAAGTGCGTGGGGAGGAGGGGGGAGGAGGAACCGGTTACTTTATTATCGTCATTCCTCCCCACGTCGTCGCAATAAACTAAAGCCATGTTTTGAATAGGAAAGGCTGGAATTTATCTCTGAGGGTGATCTGCCTGCAGAATTTTCCAAGCAAACCTTATTATTTCTCATAGGGAAATTCTTCATGCCATCCAAAAAAATAGAAAAGAATCAAAGGACTGGGTGGTGGCTGTCGCGCTCACACAGAGACTTCTAAGTCTCTCTCTCTTTTAAGGAGAAGAAAAAAAAAAAAAAAAAGCCAAGGAAAAAAAAATCCGACGACCCATTCCTTCCTTCTCGGTTCAGCCTGGAGGGCTCACACTTTGAATCAATAGTCATTTTGTTTGAACCAATGGCTGTGCTTCCATCCAGGCTGTACATACAGTAGTTTTAATAATAAACCCGGGTTTCACAGTTGTGGTCTTAAAGCACTCAGTTTGGGGGTTGCACGTGCAAAATAAATAAATAAATAATCAAACACATGGCAGTAGGATTAGGGGGAAAAAAAAAAAAAAAAGAAAAAATAGAGAAAAAAAAAACAACCCAAAAAACCCCCAAACCAAATAAACAACAAACCGCCAAATAAAACTGATTAGTCTGAATCCAGGCGAAAGCTCGTGAAATTCTTACTTGTTGCCTTGTGCTACAGAGGCACTCGCCTCCCAGTCCCGCACCGTGGGGTCTGGCTGCTGGCTGCTTCTGCTGCTGAGAGAAGCGGGATAATTTTTTTTTTTTTTTTTTTTTTTTTTTTTNTTGACAAAATTCCAGGAAGAACATCAACAACGTTAGAGACGTGATTCTAAGCACAAAACTTGTTTATGGCTAAAATGACATTAAAATCACGAGGACATTTTTTCTTTGCAGCGCAGACTTTAAACACAAACACACACGCATGAGAAAACATGGGTGTTTTTTTTTTTTAAAAATAAATAAATAAACTTACCCCCGCCTGCCAAACCATCACAGTTTATGGGACTCTTCTTTAGTGCTGCAGACAACTTGGTCCTTCAAGCCCTGCATTAAGCACGGTGGATACAGTGAAACAGGAATAATTTAAAAAAAAAAGTTTTTTCATGTATTTCTAAATAGTTTAATCTCCTTCAAATGTCTCGGATTTCTTTACAACCCACTGGCTACGGTCCTATAAACACCACCTGGGCAGTTTCACAAGCTTTAAAGTTTTGTGTGAGTGTGTGTGTGTGTGTGCGCGCGCGTGTGTGTGTGTCTGTGCGTGTGTGCAGTAAGTTGTTTAAAAGGCATCGTTACCATTCAGAGGTATAAAAGTATTGCCCTGATCTTTGGCGTGATGGGGTTTGTTTTTTGGATTTGGGAGGGGTTTTTTTTTACGTGCACCTCTCATTTAACTTAACTTTTTAAAGATGGGAAAAGCTGGAAGCTTTAGTTTTCGAGAGACTTTTCTCGTTATTCATCTGTTTGGTCGCCTTAGCTGCACAAAAGAGTATCAGCTGCGTTATGAAAAATGGCCTAAGCCCAGAGAATGTCACAGTGGTCGACTTATTATTTTAGCTCTTCTTAAAAAAAAAAAAAAAGAAAACTCGGGGAAAGTTTGCTTTTGATGAATTCAATAAAAGCGGCACTGCAACGGAAGAGATTTTAAGCTAAAATCATACAGCATGGGGGCAAAAGCTTAAACCAGCCAGATGGCCAAAGGTAGCCAGAGTCTGCCCGCTTCAAACCCATCCACTGAAGTTACAGTCCTCCAGGCTTTTAGCTTTTTTTTCATGTTTACACTGCTTTGTTCCCCTGCTTAAAAATATCTCAACAAACAAATAAAAAAACCCTGAACTTTCACAACTTGCGTATCAGGAGCCGTTTTTTTTTCTCTTCTGGAACAGGGACAAGGCGAGATATTTTTTGGTTTTGTTTTGAAGAAGACACGGCATTTCAAAGCCCCAGGGCAAGGTGTTACTTTTTAATTTACCAGCACCTCGTCTCTCGTCCCCAGGGAAGGCTTCCCGGCCGTAACCAGAAAGGACAAGTCGAAAGGACTGCAGGGATTACAACTGAAAGCTGTGCTGTGAATCAGCTCCTGTCCTTCTCCTGAGTAATAAATAGATCCAAATAATAAGAGCGATTAATAATAATAACAATAATAAATACCCCAGACTAAAGGCTCTGTGGAGCAGGGTAGGGCGTTGAATTCGATGTGGGTTTTGTTTGTTGCTGGGAAACATCCATAAACAGCCCCCAAACCACTAGTAAACTATATTTTCTTCTGGCTTAAAAAACTTCGCAATTCTTGTGATTTCGGTGGCACTCGGAGGCTTGCCATTGGCTTACAGAAAGTTGCCCTGGCTGTAAGTGAGGGCAGAGTTCTGGTGCCTTTAGCTCGGATCTGAAGCTGCGTCCACCTGCTTTGATAACAGGACGGAACTTTTGATGTCGCTGGTCCGACGGAGATGTTCAGCGCTGGCTGTACAGGGGGGAGAACAATTAGGTAGAGCAGGACGGGCTGGAAGCGCCCTGCCCGGGCTCCTCTCGCCTCTTTCCCTTATTTCGTAATTATTCCCATCCTGTAAAACAAGTGTCCGCGCTGCCCCGCGGAGAGGGGCTGCAGCCAGCCCGCAAGTACCTGATGTCGGGATAAACCCGACCCCCCTCTTTACCTCTGCCCCCCGCGCCACTGCATCGAAACCTCCGGGCCGGACCCATCCCTTCTCTCCCCGGCCCGATCGGGCCGCGCAAGTAGCGCACGGAGTCGCTGGGGAAGACGCACCGCCAATCCGCACACCGGCGCGGCCAGAGCTGCCTCGCTGCCCTAAAACACTCCGGGTGGCCCCGACGGTTGGGGAGTTTAGCCCTCTCCTCAGGTAGCGCCGGCGGCTGGTGTGCGGATCCCCTGCGGAGGGCTGCGCGTCCCTCCGCGGAGTGGGAGCCGCCGTGCCCATCTGTGTGGGCGGCAGGTGCTGCCCCTATTCCAGGCTGCGGGCGAAGGGTGCTACGAGGAACCCCTGGCAGCCGAGAAAAGAAGGCTGTTTCCCGGAGAGGTGGTGAGGGTTTTAAAACCTAATATTTGGTTCAATTTGTAAACGCTCAAGTGAAATGGAAGGTGAATAACGCGCAACTCCGCTGAAAGCTGGGCGCAGAGCAGAGGAAGGACCGTGCGTTGCGTGTCTATAGGAGTGTGCGCGCCGCGCACTGAGCGCAGTCACCTTCCAAACTTACTGTGTAGTTTCCTAACTCTTAATGACCTCGGTGCCGGGAACTTGTTCCCCAACGGGCTCTGCCGGAATGACCACGGCACCAGTGGTCAGGAGCAGAAACCAGTTTATAGTCGTTTGCCCCGCTGGTGCAGCAGCTAGCGAGAAGCGCTGAAATAAGAGTAAAAAGGAGCCGGCGAGGAAAACTACGGAAAAAAAATACAGCTCCGGAGCAGCCCCCACTCGTGTGTGTGTGTACGTAGCTGAGAAGCGCCGGCCACGCGGGTGGGAGCAGATATCCCAGTGCGTGTGTCTCGCCTGGCACTCTCTGCTCTATTTCAGCCCCCTGTCGACTAGCGCAGGGGTCCAACACGTGTTCCTGCCTGCACCCGGGGCTGCCCTTAACGGGTCACCTCGACGTGGGCAGGAGACACATCTAGGGGAACCCTGATTACCTTCTGGTCGTCTTTTTCCCAAAACGCTTGGAAAATCCGTTAAATCACAGATCTCCCGAGCCTGGAAATTGCCCTTTGCAGCCCCAAAGAGCACAGGCTGGGAAAACTTGCAGCGATATCATCCCGATGGGAATGACAGCGCACCGTCGAGAAGAGTTTAGTAAATTTAGAAGGCAGTTACATCGGCTATACAAAGAGGTTTTGGTTTTGATTTGGACATATTTTTTCCCCCGAAAATAATATCTGTTCTGAGCAGTTTTGCAGAAAAGAAGGTAAATCAGGCAATAAAGGAGCGCGTCCCAACTGCATGCTCCCAGAAGCGTACCTGCTCCCGCTTACAAAAATGACCTGGACACCAGCCTGGGCAGGGCAGAGCCATCTGCCCACACCGCTGCCCACCCTAGGAGCTGCATCCTGCTTGGGACAGGCTTTCCCCCCATCCCTCCTGCCTCTCCCAGCGCCGGCTCATCCCCGGCACTGTGCAGGGTGCTTGGAGAGCCCCCGGGGAGGCGGGATGCTGTGAGCACTACTGGCCGGAGCTTCACCTTTGGGGCGCGACTCGGCGGGGGGGCACGGCAGTGTGCGAGGGCGAGCAGGGCAGGCTGACCGCTGGCACGCAGCTGAGCGCTGCTCACCGGGCTGGGCTTCCCTAACCTGGCCTCCGGCTGCGGCACTGCGTTCGTTGTGCCCCGACTCCACCGGGATCCGGGAGCGCCGGGACGGCTCTGTCCCGTTCGGGACACGGCGGGCCCGGAGGTAGCCCAGAGTGACTCCTCGAGACGCAGCCTTGCCGGTCCCATGTGTGAAGTACCGGCATGTGCTCACTTTCACGAGTGTGCAAGCCATCAGACGGGGCTGGTGTGCCTTCTCAGTTCCAGGTTGCCCTTGAAACGTTGGAGTTTATTCCCCCTCCCCGATATGTCACCCTTCCTCAGCCCTGTGGGGAAATTCCCTCTGGCTCTGATCCCCCTTGCTCGGAGCTTCACGTCCTCTGAGAACCGGTCCCGGGGCTCCCATGCAGCCCAAACTTCCCTGGAGTCAGGAGGAGTGAGTAGATTTGGCTCTTGGAGTGTTTTCGCAAGCCAGGACACAGCCTGGGGACCGAAGGATTGCGGAGATGTTTCCCTCCGCCTGGCCAAAGTGCCTGCTAAGGATGGGTTTGGGGGCAGGAGACATCCTCGGAAGACCTCGCAGTTCTCGGAAGGTTGTGCCTTGTTTTAGTGTTTACTCCCCGAACTGCAAATGTCACCAGAAAGCAACTTTAGTGCTTTGCAGTTAATATTTTTTGCCCGAGGTCTATCACTAACATTAATTGTCCCAATAAATTGAGATATAGTGTGCATAATGCAATGTAACAATATGGTTATATTCCACGTGTATGACTTAATTAAGCTATTTGCAGCCTGATGCTGCAAGTCAACGGGTGTGCAAGTGGATTAACAATGTACTGTTCTCGTATCCTCAGGATGGTGCATAATTACTTTACTGGCGGTACATATCAATTTTTGATGATTGCAGAACACATGCTCACTTTACCAACAAGCGCTTTAATAACTCTCCATTGTGTTTTTAAAAAAAAAAAAAAGAAAGAAAAAGAAAAAAAAAAGGCGTTGTTTGGAAATATTTGGAAGCCTCTGCAAACAATGTCGTAGGTTCGTCGCGTGAGGTTTAGACCTGATCTATATTTGATGAAGTGCAGACTCCGAGGCAGCGCCCGGCCCCCCCTGCCCGTTCCCCCTCCCGGGGCCGGCAGAGGTGAGCGGAGACGGGCGGGCCGGGCGCTCCGGCCGTCGAGGCACGGCGGGCGGCCTCCATGCGGTCCCTGGGGAGGAAAACGTGAGGGGAACGGGGGGGAGGGGGGCGTCGGAAGGGAGAGGCAGCGTGCCCCAACACATGCTCCTGACATTTGTGAGCGGAGTAATGCAATTAGGAAACTCGATTACAGGGCGACGACGAAGCTGGGGGATCCCTGGGTCTTTGTTCCCAGGAAGATGGCGCCAGGGTCTGGCCAGCGGGATTTAGCGTGTGCCCCTCCAGGCAAAGGGGGAGGGGCACGAGTGTCGACCTTTCTAGGAGGGGGGCAACTTAATTTCTGCAGCCTAATCTTGTTGGGGAGGCAGGTACCATCCATCAGAGAGAGTTACCCGCATGGTGCCGAGCGGGGACAGGCTGCCTGACCGGTCGGGCATCGCCGCGCCCGGCCCAGCGCTCTGGAGCACCAAACCATCTCGATCAAAGAGAAAAAAAAAATAGTAATTACATAAAAAGTATGAAAAATTCCCGCTTGTCCCTTGAGGGGGACCTCAGGAGTNCGCCGGGCGAGGCCAGCTCCGCCCGGCCTGCGCGGCCCCCGGCGCCCTGCTTCGCGCCCAAGCGCGGTGGTGCTGCTTCTGCGGAGCCTTCCTGGAAGAAGTCGATTTGTTCTTGTACCTGAAGCAGGTGATGTTTATGCAGAGACATCTGAATGACAGCAGGAGTGAAGGACAAATCTAATAAAGCCTAATAAACCGTGAGAGTCTAAATGTCATTAAACTTACAAAGATGAGACTCCAAATCACCAAAAAGGTAAATGTCTTCATTAGTCTGATCTCTGAAGACTGTCGAACATTTCATTAATTTATAATTTATGATTGTTTGACAAATATTGAAAAGTATGTAAATATGAGGGGGATAATGTATTTTCTGCGGGAGATAAGGAAATGACCCAAACTGTACGTGCCTGCTAGATTACACACGAGGTTCCATCTATCTGTTATCAAACTGTGCTTTCCCTTTATACAACATATTGTGCAACTGACAAGTGAAATAGTGCAGATAAACCAATGGTTTAAAACGTAATAAAGACAACAGCCATTTGCATTTTTTACATTTTATTACAAAGGTAATTTACTATGACACATTTCTGAATGTAATTTATGAAAACATTTTAAAGCAATTATATAATGTATACAGCACTCGGAGACACAGAAAGTCAGATAAATAATAATCTTATGGATCTTCAGAGACTTTCTATAACGCTGAAAATATAGACTTTCGCAGGAACAGCAGTAAAATATAAAATCATAGAAATAAAATGCAGAATGATGTAATAAAGAGGAAATGGGTATATTTCGAACTGGAATTGCAACATTAGATATTCAAGAACACAATCTCATCTATTCCAAAGAACTAGATCGTCTCAGAATGTTATTTTTTTCTCCCTTCCTCTGTGTTGTGAAATCGGCTTCTTAAAGAAAAGAGGATTTCCGAGTAAAACGTCTTGCACCACCGTCCTCTTTGGTGGACCAAGAGGTCGACCTTCCAGTGGGGTTCCCGAGAAGGCAAGGAGCAGCGCCAACCTCCCTTCACAGCTCTCCTGTGACAAAGGGGAATTACGAGTTTATTATCACTCTTCATCTCGGGGAGAAAAGGGGCAGGAGGCGCGCACGCCCGCAAACAGTGGCTGCGCGGGGCCGGAGCCCCGAGGTGCGGGCAGACCTGGGCAGCTGCCTGCCCTCCTACCTGCCCCCCTGCCTGCCCCCCTGCCTGCCCCTCGCCCAGCCAACCGGGCAGCACCCGCTGGAGATTTCCACGAACTCCTGGCTTCCCAGCACGGCGCAGGCTTGCTTATGCCCCAGTGAAGTCCCCAGCAAGGTCGCCACTCTTTTGGCGGGCAAGGGGCACGGGGCGGCCCCCGGGGTGGGATCCTGCCCACTGCCTGGCCCCTCCGAGGCTCTCCGCGGCTGAGCGCAGGAGTGCTTCTCTGCTTACAGTGGAGAGCAGGGAGACACTCAGAAACCGAGAGGGGACAGCATCGCCTGGCAAATGTCTCCAGGTGCCTCCAACAAAGCATTTGCACCCAGAGGGTCAGCAAACCCATCGCGTGCAACTGCCTGGCTGCTTTTATTATATTTTTTTTTTCTCCCAAAGCCACCCAGAAGACAGTAAGCCACGGAGTACAGTTTTGTAAAACCCCCGCATTCCCCAGAACGGGCTCTGTGTCTTTGTCTTTACATAAAACAGTGCCCTTTGGCCAAATGTGCCTGTAACGAGCTTGTAAAACAAACCAGAAATCTCAGCTCTTCCTTGAGTCTACAAGCAAGTCGCTTTATTCCCAAATCTTGCAAATATGTTAGGAGTGTTAGAAGTGGGACTAAAAAGCCCCCTAGCAGAGCTGGTTACCTGCTGTGAGCCTCACTGCCGCAGACCCTTTCACCAGACATATTAAATCTCTTACCCTAAGAAAACAGGCACTTGTCACAATTGAAACCCGACGTACCAGGGCAGCGGGATGTAACAGTTTAGGGAACTTTACATTTTCCCCGGAGGCCCGCCCGAGCGGAGGTCCCTAACACGTGTTCCACGAAAGGCCTGAAGGCTCTACCGTGGCTTCAACGTTTCTCAGGGCCCCTCGCCTGTCACCCCTGCCCACCGCCAGCACCCTGTCTCTGGCCTGGCGTTCACTTATTTATGGGGAGAAAGAGATCTCGACGAGATAGCAGATCATTCACCCTCCTCAGTACGCCGGTCTTATGCGTGTGTGTCCCGTCTATTGTCCCGGCCGTCTGCCCCGACGGCAGGTCGGGCGCCATCCCCAGGGTCGGGGGCTGGTTAGGTGGGTGCGGTGGCAGCGATACCCGGCGCTGAGAATTGCCACTCCGGCCCCGAAAATGGCCACCCCGACCCCAGGTATGGCCACCTCGGTTCCCCCGGCAGCCAGGAAGGGGTGCCGGCAGCTATCGTCCCCCCGCCCTTCGACACCGCGCTGGCATTCTTTCCCAGCTCTGAAGTATGTGTTGTATTATAGGTTATTTAATTTGATGAGCTACATTCCCACCGCCCTGAGCACAGTCTAAGTGGAAAAAAAGTTTACTTGGAGTTGTGAAGCAATTTCAATAATAATAATTAAAAAATGAAAAGAAGCCAACGACTCGCACACAAGCGAAAAAGCTCTCCAAATAACGCCAGAGGGTCTGAGCCGGATTCCACAGACCTGGGTTGCAAGGTTTTCTACACAAAAAAGCCCTCGCCTCTTTTTTCTCTAACGGAAACAGGGAACAAGAGGTGTCCTGTCCTACCATCCCACATCTGCTTCCAGGGCAGGTCCTCCCCGGGTGTTTGTGAGAAACTTGGCCAACAACTGGCAAAATATCCCCTGAATTTAAGTTCAGTATACGTCAGGAGACAGGAAGACACTGGCAACTTATTTTCAGGGCGTAAATTATTTCTTACAACGCTCGCGGGTCTGTAACTTGCAACGAACGGAGGAAAACAGGCAGAAGATATCAGAGACTGGGCTGGGAGAAGCCCACCGATCCCTTAGTCATAAAAGTGTACAATGGAAAGGCTTTATTGTCTCTCGTTAAGCAGTTCATAAGTGACCCCGTTTATTTTTAAATAGCCATGTTTTGACGACTTATAGTATACGCAAAAACAAACTTTCCCGCGGTGTTTTTTTTTCTCCGTCATGCTTTTCTTTTCAAACAGCCACATGATTTTAAAAAGAAAAACACCCAGAAATGATAAATCGCGTCGCATAGCTAATGGCTGGAGGGCGCGTTTACCAATTCATAATCATTTATTCTTGGTGATGTATGACCCTTACTCTTAAATCTCAAAAGCTTCTATTTGAAGGTGTAAATAGCTTTTCCCCCCTTGCAGTAAACCTTACTGCATTAGCAGTGATTGATCTCCTGTACAATTCGTCCCAGAGTGCTATTTTAGAGGGGGAACACTGGCTTTTGGAGATTAACTGGGGAGTCTGTTACATATTAATGAACCTAGGAGATATACTAACGTTTTGGTAATTTAGTTATTTGTGTCTATAGCTTTCGTCGTTATTTTCTCTTAGACCCCCGCGGTTGTTATACATCGAATTAAAAAGTGGTCCTTCAGCATCATTTTTTCAGTGGCAACTAAACGCCATTTAATGTGAAAAACAAATGTTGACTTGTCTCTTGAAGGAAGTGTGTTTCTTGGCAAGACATCAAAGTGTTTTAAACTGTATTAGAAGGGTTTGTTAGTTTTCTTACCCGGAGCCTACAGTACTGTAAGGAAATGGCCTCTCAGCTAAGGCAGCCCGTCGGAGGGGGGAGCGGGCGCTGCGCAGCGCTGCGCATAGGTGCGCGTTAGAGAGGCGGTTTTAGCGGCAGCAGGAATGCACGGGCATCTCTTCACTGGAATTACAGTCTTGATTAGCGTACTAATGAATAGGGATGTTAAAGAGTCGTCCGGAAACCCGTCTGTGAGAAGGAGGAGTGAGAAACTCCTAGGTTGGGCTTAGCCTGCAGAGAGACCAACTTAACTGAAATGCCATTAACCTACTGCTCCTGAGCAGACATTGGGGCAAAACACCTCGGAAATGTCTGAGAAGTGGCCGGGGCGGAGGCAGGAGGTGGAACCCCTGCTGGGCTCTATCCTCTGCCCCTGCAGCTGGTCCGGGACTGGGGAGCGGTCAGGGCAGCCCGGAGGAGCCGGGCCGGGCACCGCGCTCCCTGCGGCGGAGCAGTCGCTGTCCGGCTCCGAGGCGGAAAATAGGGTGGGGGGCTGGGGAAAGGGGATGAAGCCCGACGTTCTGGTGAGGTTTTATTTTGGTAGAGGGGTTGATTGGTTTTTTAGTTGGTTGGGTTTTGGTTGTTTGGTTTTTATTGTTGGGGTTTTTTTTTCTTGTTGGTTTGTTTCTTTGTTGGTGGCTTTTTTTGTTTCTTATCTTTTTTTTTTTTTCCTCCCCCTTTTTTTCAGCGGTTCCGCTCCCTATTAACTTTGACATCTTGCGCGGATTTATAAATTAGAGTTCATTATCCTCGAAGGTCGTTAAAGTAGGCAGCTCAGCTAAGAATTAATGCGTGCAAACCCCCTCGCTACAGCTGGCTTCGCCGTGAGCTGTCTGGTGGGCTCAGGAAGCAGGCGGAGGCTACAGCCACTCCAGTGGGCAAGGAGAGCTCCCCATCCCTTGTGCTCTCCTCCACGCCATTTATCGCCCGTACCTAAAAGGTTGAAGCGCAGCTGGCCACCAGCCTGGAGAGAGCAGCCAGGGAATCCCTAAGTCAAATGGATCTGCCCTTATTTTTGAAGGGAACAAACATGTTTCTCCCCCCTCGTCCCATCCCAAACTTACACGTTTGTTTAGGACAAACTCGAGAAGCTACAGTCTTCGCGAGAACCTTGTTTTCCCCTGCTTCTCCTTGTGAATAACAAAGTGATCATAGGCTACTCGGCCAGTTGGAGAGGAGAGAACTTTTGTTTTCTGGGGCGATTTATGTTCTTTATAAATATGTGGTTTGGAAAATAAAAAGAGACTTGAAAACTTTGTTACAATGAAAAAGGACAAATTAGAAGACATTTTCTGTGATCAAAGGAGGAAGAGAAAGCGAGTAGGGGTATTCAAAAAGCTTGACTTATTCACACAACTCCTTTGGAGCCCAGGGGCAACAAGCGTGTCTTACATTGAAAAGGCGGCTCTATTCAGAGTGCAGGTGCGAAGTGGTGTGGCACATTCTGCCACATTATGTAAAGGTTGTTGGAGATTAGTGTTCAGACTTAATAACTAAAGCGCTTGATTTACATTGGAAAAAAGCCCCCTCATCCGTGAAAGCAAAATAATTTAACGCGTGATCATTTCGAGTGCTGCTGATATCCTAATACTTGCATTGTTCTCGGCCAAGTACTAGAGGGGCGCGGATTGATGCTTTTGGGAACCTATCATTTACAGCCACTGAACTCTGCTCAGAACTGGAGGTCTGGAGGGGAGATAAAAGAGGGACACAAGAGAAAAGTTTCACATTAGGGGAAGGGAAGGAAAAAAGAAAAAAAAAGAAAAAAAAAAGAAAGAAATCAAAAAAAGGAGGGGGAGAGAGAGAAAACAATATAAATGTGACAGTTTCCCTCCTCCCTGCAGACGACTCCGCGCCTCCTGCCCGGTGCCAGGGCGAAGCTGCGCCCAGGTCTGCTGAGCCGAAAATTGGGCTCAGGTCTCAGACACTTCTCTACTCCGCCTTCCCCCGTCGGAGCAGAATTACTTACCTTACTAATTATTCATATTTATGTAAATGTCATTAGTTAATGTAACTTTCTATAAAAAGATAATCAGGCGAGAACGGAGCATAGGTATTACCTTAAGTGCATTGGCTCTGCTCGTTTCATTCATATGTTAATACACGTGATGCAGTAGTGCCAGGCGTGGGGAGGGGGGAGAGGAGGAAGGCAAGGGAAAGAAATAAAATAATAATAACAAAGCCCCACAAAGCCTTTAAGTTCGCATCGCGGGATCAAGGAGCACGATGCCTTCTGATGCGCTGAACAAAGGGGAGCCCGGCGCCGTCCCAGCCGCGACGGCTGCCCTGGCATTTCGGCAACTTCAGGTGGCATTTTTGTTTGTTTGTGTCTCCTCCTCTCCTGGAGGAGAATTTTTAACCATCAGACCGTTTCGATGCACCTAAATCCTCGTGCCGGGTTGAGGCTCCCCGTTCCCCAACGACTCGAATGAAAGTATCTTTGTACGGGACACGCACCAATTAAAATTGCAATACTTTTTTTGCATCCCTCTTTAGTGTAAGCATTTTAGGGCCATTTCCATAAATTCTCCGCGAGAATAAAGGCTATAATGGGAACAAGGTGAGAAAGCTGTTAACCATTGTTTCAGCAAGAAAAGGTCGTAAGTCAGGCAATTGGTGTCTGACCTGTCAGGATAAGGTATAAAGGCTTTATTCATGCAGTCGCTCACGATTTTCTCAGCTCTTACAAAAGTGTTTTTATGATTCTGTTTTCTTACCTCGTTCCTTAATTAAAAAGCTGAATGATTAGAATAGCACCTGCATAATGTCTGGACGACGCCTGCATACTAATTCGCGAGTCTTTACATCTAGTAATTATAACATAAAATCAGAGATTGAATAAAACAGAAGGATTTTGCCCCTAAAGCCCTGCTAATCCCCTTTTAAAAGAGTCTGCTGAAATAATTCAGAACAGTTTCCGGAAGTTGGATTACCGACTCTTTTTTGACTATTTACAATGAAATGATATTTCACACTTAAAGGAGTCTCTGTATTTCTACAACAGATTTTTAAAGGTGGCCTGTTTTCTAGACAATAACAATCCACTGACTCCTTCTTTCTTTTCCTACCCCCCCCCCACTTTTTTTTTTNTTTTGTCTGGCCTTCAGGGCGGGCTGCAGCAGATATCCTCAGGGGCAGCAGCGAGCCAGAGGGAGGGAGGGAGGTAACCCCTGGTCGCTGGCAGCGGTGTCTCGGAGGGCTCCCCAGGCCCGGCCCGTTAGCGCATCGCCCTGCAGGGCTCACCCCGGTTCTCGCTCCCCCGGTGTCCAGCCAGCACTCCGGGGTCACTTGCCCAGCCCGTGCACACCAGCACGGTGATCCAGAGACAGGGTTGGTAGCAGTAACGANTTCCTTAATTAAAAAGCTGAATGATTAGAATAGCACCTGCATAATGTCTGGACGACGCCTGCATACTAATTCGCGAGTCTTTACATCTAGTAATTATAACATAAAATCAGAGATTGAATAAAACAGAAGGATTTTGCCCCTAAAGCCCTGCTAATCCCCTTTTAAAAGAGTCTGCTGAAATAATTCAGAACAGTTTCCGGAAGTTGGATTACCGACTCTTTTTTGACTATTTACAATGAAATGATATTTCACACTTAAAGGAGTCTCTGTATTTCTACAACAGATTTTTAAAGGTGGCCTGTTTTCTAGACAATAACAATCCACTGACTCCTTCTTTCTTTTCCTACCCCCCCCCCACTTTTTTTTTTTCCCCCTTCCTCCAGGCAAGATCTTCATCTTTATCAAGTGTATGCGAGGATTAATCTGTCCTCAGGTAGGGGGAACAAAACCTCCCCTTTTGAAATCTCCCTTTGACTCCCCACGCCGGGACTCCCAGCCTGGCCACCCCCAGCCCGGGGGCAGAGGGACGAGGGCTGCGTGAGGGCAGCCTAGTTTTGCCCAAGTTCAGATACACCCTGTTTCCCAGCCGCTCGCAGGAGCAGGCGGTGAAGCAAGGAGTTCCCATTGCTGCACTATTGCCCCCTCAGGGCAGAGGATAATTTAAGCCAGCAGTGACTAGTCAAAAGTTGGAGAATAAATTTTNACAGGTTTGGTAGCAGTAACGAGCTGATCCTCTCGGTAACCTCAACAAGGGTGGCGGTGGGGAAATCAGCCCATTTGTTAGGGCGTCATGACTAGTTTTGAAAAAAGATTTCCTCGTAGCCTGGCGTGCTCCGGCTCGGGCATGGGGATGACCGCCGTCGTTGAAGAAGAAGAAAACGAAGCTAATGCGCGGATTTCCAAGCGCGGGAGCTGGTGTCCGCAGCCGCTGGGTCTTGTCGCCTGATCCAGGCGAGCTGGCGCGGTCCTCGCCTCGGAGCGAGGTAGCTCCAAATGCAGAAGTTGTTGAGAATAAATTTAGTCTCACGGGAAAGCTGCAGAGGTTTCACTAGGAACACCTTAATCTGTTGTACTTTTTTTTTTTTTTTTCACCGTTAAAGCATTATTTTTGCAATGAGTTTTGCCGTCCCCTCTCCTCATCCTCCCCCTGTGTAATCCTGTAAAAACTCTAAATCATCTACGAGAAAATGGAGTCAACGTGTCATTCAGCATTAAAAATCTGGAGATTTTAACTACAAGCTTTAATTGCTATTCTGGCCCCATTATATCCATGGGAACAACGTGCTCTGTTGGGATCTCAGAAATGTTACATATCCCTTAAGCAGGCGCTCCCCTTGTTTGTTTACTCTAGCTTACTTTCATTTATATCCCAGGAATATTCTTCCACCAGGCGACACAAGAAAAGACAAAGGGTGTAAATAAACTAACATATGGCCCAGAGATTTTAGAGAAGCTGGAGCCGCTTAGCAAGTCATGTGGGTGATACTGGGAATCCGACTTCTCTGCTTCCACCCACTCCCTCGTACCCTCCGACTCCCTGCACTCTCCTTCTACCTTCTCACGATAAGTCACGCTCGTGTTGCGACCGGTTTTGGGGGACCAGCTGTTTTTTTCCTTCGGACTGGAAACATCTAGGCAGAGAAGGGATGGGGAGGGGTGGGCGCACGTCTGTGTGTCTGTGCCCCTACGTGCAGCTGGAAAAAAAACCAAACCCGTTGACAGAATAAATGTGCGTGGGGATGTGTGTACACACGCACACCAGCCCTGGACACGGGGTGACTCCCGGGGAGGTGGTGGTGGGGGAATCCTGCCCCGGGAAGTGGAGGCGGTGCGGAGTGCTGGGGCGCAGGGGAGAGCTGAAAAATCCGACGCACACAGAGACACCTGACAAGAACCTTACTTTTTTGCCCCTTCTCTTCCCCCCTCCCCCCCGAATTGCAATCCATTTCAGAGTTTATGCTCCTTAGAGCCTAAATGGTGTCTGAACCCCCTCTCAGGCTGGGGAGGTGCAGTGGGTTCAGCCGCACCTCCTTCCCATCCGCTTCTCCCGATAAGGCGGCGGAAACGAGCCTCGGTTACTGATTCATATTTCTAATCTTCCTTTCCTGAACGTACAATGTTCTTTTGTTAAATGAATGGTCTTTAATTAATGCACTTGCACAATGCAGGGGCTTGCATGGGGATCGATGATAGGAAGCAACAGGGGATGGTTCCCTCCAAAATGGTTTGTCAGCATTGAGAAAGAAAAGGCAATGTCTATAAAAGGACCACTAATAATGCCCACACGTCTCTCACCATGTTGTCTGAGGGGACATTCCTTCCCTTGTTGACAGTCAAGTGTAATAAGTACATGTCTTCGCTCAATCATTATAGACCATAGAATTGTATTCTTTAATTAGCACGTACTGTTAGCCCTTCTTTTCTTTATGGGCCTTTTTTTTTTTTTTTTGTCTTTTACAGACCGGCAAAAATGTTTTCCTTCAGTTCTTTTTCTTGAACTCTTTTCTTTCTTTAATTATTTTCTTTCTTTCTCTCTCTCTCTTTCTGTAGTCAAATGTATTCTTTATTGACAATATTCCTACCAGCCAAAGCCAACTTTTTGTCATCTCTCTGTGTTAGGCAACTTCTTTAAAGTTTTCCTTTTTTAAAATGAGTAAAGGCAGCGCGCATGCGCGCAACGCCCGCCGGGGTTAGGACCACTACGTGCCCAAGGCTGCCGCATCCCTCTAAAATTGCAAAGCTGAGATTTAAAAAGTCGTGTGAAGAAAACTCTGAGTATGTTAGGGAGCTGCGAAACCCTGCACCTTAATAAAACTGGTTAGGACAAATATTCAAGGCTAAGAAGGCGTACCTTCAAATTACTTTAGCTGACGAATGAATTTCCCCTCTTAAAAAGAAATGAAATGCTCTACATTCCCCCAGGAACCTCATAAAAAGTGTCACTGTGACAGAGATTCATTTTTGGGGGAAAATTCTTCAAACAGTTTCATCCCTCACCCGCCCTGCCAATAACCCCTCGGGCGCGGAGGGGAGTAGCCGCCTTCCCGAGCTTTTCCAGGCTCCGGCTGGAAGATCTCGCCAATACCCAGAGCATTAGTGAACCCCGAACCGCAAACTCCGTGTGCAGGACTCGGGGTGCCACGGCAAAGGTGGGCGAGGGGGGACAACAAA
Organism: Thinocorus orbignyianus; assembly: GCA_013400375.1. Classification (NCBI taxonomy): domain Eukaryota; kingdom Metazoa; phylum Chordata; class Aves; order Ciconiiformes; family Thinocoridae; genus Thinocorus; species Thinocorus orbignyianus. The sequence goes on along the minus strand of VXBW01008316.1, from coordinate 859,694 downwards.
GGGACAGGGCTCCACTAGGATAACACTGGGCTCTGTTTTCGCACTCCTCACCTCGGCCACTATTTGTAGCACAATACATTAGAAGTCTCCGATCTGAAAAATGTCAACCAAAGAAGCGTTTTGTTTTGTTTTGTTTTGTTTTTTTAATGCAAATGCCAACCTAAAACGATTAACATTAGAAGAGGTTAAAGACCAATAAAAAACACGCATTACTACTTGTTTGTACACCACATTAATAGTACATCGGTTTGAGGAAATTTGTTTTCAACTAATACAAAAACCAACAGAAAGACAAGGTTGACTACAGTGTTTTAGGACTGGCTCGGTATCATCAATACAAACACATATATTAAAAGTGCACATTTGTAAAAATAACCATAGAATTGAAACGTTTATAAATATTTATTGTAAAAAAATCCAAATATTAAAAATAAATAGTATGCTCAAACACACAACAGAACATTCCTTCCTTACCAAATATGTGTTGAAGGAAAATATGGAATATAAGAAGTCTGGAAAGAGATACAGCATATCAACATTGTAAATGTGGTTTTTGTGAGCTACATTTTTCAGACGCTTTTCTTCTCCGTACAATTCACAAGGAATGTGCTAGGTTTTTCCATAAATATGACAAGATCCAGGATTAATAATAACAATAATAATAACAATACCCATTCCACTGAAGTCTGATTTGGTCTTTACTCGGGAAAACTCCCATGAAATTAATGGGGTCGCTTAGAATGGCAGGATTGGTCTTAGATCATTCTGTAGCAACTAAAACAGAAGTACACTGATGAGTTACAACTCCAAGGATTTCATGTTACGAAGAGATAATTTAATGATCTCCAATGAGAAACTACTAAAGAAACATTGACCAGGGAATCATTTCAGTATACAGCGTGATGTTTATAAAATGAAGATACGAAAGGGATGCAGTTTGACTATCTTTACACTTACGGACAATAAAACATGAAAGCATATGGAAGTCATCACTTTGAATGCGTTAACAACTTCGATACATTGCAGTATATACATGCTTAATAGGTATTCGGACTGTTAAAATGATCAAAGCCTTTACTCTTATGTCTACGCTGTTGCTTTCACTCTACTGGAAAGAAAACGTTTGTTGGTCATATACTGGTGTTAATGAAACCCAACATTTCTGCCTTCTCCCAAGAATTGCATTCTGTGCAGCATATGTGTAGGAATAATGTATTAGATTGAAAAGTTCAGAGGATAAAAAAAAAAAAAAAAAGGGACATCATTTCAACTTTCGAACAGTAAGGTCATACAGACATCTATGGAGATCTGTACACAGAGTTTCACACAGAAATGGCCACATACATCCAGATGTATGTCTATACACAGGATTCGATAGTTTGGTATTTTCTGCACCCTCTGGGCCCCTAAAGTTATCTTTAAAAGTTTGATTTTATCTCTTTAGAAACGGTTTAAAGCTAACGGGCAGGGTGAGTTTGACAGAGAGGAGAACAAATCGCTGACAAAGAACCTTTTACGTTTCATCAGCGTTGTTAGGACGACGAGCAGGAATTTCTCAGATAATAACTCCCACTTCAAAGATTTCTCAGCTCAATAGAAATTGGACCATCCTTTTTATTCAACCACAAGGGCTGGCACTAAAGACGACTCAACTGTTTGAATTTTTTTTCATCGTGTTTATTTTTCCCCTATTCACTAGGGTACTTGGATAAAATAAACAACAAGACAATTACTGGAACATGGACTTCTAACTTTCCCGGGCCCATGGCCCAGCGCCCATGGCCCCGACCGTGTGGGTGTCAAGTTCCCCCCGCACCGAGGAGCCTCCGCTCTCCGCCGCGCAGCTCCGGCGGGCCGGGGCGGGCTGGGGAGGGGAGCACGGCAGCTGCCCCGGGCCCTCGCCCCGCTTTCCCGGCTCCTGGGGGACTCCCACCAGCACACCTACTCCCTGAGGCCGAGGCGGCCCAAGGAGGAGGGTCCTTCGGTCCCCATTCTCTCTTCCCCTGAGAGGGGTAGGGGGCAGGAGAGGGAAGTGCTCCCCGGTCTTTGTGGCCGGGTTCTGCTGGGAGAGGCTGGTAGGGGGTGCTGGGGAAGGGGGCCGGGAGCTCGCCCCGAGCCTGACTGGCAGCCCCTCACTTGGGGGAGAAGGAGAGC
>VXBW01008316.1:711169-816136 GCA_013400375.1 Thinocorus orbignyianus | reverse complement strand
GCACTGGTCTACAAATATCACTTAGTAGTTCATTCCCTAGTAATATTGGAACTTCACTGTGAAAATGTTGTTTTCTACTAGGAGAATTCAGATGCAGTAAACACTGCTACAGCAAATAGAGTGTTTCTGTTGGGATATGCTATAAATGGGTTTTAGTCCGTTCCCACTGGAGCCATAAGTTTAGGATCAGATCCTGCTTAATATCATATTTCTCCTTCTCATGATACTTAGCGAGTGGAGCAAAAAGTGTAGCTATTTAAAATAAAACCACCCCTGAAAAAATATATGGACTTGCTTATCTAGAAAATCTCAGTATCGCTGGAATTTTTAATTTTCTCCCCTCATTTACAAAGGACTTAGAGACTCCTTTACAAACTTACCTTCATATCTAGATACTCTCTCCTTTTAAGTTCTATTTTGTACTGAAGAATAACACATTTAATTAAAAAATCCTAACAACATAAAATTGTGCAGTGTTGTCAGTAGTTGCAGAGAAAGGGCCAAATTCTTCCTTCCTTAATGTGGCAAAATTCCCATTGACATCAGAGCTATGTTCTTTACGAATCTTGGAAATGTATTTTAAGAGCCCACCAATCGCAAGGAAATTGTTTTACTTTTGCTGCAGTGTTTGTCTGCTGGCTGACAGTAGCAGTCAGAAAGCCGCATGCTCCTTGTTTTTTCTGGTCATAAATTAGGAAATGTTAAGATGAAATCCTAAATGTTTCAAAAAGCTGTAAATTACTCACTTCTGATATGAAAGCTATGGAAGAATGATCCAGCCATCCTCTTCCAAGCAGGACCTTGAGCTAAACTATAGGAAAAGTTCTGAAGCCTTTTATCTTTTCCCTAGCCAAAGCTGTCGTTAGTTAAAATATTGTTTTTACCTGTAGAATTACAATGAAAAGGCTTTACAATCCGGATCTGTTTATACTCTGTAGATCTAGTAAAGAAACAAAATTTCCCCTCTGACATGCCCAAATAAACAATGAGCCTATTTCAAGTTCTGCTCAATAAGTGTGTTAAATGCATAAAGTATTTTGAGTAAATGCCATGCAGCTGTTTGGTCGCTTGCAATTACTGAGGTATTGTGTCTGCCTGCGTTTTGTGTACTGCTATAAATCCTGCGAGTGGACACTGCTATTTCTAACACATCATGTTGGATTTTCTATAAGTCTATAGGTTTTGTTCCAAGTAGATGAAAATAATGAAACATTATAAATACTAGATAGTCTTGCTCCAGTGTGTGGTGCTGTAAATCTCCGGAGATTTACAAAGAGTCAGTGACAACATGAATGCAATTACACATGATACTATTTTATGAGCTAATTCTATAAAGCAGCATCTCAGCTCTGCACTGACAATTTTTCATGGCAACTTTCGGAATGTCCCATGGAACCTTTTAATAGATTAATTATTTGCTCATCCCAAAATAAATTTGCATGTGGCTAGAATGAAACAAAAGGCCCACCACTGCTTCAGGAGGAGTTTTGCCTGAGAAGGAGCTCACGATAGAACCAGTTATATCAGGGCTCGGATTAAAATGCTGAAATACAGTGATATCTGCCAGGAAGCTCTGCTCTGGCTACGCACCGCAGCCATGCGTGCCCTGCAAAGCCTTTGCACTGCCCTCTGCTCTGTAGCGGTTCTAGGCTGGAGAAGGAGAAATATTTCTCCTCTGAACCTTATAGTTCAACAGGTGACTTTGAAATGACCTATGAATTCTTCCACTCTTGTCAAGCTGAGATCAATAGCTAGCGTGGTTCTAGGAAAATACATGTAGGTATTTTCTCAAGGCATGCTAATTTGAAAAATAAGACCTGGAAAAACACTCCTAGTGTTAGAGGATTCAAAGTGTTCTCAGAAAAAAACAACTTCAGAATTGTTACAGCAGCTGTTATAATCTATTATGTAAATCATCTGGGAATTTAAACAAAATATTTTGTGAGATAGTTTTTTTTCAACTAATAAATATGCTATCATTTAAACTTAATGTTTTTCCAGAGGTGTTATTGTTATCTGATGAAAGCGAAACCTTAGAGTACTCCGTGTTTTGACTGATGAGGATTTAATATTTATTTATAGCCGTGCCAATGATAACACCCATATATCTGTTCAAGAGAACATATGTTTCTCGAAATTGGGTGTTGGAACTTACGCTGTTGATCCACACCAAGTTATATTCGGTGTGGTGTCTTTCTAGGTGTCACCTAGATATTGTCACCAATTTTAATCAGAGATACTAAAAGATAGTATCTGTGGACAAAAAGCTCAAAGCCGTAAGTGTCTTTGGTCAGATTGTTATTTACTTTAATGTTTGTTTATAACATCATAGGCCTCTCTGTGAAAACTCAGTTGTTACTCTTCATCGCATGAGTGTTGTAAACTGGCTTTTATAAAAGACAGAATTGGGCCCTTTAGTTATTTTTCCCCCTTTCGTACAGGGTATTGGATGCTGGTGCAACATGTCAGTTCATCAGCCTGTTGACTGCAGTACAGTATGATTTCACTAATGACTGGGATGCATACTGCAGATTACCACATTTTGCAAATTAGTGAGTAATCAAACAAACACCATAAAAATCAAGGATACTGCATAATGAAATATACTTTATTAATTTATTTTTACAACCATATATTAGTTTTAATTATTTGTGTTAGTAATTCTTTGGGTGCTAGCACATGGAGCTACGGAATGTGGCTTTTTTTTAGAAGATTCTGTTTTACTAACCAAAGCCTCCGTTGTAGCACTCCGTCCTTTTTGAGAAGATGGATGAGCGCTTCTTCCTTGAGTGGGGGACCTCATTTCACAGATAATCCCTAAGAAGGTCCTAGAGTCCTTGGGGTCAGCCTGATCCAGCCTGGTTGGTGATGCTAGGGAGGAGTGATAATCCCCTTGGGAAGCTCGCTGCAGCGGGGCTGCCTGCTCACCTGCATTGGCTTCCAAAGAGCTGAAGAAGAGAGAGAAACTCATCCCTAGCAGGTTAGAGCAGGAGCTGACTTGGATGCTCTCAGCCACTCATGGGAGGACATATCTCTCTTCTACTCCCTCCCTCCCTTCCTCCCTCTCCCTTTCCCAGTCCACAGAGCAAGACTAGAGCACGAATAACACCAAACTGTATTTATTACCCGTCTTGTTTCTGGTGTAATGTCTAGTAACGAATCAGGGAGCGAAAGCTTCTCTACTAGGTGGCTGGTGCCTGCAAGGAGGCCAGCGCTCGCTTCCTAATGTATCACTGGGTTCCCCTCTGAGACGTCCACCTNGAGCCATAAGTTTAGGATCAGATCCTGCTTAATATCATATTTCTCCTTCTCATGATACTTAGCGAGTGGAGCAAAAAGTGTAGCTATTTAAAATAAAACCACCCCTGAAAAAATATATGGACTTGCTTATCTAGAAAATCTCAGTATCGCTGGAATTTTTAATTTTCTCCCCTCATTTACAAAGGACTTAGAGACTCCTTTACAAACTTACCTTCATATCTAGATACTCTCTCCTTTTAAGTTCTATTTTGTACTGAAGAATAACACATTTAATTAAAAAATCCTAACAACATAAAATTGTGCAGTGTTGTCAGTAGTTGCAGAGAAAGGGCCAAATTCTTCCTTCCTTAATGTGGCAAAATTCCCATTGACATCAGAGCTATGTTCTTTACGAATCTTGGAAATGTATTTTAAGAGCCCACCAATCGCAAGGAAATTGTTTTACTTTTGCTGCAGTGTTTGTCTGCTGGCTGACAGTAGCAGTCAGAAAGCCGCATGCTCCTTGTTTTTTCTGGTCATAAATTAGGAAATGTTAAGATGAAATCCTAAATGTTTCAAAAAGCTGTAAATTACTCACTTCTGATATGAAAGCTATGGAAGAATGATCCAGCCATCCTCTTCCAAGCAGGACCTTGAGCTAAACTATAGGAAAAGTTCTGAAGCCTTTTATCTTTTCCCTAGCCAAAGCTGTCGTTAGTTAAAATATTGTTTTTACCTGTAGAATTACAATGAAAAGGCTTTACAATCCGGATCTGTTTATACTCTGTAGATCTAGTAAAGAAACAAAATTTCCCCTCTGACATGCCCAAATAAACAATGAGCCTATTTCAAGTTCTGCTCAATAAGTGTGTTAAATGCATAAAGTATTTTGAGTAAATGCCATGCAGCTGTTTGGTCGCTTGCAATTACTGAGGTATTGTGTCTGCCTGCGTTTTGTGTACTGCTATAAATCCTGCGAGTGGACACTGCTATTTCTAACACATCATGTTGGATTTTCTATAAGTCTATAGGTTTTGTTCCAAGTAGATGAAAATAATGAAACATTATAAATACTAGATAGTCTTGCTCCAGTGTGTGGTGCTGTAAATCTCCGGAGATTTACAAAGAGTCAGTGACAACATGAATGCAATTACACATGATACTATTTTATGAGCTAATTCTATAAAGCAGCATCTCAGCTCTGCACTGACAATTTTTCATGGCAACTTTCGGAATGTCCCATGGAACCTTTTAATAGATTAATTATTTGCTCATCCCAAAATAAATTTGCATGTGGCTAGAATGAAACAAAAGGCCCACCACTGCTTCAGGAGGAGTTTTGCCTGAGAAGGAGCTCACGATAGAACCAGTTATATCAGGGCTCGGATTAAAATGCTGAAATACAGTGATATCTGCCAGGAAGCTCTGCTCTGGCTACGCACCGCAGCCATGCGTGCCCTGCAAAGCCTTTGCACTGCCCTCTGCTCTGTAGCGGTTCTAGGCTGGAGAAGGAGAAATATTTCTCCTCTGAACCTTATAGTTCAACAGGTGACTTTGAAATGACCTATGAATTCTTCCACTCTTGTCAAGCTGAGATCAATAGCTAGCGTGGTTCTAGGAAAATACATGTAGGTATTTTCTCAAGGCATGCTAATTTGAAAAATAAGACCTGGAAAAACACTCCTAGTGTTAGAGGATTCAAAGTGTTCTCAGAAAAAAACAACTTCAGAATTGTTACAGCAGCTGTTATAATCTATTATGTAAATCATCTGGGAATTTAAACAAAATATTTTGTGAGATAGTTTTTTTTCAACTAATAAATATGCTATCATTTAAACTTAATGTTTTTCCAGAGGTGTTATTGTTATCTGATGAAAGCGAAACCTTAGAGTACTCCGTGTTTTGACTGATGAGGATTTAATATTTATTTATAGCCGTGCCAATGATAACACCCATATATCTGTTCAAGAGAACATATGTTTCTCGAAATTGGGTGTTGGAACTTACGCTGTTGATCCACACCAAGTTATATTCGGTGTGGTGTCTTTCTAGGTGTCACCTAGATATTGTCACCAATTTTAATCAGAGATACTAAAAGATAGTATCTGTGGACAAAAAGCTCAAAGCCGTAAGTGTCTTTGGTCAGATTGTTATTTACTTTAATGTTTGTTTATAACATCATAGGCCTCTCTGTGAAAACTCAGTTGTTACTCTTCATCGCATGAGTGTTGTAAACTGGCTTTTATAAAAGACAGAATTGGGCCCTTTAGTTATTTTTCCCCCTTTCGTACAGGGTATTGGATGCTGGTGCAACATGTCAGTTCATCAGCCTGTTGACTGCAGTACAGTATGATTTCACTAATGACTGGGATGCATACTGCAGATTACCACATTTTGCAAATTAGTGAGTAATCAAACAAACACCATAAAAATCAAGGATACTGCATAATGAAATATACTTTATTAATTTATTTTTACAACCATATATTAGTTTTAATTATTTGTGTTAGTAATTCTTTGGGTGCTAGCACATGGAGCTACGGAATGTGGCTTTTTTTTAGAAGATTCTGTTTTACTAACCAAAGCCTCCGTTGTAGCACTCCGTCCTTTTTGAGAAGATGGATGAGCGCTTCTTCCTTGAGTGGGGGACCTCATTTCACAGATAATCCCTAAGAAGGTCCTAGAGTCCTTGGGGTCAGCCTGATCCAGCCTGGTTGGTGATGCTAGGGAGGAGTGATAATCCCCTTGGGAAGCTCGCTGCAGCGGGGCTGCCTGCTCACCTGCATTGGCTTCCAAAGAGCTGAAGAAGAGAGAGAAACTCATCCCTAGCAGGTTAGAGCAGGAGCTGACTTGGATGCTCTCAGCCACTCATGGGAGGACATATCTCTCTTCTACTCCCTCCCTCCCTTCCTCCCTCTCCCTTTCCCAGTCCACAGAGCAAGACTAGAGCACGAATAACACCAAACTGTATTTATTACCCGTCTTGTTTCTGGTGTAATGTCTAGTAACGAATCAGGGAGCGAAAGCTTCTCTACTAGGTGGCTGGTGCCTGCAAGGAGGCCAGCGCTCGCTTCCTAATGTATCACTGGGTTCCCCTCTGAGACGTCCACCTCCAGTGCCAGTTCCTGCTTGCTGCTCAGCTGGGCAGAAATAATTTGTTTCATGTCTGTGGGATGAAATTCTGTCTCTCCTGAGCTCAGTTTGGACCTCTGACATGGAGGAGAACATCCCCTCAGGGTCATAATTTCTTGTCATTCCTTTAAGAAATGTACTAGTTTTTTTAATGTCAAGATCAATATTGTATGTGTGTATAAAACCGATGTGCAATGTGCATGATGTGGGTTTGTTTTTTTTTCTCCCTGTACGTTTACTTTTCTCTTCCATATGCTAACTTGTCATCTAGCAGTTCCATAAACTTTAAGTTCTTAAAACCATCTCTCTTTTTTTCCTTATATTTTAAGTTTGATCCATGAATTGCTTGTCAAGAGTTTTATATTATTGTAAGCTGAAGTTTGGATGGTAGCAGCGACAGGCCACTAACCATAATTGTGTTGCTGTTACCACTGTAACAAATGTGTGTCATTTAGCTATTTTGAAGCTTGGGAAGTGCATAAAGGCAAATGCAGTACTGATGAATATTTATTACACTGCTGTGGGATCTTAGGTTTAACCATGTTTGCATCAATTCTTCAAAACTGTCCTTAAAATTTAGCAGAGTGGATTATATCTGAAAATGGGGGACACCAGTGAAAAATCTTACTGGAAAAAATATTTATGACTGTGGAAGATACTGATTTAAATCATTTTAATAGTAACAGTGTTAGGGATGGTATTCTTGCAAAGAACGGAGTGGGAGACAGACGCTTGGTCTGACCTTAAGTCAGCGCACCAGTGTTTGACAAGATGCTAAGCACCATGTGAGGTACACAGATTTTCCTCATTTGACAGTATTCAACCGATTGCAGGTTTATACCCCAAATATCTGTGTTTCTTTGTGACCTTACTAGAGAAGGGAAAGTTTTAGCCACCACATCGTCTCAGCGGGAGCAAGCCTGTTCCTGTCTCACACAGTCAGGGCAAATGAAGGCTATGTCCTTGACTGCTTATGAGGCTGGTGGGGTATTATTAACATACTTGAAACATGATTTTAATCTGTGTAAAACATGCCAACAATTTCAATTCATTGGCAGGTCAATGAATCTTTTAATGGTTTTATTTTCCAGATAGAATTGAGTACAGGCAATAGAAAATTGACAGGTATGAGTCATAATATTTCCTTCCTTTGTAACATGATTATCTTTTTGAAATGGTCATAATCCAGAAAGGAGTTTCATTTTACTTATGTTGATAAAATAGTGTGCATTGGAAACATGAGATGATGAATTAGATTTTAGATAATTATATTCTTCTTAGAGGTATGGCAGCCAGGATTTATCACATATAGAAGACTGATGTTAGATTGGATCTTGATTTTTTTAATTTTCAGGTTAGTGAGGAGCGCCATTATCTAACAACCAGTGAGTCACTACTAATGGTTGAGTATGAACCATAAAGAAATTGTGAAGCGTGCCAATAAAGAGAGCACTCTCTGAATGTGTTGAGTCTGACTGTCTGTCAGTACAGCTGGGGACAAACTGTCTGGTCAGGCTTAAACCTTTGGCATCAATACACTTAGGTAAAGAATGACTAAAGTTGGATCATTTTGGAAGTTTAAGTAGGGGCTAAATAAAAACCAAATCACGTCATGACTCCTGCAGACAAACAGTTGACTCTCATCCATTCAAATCTGTCTTAGGTTGTGCATTTTTTTCCTTGGGCAGTAAGGGCATATGAAATATGACTATTTCTAAATAAGAAAACCTCAGATGTTTACATGAGAACATCTCTCAAGGTCGTAAAGTATGTGTGCCAAAGACAAAAGGGTATTAATTTGACCATAATTTGTGTGAGGGCTTTCAACAAGGCAGTGGAATGCATATTTTTAAGATTTTTTTTTTCTCTAGTAATTTAATTTCTTAGGAAATGCTGCCATTAATATTTTATTTTGTGCACTGGGGCGCAAATGGTATTACCCATGTTTCTCTTTACTCTTGACAGTACACTCGACACCGAACACTTGTTCCAGTAGCATATTTGTCCCCTGGTAAACACGAAGTCTTTTTTTTTTGTTTCCCCCCTCCCTCCCCGCCCCCGCAACATCCCATTCTTATAAAAAACACCAATGTTTAGAAAGGCTGAAAAAATAAGGAGTTGGGGGGACATATGAAAAACTCTGATTTTTCCAAGTGAAATTAGAAACAGGGGCTCTCTAACATGGAAATTTGATTTCTCTACAATTTGAGGACTCATTTCTGCAACTGTCACATATGTAAAATCTCCAGTGAAGTCAAAGAGGCCTTTGAATACAAAGAAACAGCACAATCAAGCTCTGAATATATATATATATTCCGTATGCTTTTCTCTTTCTTTCAGTGATGTACATGTTATAGTAATTTCATCCAGACAAAACTGTCATAATTTTAATTTTTATAGTCCTTAAACTGTTTAAAAAATAAAATTATTAAAAACAATTTCTGAGAAGAGTAACTCATCTTTGTAAGAGCATTTAATTAGCATCTCCATTTTTTATTTTAAACTGAAATGTGAAATATTGCATTGTCAGGACATCCTTGAGTGAAATCTGAGATGTATTGTTTGTTTGGAATGGCTTGAAATCACACAACTTTACTGAATTATAACCAGATAAATATATCTAAGCCTGAGGGCAGGAAGTCCTGGCAGCTGAGACGTGGGGAACATGCAGTTTGTCCATACTAGATTCTTCTGTTCCCTTTTACTAATAAATCTATTAGAAAGCTTTGTTTTCACTCTCTGCATGATAAATAAAGTCTCTGTCTACGGTACCATATTAGTGCTTGGTATTGATGCTTGTAACTCCACCTATTCTCATGGAGAGATGAGACCTCTGTGAACCAAACCTCATCAGGTCAGGTTTTCTTTGGATTGGTGCCTATTCCGAAGCAGGGAAAATATTGCATATCACAAGTATTGTGGGATTGATGAATCGTACCTCAGCTTCATAAGGTCATCTGCAACAGTTATTTGAGCTGCCAGACCACCCACCTCAATTTTTGATTTTCCAGAGTGTCTAGTTTTATTTTCTGTTTACCCATATTAAAGTATTTTTTTTTCCCTCCCTCGCCACACCTCCCTTGCACAAATCAGTTGAAAGGACAATGTAAAAAGTCAGGGTAGCACCCTCTGCGTGTTCATACAACTCTCTGTTCAGTTGAACCCTTTGGTAAACAATGTTTCTTGCATGACAGAGCGTGTGCTGTGTGGCAGACATTTTTATGAGGTAGCCTAGGACAGGGCTAATCACATCACCATGTCTCGGGTTTTGACCTTATCACTGTTGTGCACCGAGCCTAAAAATTGGACACTGGCTACCACATCGCAGGAAAATAAATGGGAAATGAGATTTTAGTTAAAAATAATAAGTGGATTTTATTTTATTGAAACATGAGGTCATACAACTTTTATTTATTGTTCTTGTATGAGTGTAATTAAATAGCTGACATGTTGCCATGTCAAATGATTAAAAAAAAAAGGGAAAGAAAAAGGAGCGATTTCATTTGCCAGGTCCTGATTCGTGGTTCTGCAGCTGTTTTGCATCCAGGCCTTTTAATGAAGCCAGTGCAAAATCTACCTGGAAAGCAATAAGAGAATAATATTCTTATGTGAAACGTCATTTCTAACATCTGCAATAAAGCAGACTAAATCGTACCTCTGCCATTTAAAATCATACACAGTGTGTTCGGTTTTAAAAGTAGCAGTTGTCCTTTTGAAATCCTTTGATGTCAGGCTGCTTTAAGAGAAGCGTAAGTAGACCTCCTTTGTACAGTGGCTTGATTAAGAAAAAATCATTACAAAGTCTTCAACACATATATAATGAAAAGTAATATATAAATGTGAGCCTTCTAATTTATTATTGGTATCAGAAACAGAAAAATTTGTTGATAAAACGATCATTGTTTCCAAAGGATGTAATAAGATTCGTATTTGATTACTTGCATATATAATCTTTTATGTCTATGTATGTGTACGCATGCAGATTAGTGACATAATCTTTAATAACCTGTGTTTAAGAATATAATTTTTCACTGATGCAGTGAACCTCTTATTTCACAGATATATTGGCACCTTTTACAGCCATAGCCCAACTCTGTACAAAAGGAGAGACAAACTCTGACAGAACTAGTAAGGATCTTTCTTAACGCAAAGTAGAAACAGCCCCTGAACATTCAGAAACAACAACATGTATTACTGAAATTGGAAAATAACAGTTACTTGCAAAATACCAGGCTGCAGAGAGGGATGTGGTTTTTAGGGTAAACTGGCCTCAGCTTCCAGTGTAAAACCATTTAAACGCAACAAAATGCCAGGCTGCCAAATCTGATCCACCTGCATGTGCCCTGCAGTGCCCTGGGAGACCTGCGAACTGCGGCCGGTGCTTGGGCAGCTCTTCCCGGGGCGCTTACGGTGAGATGCTGAGGCAGGACCTGGCAAAGAAAGAAACTCACGTTCAGGAGAAATGGCCGTACTGAGGTGTGTTCCCTGATTAAACTATGAATCCAGCAAACAATTCTCGACCCTTTCATCCCCCTGTGATTTTTTCCCACTGTTTACCTACAGCATAGATCTGCTCACAGCCCAGGCAGCTGGCACTTTCCATGCCCTTCCACCGGGTCCCTGCTTCAGCCCTGAGGCAGGCTGGTCCTCAGGGTCACCCAGGTGTCTCCTGTCACCTCTAGTCCAGCAGCCTGCTGAGAGGAGGCTTGTGACGGGATCTCCGGATAAAGACGAAGGCTGTTCCTGGTTGGGAGAAATAAGCAGACAAGGCTTCTCCCAGCACCTGCCAATCAATCAAATTGAATACACAGACCAGCGGCCAGCCCTGGAAACCCTCAACCGTCATTTACACTAACACAGTTATTTTTCCCCGGTGTTGTTTGAGAGAAGCAGGTCCCAGATGTTACCTGCTTAATAATTATCTTGTTTCCCAAGGACAAAGCTTCCTGCAGCTCCTGCACCGAGGGCCGGGCAGACACCTATGGCGGCTCCTCAGAACTGTGCTGTGCCACCGGCAGCTGACGGAGCACATTGAAATGGCTGCACCTCATGCCCCTAGCTCCAAGAAAGACAATTGTATTAAGGGCTTATTTTATTTTATTTTTCCATTATTTTTATTAGATGAAATAGAATTGGAGAGCCAGAGTGCTCTAAACCACGGATAGACATAATTTTGCTGCCCTTCCTTTTTGTTGCGTTGATACCACCAGTCATAAAGCAGAGATAAATTATTTGGTCTGAATTTCTATCCCACGATATGTGAAGATTTCAGATGTTTGGGACGGAGCCTGCTGTGTCTGCTCCATGCATGTATGATGCATGGGGCAGAGCATCGTTCATCAGGGTGATTAGCTGCAGCTAAGATGCACATAACAGTGTGGGGGCGATGCTAATCTTTCCTCTTGGCTTGCAGTTTATTGAGTCCGATGTAACAATGAGGCTGATGACCTCTAGAGCCTAATTCTTATCTCACACAGATGACATGGATATTAAACACACTGTAATAGACCTCTCTTGATTTATAACAGAGTAAGTGAATTCAGATTCATTCTGAATTGGACAAGCTTATCCACAACTTCCAGATGTTGACAGTGCGATTAGTGCCTATGTGGAGGGAAAGAGAGGTGTTTCTTCAAGCCCATATTCGATTTCTACACTCCAATCCTTCTTTGTTTTAACTTTGCCCACATGCTCTTATGTTGTGGCTGTAGTTGGACATTTTGTTTTTTTGAGTCATATTTAGATTCTGTACCCAACTCCTTGACATATGGATGAAAAAGATGCTAGGCAAAGAGGATGAGTATCTCCATTACAAATGTTGTAAATAATTGGTCTTAAATGAAAATATATGGAAAAAACAGAAAAACTGCTATTAAATACACCTTTGCTGTCTGCAGTACAACACAAGACAGATGTACAACATTAATTATTTCCACCAGCTTTGAGTCTGAAATATGAATATGTCAGGTATTTAAATACTAATTTACTTTAAAAAATCTTTACTTTATTAAAATATCATTATGCATATTGGAAAGTTAAAAGTCAAAGCTGTATAGCTGCTGAGGTAAAATTCACATTTATTGTCCACTGAATGTGATGGAAATTGAATTTGTCAGGAAGCTGATTGATATCTAGAAGTGTTTTGTTTTCAGTGACTGGCACTGCCGAGTTACAACCATCTATCATCTAACAGGTAATTAGTCAGATTTCTCATCATGAGCCTTCAATCCTGCTGTTTTATTATTGAAATACCACAAACCAGTAGGCATCTGAATGCAGATAAAGTTCTCTGTCATGGTCTTAAGGACAAAGACAACATTTTGCAACTCAGCTGTAGCAAGTTTGAATAAAAGTCACTGAAATGTGAAGTGTGATGTTAATATATATGGGAAAAAGNCCCCCCCCCCCGCCCCGTAAAACAATGTTTAATATTAAAATCTTTAGTCTTGCAATACACATGTAGAGAAATGTCTCTCTGTACAGAAGGAGGCTAGTGGAGGCAGAAGACAGTTTGGACCTTGGGAGGGTATGGTGGAAATCAGGCTCCGTCTCTCAGAAGTGCCATATTCCTGTCCCTCCTTGTTGGTGGCAGATGCCAACTCTTCCCATGCAGGAGGCTCTTTTTGGTGGTTCCCAGAGCAGCCAGTTCAGCTCCTACATACATCTGTGGTATCCTTCATTTGTCTCCAAAGAAAGCAAGGCACAATCACCGTGCTTGACCCCATTTGAAAGCGGACAGGAATGGGGTTTTGGGACTCAGACCACAGCTGGCCTCAGAAGTCTATGTTTAAACAAAAATAGTTTTGTTGGGACGTTGTTGTAAACTCTTAACATATGGTTGAGTGCACGTTTGAACTATTAGCATACTTTAATAAAAAAGATAAAATAAAATATTTGATAACACAGTTGTTACTTACACAACTGTGATAAAAATGCATTTTCTTACACATCCCTCCTCTTCTCCCTTCATCTCTTTGAAGTGTTTGCTGTAGATGATATAACAGCAGCTGAACAACCGCTACTAGGTAAGGATATAAAAGAGTAAAAATAAACTGTTACTGGAGCTTTAGGAAAATAAGCAGGATGAACTGGTTACACTACTAAATGTGTTACACTCTGGATCCTGACTTTGTACTCTGTGTCTACAAGGAAATTGAAAATGTGTTGCTGTTCACCCTTGAAATATTGCTTTTGTAATAGAATGCAACTGCATGAACTAATATTAGTAAAAGCTTACTTAATGTTCAGTTTTGGGACTAATTGATCTAATCCAGCTGCACAACTTACCCACTGCACTGGGATGCCAGCCACCTTGGTGGTTTCAGGAAGTCAAATATATTTTAAAAAAAAATACCTTAATTCTAAAAAAAAAAAAAAAAAGATGTCTTTTAATGGGTGTTTGGGTTCATAATATCCCAGTTCTTCATAATGTCCCAGTTCTTCATAATGTCAAGACACAACAGCCTCAGTTCTTAGTGAGTGGTAAATACTTTTTTCTACAGAACTTCCACTGTTGAGTATGCAAATTTTTACATACTTCCGTACTCTTGAGTTAGAAACAATAATTCACCATAACTGATAAAATGTTCTTAGTTTATACAGCACACCAGAAAACAATTCCTAAGAAAGTTAGCTAACCATGCTAAAAAATGTTTTGATCCAGAATGTCAAAACATTTCTAGAATGAATAAACTGTCCATTGGGTATCATGTGTTTAATGATTCGAAGAATTTGGCAGTAGTAGGATTTAAATCACAGTGTACATTATCGGATAACCTATATGTGAATATTGTATTACGGTATTTAATTTGCAGTTGTTCCTTAAGATGATCTTGTGTTGCAAAGCCAAGTAATTTTGAATTATGAGTTTGTTGCATATGCTTGAGCTGACATTGTCACATGTAAGCAAAAGGCTGAGATGTGTTTACCAGTGAAAGAGAGGAGTGTATATTGAAGAGACAGCTGAAATATGTTCGTGTTCCACGGACTAAGTTTGGCATTGAGGAGGATCAAAACTTGGGAGTTCTGAATAACCCCAAATTTTTTGGGAGAATGAAATGGAATTTACACTTTGTGGCTGAGACCCATCTTTCAAGTAAATGTTCCCTGCAGAGAGGATCAAATAACCCCTTGATGAAAAGTGCAAATATAAACCCACCCATGAGTCATAGCTTTTCTTTACTCTCCTTCAGTGCAAGGGATCTCTTGAACGTGAAATTTGGATAGCTTGTGTGCTTGGGTAAACTTACCCTGTCAAGCTGTTTGTAAACAACTCCCCTACTTCGAGAGCAGTTATGCCACAGTCCAGCCCTTACAACCACCTGGCAGCAAGGACAAACTCCTGTCTTGAGAGGACTCAGTGAGAAGAATGTGTAGGTAAAGATCAGGAGTCAGACATGAAATCAGGATAATTGACCAAAAAACCCTAACTGGCAGAACATAAGGTGATTGTCAAAGCAGGGTGTAACATATTAGCAGTAATAAATAACCCGTAAATCTCACTTCATGGAAACAAACACTGAAGACAGCCAATGCTAAACACTAATTAGATATAATTGCAGTTTCAAAATGACTTAGTAGATGGGAGCACCATTCTCTGGCACTGCCCTCCCGAACACCTGGGCAGAGGCAGGCAGCTCACCCCCTGGTCCCTGGGATTTGCAAACTGCCGGTGAGGATTCAGGGGCCAGATTAGGGAAACAAGAATCATAGAATCATAGAACGGTTAGAGTTGGAAGGGACCTTAAAGATCATCAAGTTCCAACCCCCCTGCCATGGGCAGGGACACCTCTCCCTAGAGCAGGTTGCTCAAAGCCCCATCCAACCTGGCCTTAAACACTTCCAGGGATGGGGCATCAACAACTTCCCAGGGAAGAAGAAAGAAAACTTCTTGTTAGGCAGGGCAGACCTTAGAGGGTCACATCTTACTCCAAAAGTGGCTTTCCTGTAGCTTCACCCAGGCTCCCCTTTCTTGCACAGAGTCAAGAACTGTGTCTGGAGAACTTGGCTGCCCCAGGAACGTGGCTGGGGGCACAGGCTGGGGAAGCTGGGCCATGGTGCAATAACAGCAGTTGGGATTTCTCTAGGTTATTACAGATTAACAGGGGTTTTGTGAGACATTTCTAAGCGATAGGTCACAGGCTATGTCAGGGCTGCTGAGTATTTGTCTGCAAACATGAGTTATAGTCATTGTCAATTCAGTGTTCTAATTGCTCAGGATGAAATGCTGGGGCTTCAACCTTTACCTCTGCTACTTTCAAGCAACTTGGATAAGTTGTTGAGGTAATTGTTGACTCTGGCATTGTATGTTATAATTTAAACTAATTGTTAGTGCTTCTGGCTGTGACTGTTTCTTCTATGCGCAGTTAGCAGTTTAAAGTTCAATAGATCCAACACATCAGGATTTGGATTCTTGGTTTACTTTTCTATAACCCACCAAGCCAGTACCTAGCTGTCAGCTTCTGCCTGGCATTTGACAACCAAGAATCATCAGCCCCATAGATCAGGGGGCTTTGGCCCGTCACTGCTCAATGTCTAAGGCAGGCAGCCCAGTGTCATTGGCACAGCATGGGCCGTAGTGCAATGAGGAAAGGGGCTATCCTGACTTTCTGCCCTCTCTTCTTTGCCTGGTGCCAGGACCTGCCACCACAGTGGCTTTACTACAAACCCCCATACAGCCACAATCTAACAGAACAGGCCTGTAACAGCCAATATCCTTAAATCCCCTTAATTTTGGGGTTTTGTGGCTTGGCTTTCACATTGGGGAGGAATAACATATTTACAGCCTTATTTAGACACAAGTATGGAATAATCAGCAGTGATCAAATGGGAGATCTTTAAGGTCCCTTCCAACTCTAACCATTCTATGAGGTGACATGCTACAGAGGTCTGGTGGAACAAAAGTGACAGTGGTGGAGGGTCACAGGACAGGGCTCTTCTCATCTCTGAGTTTTACGTTAATTTTGATAGAGGCAGGATCGATTTTGAAATGAACTTTCAAAGCACCAGGTCTTTAGAATGAATGCTTGGAACAGATTATTTTCCTTTTGACGTTACTAAGTTAATTAAGCCCTTGAAATCTAAAGTGAAGGCTAAAGGCAAATCTGTCGTCAGTAGTATGTGAGCCAGTAACTGTACTTTTCTCTCACCTTTTAATTACAATTTCAGTTTCCTGTTTGGAGTGACAATGTGCAGGTTGTTGTTTCAGAAGATCCAGCAGACACCTGCTGGCGTCAGAGCAGGGCAGGTCTCCCAGTGCTTTGCTGGGTAAAAGCCCCATATGTTCACCTCACATCCATTGGAAGTGTGCAGGGGTGGCCAGCCAGTGTCACCTGCTGACACGGTGCTTGTTCCCCTTGCGTGGAGAAAAGAATTTCCCCATCGTGAGGGGACATCGGGGCATGATTTTCTCTTCTGAGGGTGTGAGGAGCCCCCACTTCCACCCACACACAACCTTCCACCTCCAGGCACCTGAACCAAATCACGTAAAAGGGGCAAAGCTTCAAGGTGTTAAGTACCTGGGGCTTAACTAATACCCTCAGGGATAATGATAACTGACACATTAGCAGAAGAAAATTCTTTAAAGTTCAGTGGTTGTAAAATGGATAATATATTAGCATTTCAGTATGTTTATTAAATACTTAACAATGTAATTTTTTAGAAGACTACCCTAGCATTGCCATCTTTTGCATGTGCTTAGTTACCATTTTAAACTACAAAACAGTGACATGTGGTACTGAAGATTTTCTAAGCATCCCAAAGCAATATATGTGTGTGATATATGACATCCTTCCATAAATCCTAAATTTACACAGTATGCTAATGCTTGATTCTATAATTTCTTTTAAAAATGATTATACCCTGCTGCTAAGAGCAAAGGCATACTAAAATCAGTTTTCTATGCTTTTCCAACAATGAAATGCAAGCCAGCACACCACATAACCAATACTTACCATATGTTAGAAGATAATCCAGTAGGCTTCAGACACTGACATGATTTGCTTAAATAAAAATCCCCTTTTTTCAGGCAGTAACAACAGCCTACCATTTTTATTATTCCTTTAGTGACCTACTATAGAAACACTAATATTAAGTATAAATATTTTTATTGTAAATCAGTCTGGTCTATTTTCATTGCCTTTAATGTGGGATGGCTCTGGTTTAGTTGCTGGGCTAGAGGAAAAAGAGCTGCAATTAAATCATTGGGTTGTTCGAAGAAATTCTCAAAACCAGAAAATATTCACCAGATCAAAAGAAGCCTAAAAAGCAGCTTCAAGATTTCTCTGGTATATTGGAGAAGAGATGAAACAGTTCAATTTGGTATTAAAATAATTAAATGTAGTCTAGAAAAACAGCTATAAAATATTTCTGTAGAACACTGATGTCTCTTAAGTATAGTTCATTGCTTTCCCATTCTGTACCAAATGAGACTTAATATTAAGCACATGCTTAAGTGTTTGCAAATTTGGGGTCTAAGGAAAGAAAATGTGAAATGCAATTTTTATAGTGAAAGGAATGAATGTGTCTGACAGGTTAAGATTAAGGCTCTATGCACTAATGTGGCATCTTTCATTGTTACAGAATGATAAGAAAATAGAAAAATTGCATGTAGAAAGTAGAAGGTAGCAAATACATGAATTCCCTTCTTTTCAGATTCACCAGGGAAAACATACTTGATCTCAAATACTGTTTATAGGTGGAAAATAAAAATTTTTAAAGCTGAGATACTTTCAATTTTTTCCCAAATCATTAGGACATCAGGGTTGAACTCTTGGCCCCACTGAATTCAGTGATAGATGAATGGGTGGAAAATACAGGTCTAAAAGGAATTTATAGCTATTACCACTAGACCATTTCTTCCACATCATACTTTTAAATACTGTTACTATTTCAAGTCATGTCATTACATGATCCTTAGCAAAATATATTTGCACCTGTAAGGCAGTGCTTTATATTTTCTTTTAATGTAAAAATTATGTAATAAATCTCAGCACGCTGGATTTATTAACAGCTCAGTTTCTTCAGCTACATGTGTCTGAATTTCTGGTGCCCAGTTTTTCTGACCAGACTATTCCAGCTGTACTAGTGGCTAGTTTTATTGAGTAATGGACTGAGCAAAACCAGTAGTTATGGGGATACAAGGAGTATGCCCAATGGGAGCATTTGGCAGTATGTAGAAATATTTGTAATAGGAGGATTTGGCATGTTTCCAGCATCTGCTAAAAATGTAGACTCCTCCTTTACTCCCAAAGTATGCAAAGGGTTTACAGCCGAGAACAGAGAAATGTGGGAACTCCACAACTTGACACGTTGATCCGCTCCCAAATTGCCCACAACTGCCTACGTGCTTTGGAACACCCTCTGCTAAACCCCAACATTTGGATTAAGTGTTCGTTAGCTCTTTTTCTAATTAATAGCAGAGAGGATTATTTTGCTCACTATGTAGTTAGTTATTTATTGGGCCAGATCCTCAGCTGGTGTTAATCAGCATAACTATTGATCTTGGTGGAACTAACCAAATTGTATCAGTCACAGTTTTAAATATTTGACTTTATGTCGTTTTATAATAATGCACTGCAAATTACAAACGGAAACTTACACTTAAATATTTATGGTTATATATTTAAATTTGGATTTTTGATGAGTACAAGAAATTATGCACAGAAATTAATTTTGGACTAAATTTTGTAAGAAAAAAATGTGATTCATTCTTTCAGTTGTTAGGGTCATTTTGTGCACATTTATTTAAAATTACTAAGAGGATTCTATTGTGGCATAATCCTATTGGAATTAATAGCTACATTATACAACACTAACTAGCCAATCAATAATTTTTTTTTTTTTTGATATTTGGAAAATATTACAGGTTATCTGAACCTTCTGTTCAGTCAAAGCTCACATTTTCCTTTTGTTATAATCTACTTCCATATATATATATATATATACATATATACACACACTTTTCCATAGTATTGAAAATTAAATTGTATTAATTACTTATAATATCAGGTTATAAATATACACCCTGGGTAAAAGGGCCAACATAAGACAAAGAAAATTATATGAATGTCCAATGGTAGGATTATCACATTTGAGAAAATATAATGGTACAATAATCTCAGCAAAACTTCTGACAGGAACACTTGGATGACAATTTCAGAACACTCAAACGTATAATCCCTGTTGCAGTCAATTCTAAACCCTGCCCTGGTAGAACTGTAGGCTTTGTGCATGTTTCAAATAAATGAATAAACCCACGTGCAGTAGTGTGCTAGAATTCATGGAGGATTTTTGAGCGTACTTGGGACTCTTAACTCTCTCACTAAATCAAAACACCTAAATGCCTTTAAAAATTGACCATTTGCACTATTTACTGAAGGACTCAAGCAATTGCAGTGTAAACCTCCAATTAGTTGTACAAAGGTGCACGTACTCGTCAAACTTTGAAATTTTTGTACTTTTCAAACTTTGAAAACGATAAGAAATTCTTCTCTCATTCTCTGGGTGTATGAAGAGCCTTGGGATGGTTAAGGCCATTTATGAACCTGAGGAGAGGGAATAACCTCCCTGTGCACTGTGTGAAATAGGGCTGCAGTGTGTTTCCTTAAGGGCATCTGAGGTAGCATAATCATATGCCAATGTGGTAGTGTCTCTTTCCAAAAAGGTGATTGATTTACAGCTTAATGAACCATAGTAAAATGAAAGCGTGTCCCTCATAGTTATCTGTATCATACAGTCACAGATGAGACTGATTAGTCATATAGACTGAGAAGGATATTACTTTAGCAAACTTGTATCCCTGCGTTTTCAGTCATAGGAAGATTTACTCTCCCAGCTGCTTTTAATGAGAGTTGCATGGCTAAAACCTAGTCTGCTCTTGAAGATCTTTGTGTGGGACCAAGAGTTATGCCAGCAATGAGAGCATTAGCTCATAAAGTTGTAAGTTAGAGGTGATCAGACAAATATTGTGCCTTCCCCAATCCATAAGCAAGATGTAGTCCTCCAATACAGAAGCTATAAAATTGTTTTTAAAGTATGGTGTAAGCCAATGGTTGAGAACGTGTAATTATACCAATAAAATAAACTCAAATTGTAGGATTTTTGAATAATCTTTCAATGTAGTGTATATAAAATGTTTTTTATGCCACTTTTCCCTTATTTTCTTGTCCGTACCATGATATTTATACTTGTTTTACAAAAAGGTTATTGCTGAATTACCTGGTAGCAGCTATAAAAAGCATTGTATAAATACAGATTCCTCCTGGTATTTGTGGGCTATGATCCTGCAGCTGACTGCATGGTCAACTGCTGGAAAGGTGCCTCTCTATGTGCAAAAAATAGCTGCTTCTGAGGCTTAGTCCAGGGGCAACAACCAGCCCAGGTATACGGCACTTTAATGTCAATATGGAAACGCCTTGCAATCACCTACATCACACAAGACTTTTTTTCTGCTTCTTGATTCCTGACTATACTACAGAAACTTTGAAATCCACTCACTTATTACATCTTTTGTCATCAGTCCAAACACGGAGTTCAGTTATGCTCATTTTAATCCCTGGGATGAAAGCTATATCCACAGTAACTCCTGAAGAGCAACAGAAGTATCTGCTAGCAGAAGAAACTCATCTCTGCAGAAGGCAGCAATATTTTGAGAGTCAGCTCAAGGCTTTGTCTACCTGTACAATGTCTGTTGGAGTAGCTTTATCAGCAGACCTTCCTCAGGTAGATTCACTGCATACCAGCAGAAATGTCCTTTTGTCAGCATAGTTTCTGCTAGGTTCCCAAGTGGAAAACTGTGCTGACAAAAGGACATTTTTTGACAGTAGGAATGTTTGCCCTTATAATACCACCAAAATTACAACTGCTGTCTGACAGAGATACAGCAACTAAAAAGTCAACTTTTCTGTGAGCTTTTACTGGAAGTAAGAAGCATCTCAAAATTTATCTTCCCTCCCAAGAACAAGATGTATCTCTCACGTGTTTATTGTCATAAACACTTAACACCGCATATTTGCTATTTTAAAACAGGAGGAAAGCAAAAGCCCTCAGCCCCAAATCCTGCACTTCAGACAGGTCTGTCCCTCAGGAGTAGGGACATGGAGCACAGGAGACAGCTGTCATGAATCATGATCCTGTCTGCACCACTCAAAGCTCCTTGAATGGCATAAGTTGGGTTGCAGCAAGATTTACACAGAGGACCTAAGATAATGCCACAGACATCCAAAAAATCAACTTTTTCTCTTTGAAGTATCTGTGGTAAAACTGGTACACATGTGTTCACATTTTAAACACAGTCATTTAATTTCTTCAACTTATAACAAATATTTCTTCAACAATAACAAATACTTTGTTAACTCATCAATGAAAAATCCATCCGACCCTTCCAGGCTAGTGCTAATAATACGCAACAACCCCGCAACAGTCTTGGTTAACTGGTCCTTGTTCAATAACAAACTTTCTTATAGCAGCAGACAACTTGCTTTTTTTTTTTTTCCACCACAAACCCTTGTCCTCTCACAATTCTTAGCTTACCTGTCATTATATTAAAGATCCATCTTCACTGAAAGTTCTGACACAGCTTTCTCATTAACCGCCATAAGACTGTACAGCCGTAGAAAGGTTCTTTGCTGTATTTCATACTACTGTCACATAAGAAACTGAACTGCTAAGTATGGTAGCCATACTTCAGTTGGCATGCTTTGAACATATGATTGCCATCATTTCTCACAAAGCCAGGCAATCAGCAGGAGTTCTAATCATTAGTAGATAGTTTATTTTCACACTATTTTTCATATAGTACTTTATTTTGGAATTCGTATCACTGAATGGGTTAGTAAAGATTAAATTAGACAACGTAATGATAATCAAGACATTGTGCTGACTGCAGAACGAGTAATTTGATTCCCTGAGTATTTGGCGAGGGGGAGGGAACAAGAACTGAAAGTTTAAAGTAACTCAGGGATTTGAGGAGGAGGAAAGGATGGAATTAAACAGTAAAAGCAGAAGACTGCAAAATGTATAACTATCTGTGAGAAGATTATTTGAAAGAAAGAAAGATTTGAAAAGTAAAATTGAAAATAACGATTTTTTTTTTTTTAAATTAAAAAAGCAAAGGTTACATCAGAGGGTTTTAACTATATATGGAAACAGAAGAGGCCTAGGCTGAGTAAAAGTATAGGTAGAGGGTGACAATGAAAGTAGTAAAAAGTAAGAAATTCCCAAATAGAATTAATAAAGCAGAATGGGAAAAAGCCTTAGAGGAGGAACTAATACACCCCTGTTTCGGCATTAGCGCTTTCAAGGAAGCTCTAGCTGCCTGTCAGAGCCCTACTGGAATCAATGGGTTACTGTATGGGTGTGGATATCAACCATTTCTGTGCAGTTTGCAGGCTCTTGGCTAAGATGTGAAGCTATCATCACCTTAACCACTGTGCTTGTATGTTATATCACATTTCCCCATCTGGATTCTGGTTTTTTTTTGTCTCTTAAACTAGCAGCCTCCCTGGAGCAGGGACTGTCTCGTCTGACTACTAGGCACTTAGCACAATGAAACCTTGATCTTGACTGCAACTTAGAAGAGTAATAATTATTTCTAATGATATCAAGTGTAAAGATTTTGAAAGCAAAGCAGAATTCAACTGCAAATAATGCTGGGCTGGCCTGATATAATTTAGGAGTTATTGTAATTATTCTGCTTTGATATTTACAAGTTCTGTAAATATCTGTGAAGACTGGTGGGAAATCCAAATGTTTCAAAAATGGTTTTGGTGGTGTTTGAAAATTTTGTATAGTTACCCACCATGTATATATCAACTGATCTCCACTTCTCCAAAAAGATTTTGGTCAGTCAGTCACTGGGCAGAGACGACGCTGTGTGATTTAGGTCCCTTCTCACAGAGGGCTTACAATGAATATGACCAGTGTAAACCCTCTGTGTGCAGTCAATATCCTGTGTGCAAAACTCCTAGCACTGGTGTTTACGGTGCATTTCAAAATGTCAGAACTTGCTTGCAATCATATAACTTTTTCTATGATTGCGAATACGATTTAGTTTCAGGATCCTGAAATTCTCGGGTAACCAAGATAGGATCCAGTTAAAGAATTTGTGAATAGACATTTTTTCAGTCCTTTCAGTTGGAACAAACCCACTTATAAGCACTAGTCATTTTTGGAATCACTTGGCACAAATTTACCATAAATGTTGACAGAATATCACACATACCTGGCACACCTGGATCATTATATGAATTTTAATACCTCAGTGTAAACTTTTTTTTTTTTTCTTATTCTGTAAGCAATAGTAATATTTACATCAGCTTTTCATCCCTGGATGATAATTGAATATTACCTATCAACGTACGTCACAGAACTAAGGTCCTTTTGGAAATGAATAGAGATATTTAGTTAAGAGCCAAAATGGCTAAAAGAGAGCACATGTTTGTGACTTTTAAATATGGAACAGTGTGCTTACATGAGTCCTGAAATGCGTATTAATTTCACATGTATGACTACATCTTTTTCATTTTGAAGTCAACAAGAGAAGGTCAACTGAATTAACCGGAAAAAAAGTGGATGTTCTC
The DNA here is from genome assembly GCA_013400375.1 of Thinocorus orbignyianus. NCBI lineage: Eukaryota > Metazoa > Chordata > Aves > Ciconiiformes > Thinocoridae > Thinocorus > Thinocorus orbignyianus. The sequence goes on along the minus strand of VXBW01008316.1, from coordinate 792,185 downwards.
TCTATACTATATGTGCTGCTTTTATGGTTTTACTGAAACTAAATTTAAATACTGTTATAAGAACCATCAGTACCTAAGAAAGGCCATGGAAAGTCCATTCAGAATGGTTGCAGCACTGATGTGCTCAGATGCAAGCAGATTAACCTGGCACTAAGCTGTGCCTAGGAGGTACAATTGTGACTTTCTCTGCCCAGCAGCCTTGCTGTTTTGCCATACAAATGTACTAATACTGCCATCTTCCTTCAGGTCTCTACATCTGGAGAAAGGCACAAGATAGATCTGCTTTGATTTAATACATAAATATCAGTTTTTAAGATGCTTCATGTGGGTACAATACATAGTCACTCAACAATGTATAAATTATGAGATCATGATATTTCTGTCATTCAAGACGTAGTACACAGGTAATCCTAGAAAGCTGAAGACTGACAAAAAACACATGGGTAACTCTAAAAACTGTTAGTTATTAAGCAGAGAAACATGGTAAGCCACCAGGGAGACCTGGCTGAATTTACATTTTTGTAGAATTGTTTAAGATGCTTATCTGGATGCACTGGAGCAAAGCCTTACAAGTACAGTTAGTATATTCACAAGTAGACTAAAATTTTCAAATATTTAGGACTAAAATTAAGTCCTAAACTGATATGGTTTCCTAATTATGCATGGCTATATATCAAATACTCATAATTCTCTATTGAAGTCAGAGCTTCCAGTTGGGCAATGTCTATGGATAATCAGGCAACTTTCTTTAGAAGCCTAAATTTGGATGTAATAGTCTTAATGCTGTAGGTGTCTATGACAGTGTTTGTTTCTCTGTGTGAAAAGTTAAGTATTCTAATTTATATTGTAATAAAATCTGGTTTTTGTATTTAAAAATATTTAAATTTTTTATTTAAAAACTTGTAAGTATTCTAATTTATATTGTAATAAAATCTGGCTTTTGTATTTAAAAACTTGTCTTACTTGAAGACAAGAGGGAAGAGTTCAGTGAAAGCAATAAGTCTAGAAAAGGTGAGCTCAAAGTTCTGGCCAGCCTGGGGTCTTCTTACAGTGAGCTGTATTTTTTTCTGGCTAAAGTCATACATGAAACAATGCAAGTGGCTAACTATAGGACACTCTGTACTTCAATAAGGTTTAGACAGTGTCTGATTTGTCTAGTGGTATAATAACAGGGGTAAAATCTTAACAGGTCTACCTATAGCTTTAAAGATATTTTTGTTGAAGGGATTTTCATGATTAAGACAGGAGCTGTGGGCCACACAGGTCAAATTGCATCCTGTCACATGGGAACACAAAGTATGTCTCTTTATGTTTTGCTGGAGTTGGTTCAAGTTCACTGTGGTCCACATATGAAGAGCAGAACTGGGTAATAGCTGAGCTGTGTCAGGAAACACAGTCAGTTCTGTGAGTGCTAATATGCATGAAGCAATAGGGCAGGCCAATGCATCTGTGTCATCAGCTCTGTCTGAGCAGACTAGCCCCCGAGTGAAAGTCCTCCATCGCTCTGCCTGCGCAGCCACCAAACCACTGTGATAATTTCTGAGGGATCTTCTACACAGGGGATGATGGCGAATGAAGCTTTTTCTATGTTGAAATGCCATAAATTATTGAGACCGGGTTTGTAGAAAGAAGTATTATTGCCTGATTAGATTGAACAAGAGCATCAGGAAAAACATGGGGGCTTCAGTTCTTCTGTAGAAACTGTAGAAGGCTTGTGTGCCAGAGGTTCATCTGCCTTAATCAACTGCAGTGTTGGATTGACAAAAAGAGAGTTTCTCTCCTTATTCTTCCTTGTTCACATTCTTAAGCCATCATGCAAATCCACAGTACTGCTGTAGGTGTTGTAGAGCAGAAACTGTGGGTTGTTGCCAGGCGAATGTCAAGGAGAGCGACGAGTGACTTCTATGGACATTTGCATTTCTGCAGTCAAGGCTACCAGCCTCTGCTCAAAATGAGCTCTGTTTTCTCTGGGATTTACATTGGTGCATAGTGATCTGAAAGGGTGCAAAACAGGCACAATGATGGCTCTAGGTGATGCTGCTTAGTAGCAGATCTGACCTGTGTGCCGTGGAGAGGAGTATGATGCAAGGTTTGTCCAAATCATGGAGAAGCCCTGTCCCCCCAGCAGCCCATCACCCTCACTTGTCCAAGGTGTTGCAGCAAGGGTGAGTATCCATAGGACACTAGTGTATCTTTTGTGTGCAAGAGATGATGAGACTGTCTTGTTTCTGAAATATCAGAATAGATGACAAGGAACTAAAACCCCAATTTTTTTCTGAAGCCAAGTCGAGCCCATATACCATATTACATTGGACGAAATTTTGTCAAATGGGTTTCTCCATTTAATTGTCTAACTCCCCATATTAAGACACGTATTTTTCTCTATTATGCAAACATTCGGGTAGATTTATATTAGGTGTATTATAAAACACGGAGATAGGTAGTAAAGATTATATTGATGTGCATAAGCTAGAAGACAACAACACATGGAGAAAAAAGATATATGACTGGCTGGAAGCATTGCAAGCTAACACTTTGCTAACTTGCCACATGTGTACATCACATAAGCAGCTGAAAATAGTTAATAGTGAAGGCTCACACATTTACAGTGCATTCAGTTTAGGGGGAAGTGTATGCAGCTGTTACAGATTTAAGTATTATTTTCTTTCTCTGTTGGTGACACTGAAGCAAAAGAGTACCTATACCTGAAAGGTTATATATTAAAGACAGAATGTAATGAGGCACGATGTGGAAATTAAAATGAGGATGAGGAAAACCACTGTATTCTCTGAAAGTGCAGACATAGCTTTTAACTACAGATAAGTCTCTCTCTCCCTCTCTTTCTCTTTCTCTCTTTGCGACTTTCTTTCTTTAAGGACTTGCTTTGAATGGTTTCCCAAAATAGGCTACCTAGTACAAAATTGAATTTACACTAACTATTATGAAATAATTATATTTTGTTTATCAAGTGTCTTGTCTCTGTGGCTTGGTTTTTTTGTGTGGTTTTTTTTTTTTTTTTTTTTTTTTGGGTTTGTTTTTTTTTTTGGGTTTTTTTTTTTTTTTTTTTTTTTTTTTTAATAAGGATAGATAAAGAATAAATATTGCTACTTATAATGTTTCCAGTGTCCTTGGAGCTTGCTCACTGTAGTATTTTCATTTCCCATACAATCAAAATCTAACTTATTTATATAAAATGACCTTCCATAAAAAGTAGTGCAAAATGCTTTGCAGAGAAAGATAAAGAAAAGAAGGAATGTTTAACACAGATTGCCACAGTGGCTCTTGAGGAGACAAAAATGAAAACAATCTCTGCAGATAGAGTACCACGAATATAAGAAAATCAGAAATAAAGAAGAAATAGCAGCAGGATTATTTTTGAAACCTAGACCTGCTTTTGGGGCCAGAGAAGGGAAAAGGGAATAAAAAAAAATGGAAAGGAAATAAGGAGAAGGAAAAGAGAATTGGAAAGTTTTCAGGTGAGTTTTAAGAACAAAAATGTTTCCGTGAGAGGGAGATAAGGCAGCAGTAGAAAAAAGGGGGAGAAATCCATGCAGTGTAGGAAATCACAAAAAAAAGACAAATGGCTTAGTTTATAGCCAATCAACCAAGTATTTGGAAAACCTGGGTGCAGCTGTCTGGGTGCTTTTCGTCTCTCTGGACTTTTTTTTACCTGTAAAATGGAAAACAGAAGGTTGGGCAATGAGGCATGAGTGTCTGGATGCAGGAGACTCCTGAGAGAAAATGCTTGAACGGATCATGGAGCAGTTGTGTAGAGGTCAATAAAAGTAGGATATGTTGATCTTCGCTGGTGAGATACAAATGCTCAAGTGATCTTTAAAGTTGATCAGTAAATTATTTTGTAGCAAAATACAAGTAGTAGGAAGTGACTGTGGCCAAGTCAATGGAGCACAGAGGGAAGGACAAGCAGAGCTGGGATATTTATAGTAGATATAGTGATAGTGAAGATAAAATTAACAATAAGAAGCCCTGGAGGGAGAACAGGGAACAATGAATTTTAATGAAAACAAAAACTTCCTTCAAGTTCAACTCCCTCCCCACAAAGGCGCTGGATAGATAACTTCTGTTGTAACTAGAGAAAAAACATACCAGAAACACTGAACTAAATGGAGCTTTGTGTTATGTCAGCTTTTATCATCTTTCTGCATAACACATATCCCAAGGAGGAAGAAAATCCTCCTATAGAGAGTCTTTGTGAGGGAGGTGCCCCACAGGTTGGTCAGTGTTGGTTGAACCCAGAAGGGTGAAGCTGGGGAGGGGTGTACCTGAGATGAGCAGAAGTTTGGTTCTTCCTGTCAGGAGGAGCAAATGATGAGGAACAAATGGGGAGCAAGAACTGGTTCTTCTGCAGTTCTCCCTTGAGATTATTTCCTCTCCCTCTCCTGCTGGAGTGCTCAAAGAAGGGCAGTCCTGCCCCACCTGCCAGCTACCTTAAGTATGCTCATGTATGATATATCTTTGTGGTGTACATTAGATTACATAGTCATGTAATCTGTACCACACATTTAGCAAGTAAGATGAACCAAATGAAATGGCTATCTGCTGCAAGATCTTAGAAGGTACTGAATTGATACTGAAACTTTCAAGAAGAGCAGCTGGAGAAGAAGAGCTAAAGCGAGCTGAAGGCTATGTGACCAAAGAAATAAATACCCCTAAGCATTCTCTTAAGGTCACTCCTTAAGCTATACTTGTGCTGTACCCATTCAGAATAAATTTTAGCCTGTCACCCAAATGTTATCTAGTACCATAAAATCTGTTGCACTCAGGTAACATAATTCACAAGCACATTGGATCTTTTCTGAGGACTTTCCAGACTTGCTACTCTACACTTTGTGATCTTTTACACCCATCTTATTTCTCTTAAAACGTTTCTTTCCTCTTCTACTTTACATTTTATTGTACCTAAAAAAATGAGGTCGATCACACTTAATGGAGTCCATTAAATGTGTGGATGAGGGAGGGAGAAATGGGGCAGTTATCTCTGTGCTACCACTCTGTCCATACTCTTTGAATAAGTCTGCACAACGACACTTGAATGAAAGCCTAAGTAAATTCTGGTTGATAACTGCATGGAACAAATGTGGAACAAAGGAGCTATGTTCCACTCTTTATATGTCGGAAGAATGAACTTGTTGCTGCTTGATCAATTCCTTGTCGTTCGCTAGTATTCGAGTTCCTCCTTTTACTGAAAGAGCATGCAACGTTGCAGTTCAGGGTTGTGTTATATTTCCTGACCTTTGACACTTTTTTTTTTTTGCAGAGATTTAAAGGAGTTAATATGGGAAGCAGTTTTTGTCTGGCTTTGGCTTTTAAATAGCAGTCTATTTATTTCTCATTTAGTGAGCCTCAATTATTTGTTTGTAAAAAATCATTTGGTAACAGGATTAATTCATCCTTCATGTAACTACACTGGAAGACAATAACATTACACAAGAGATGAATTTGCCAAATATATAACTCTTGTAGGGACAAAAGGAATTCTTTCTAGAGCTGTGTGAAAGGTTTATGATACATGCCTGATTTAGTATATTGCTACAAATCTAAATGTTAGAGCCCATTTGCCTTTCTTCAAGAGCTTAATGTGAAACCAGGCCCAGGTGTTGAACCATCAAGCCCAATTTTAAGAAAAAGTGATTTGATTATGCCTGTGCTGAGGGTGTATAAAGCTTTGCTTGCTTCTGGGACATATGAAGTTGGGTAAATCTACCCAGTTGTGTGCCAAGAGTACTCAGTGGATGCCTGTGAGGTTAAGCTGCCTCACTCTAAAGGCTCTCGAGGGCTGAGTGAAGCAGTGGTTCTGATAGGGAGGTAGAAGCTGGGCAAGGCTGTGTGGCCTCTGCCCCTGTTCTGATGCTATGCTCCTTACCATAGTGTTTGGCAATGTATATGTTAACTTTAATGTTTAACATTAATATGTTAAACAACATCAGTCACATCTGTAGTGTGCTGCTCCTTCCCTCTTCTTCCCCAGGAGAGGGGTATGTATAAAGGAAAGTCCTGCTTTTGGATGTTTTAGTTCCTTTTAACTGTATGCACTCATGCATGCTTGTGTTATCATGTACAGTGTAGCGGCTCCCTAGATTAAAGTCCTGTCTGCAGCTAACACTTGCTGTGAATATGGTATGTTTGGTTTGTTTGCTGAGGAGGTAATGTCACACACCGGAGAGAGCAATAACCTATGACTCAGGATCCAGGATTCCTAATCCTGGCTATGCTGTCAACCTGCTGCATGGACTAGGCAAATCGCTTGACCCAGATTCCCAAAGATAGATAAGCACCTAAGATCTTCTTTAAATACTGACGTCCAGGACAGATTTATCTGGAGTGCTGGATGCAACTTACAAGCAATCCTACGACGAGGTTGCAGCCTGGTGACTGGGTAGCTTTCTCTCCTACTTTTAAAGCTGTACCTCTGCTTCATCGACATCTGCCATTTCAGCTCCATCCAAACCTTTAGATAACGTGTGTTGCAAAGGGAACCAATATTTCTGCTATGCATATGGAAAAACACAGAAAAGCTCGTTTAGGGTTGGTGGCTTGATAGCGCCAAAGTGAGAGTTTTAAATGAGGTGCCCCACTGCCATGGGATCCTGGGGTCCAAGGCTGTGGCTGTATGCAGAATATGGGTAAGACAGAGATTTAGTGAACATGGAGGCAGAGAAGTAGAGGTTATCTGGGACATTTTCTGTTTAGGGAGTCAGCCTGGGATGGTGACAATGCAGTCCCCAACCTAAACTAGGTATGCCAGGGAGATGTTTTGGCCACAGATGCCAAGTAAATGTTCAAACCAGTAAACTACCAGATAGTCTGCGAAATGCCTTTCTCTTTTGGCAGGAATTGCAGGGGAGACAGAAAATCAAGCATGTTAACCTAGCCAGAGATGAGCATTTATGGCTGAGAGTCCAAGCAAGCATCAGGAGAACGTGGATAAACCCAAATGGCATCTTTTAGCCTCTACACCAGACTGGTGTGTGCAACTCCTCATCTAGCTCCTTCCTCACTCTCCCCTGCTCTGAGGATGCCTAATTTTCAGCAGGAGCAATAAAAAGTGTCACTAAGGAGGAGACAGACAGCATACAGCTAAACAGTGTAATGTCTTATGTGTCTCTGAAGAATTACCTGTGCCCTTCTAGCTCCCAGCTTTTTGCTGTCTCATAAAGGAAGGGGACACTCTCCAAGGCAGTATTTGTGTCTGGAGGTGTCCCCAGACACATCAGAACACAGCGTTGGACTTTGCTGCCACAATAGAATGGAATGCTTCTAGCATGAGCTGAACCATTTGGAGGGGAAGATCCATAAGAGGCAAGGGCACAAGGATGCCAGGTTTCTTGGAAACTCACAGTGAGAATTTACAGATGACAAAATCGCTGTTCATGTTGTTCGGCTCTGGTCATGTTCTAAGTAAGCATGCCAGAGTAGTTGCTGGCCTCGGTCTCCCATGATATTCAAAGAGGTGAAAGTATTCAGAACTCTTCAATGGGCTGAAGAAACCTGGTACCTTGCAAGATGGAGTCCAGGTTAAAAAACCCCCATATTTTATGAGTAGGTCTGGGAGTGAAACAGCTGACTGCCTCTTTCAGCACAGGCTTTTATATATGGTCGTAGGGTATCTGTGAATCCATGAATCCACACTGACATCTGCACACTTAGAATCCTGATGCTGCAGGCCCAAAGTATATATTTAGACTGCATCTACAAACCTTGCAGAAAAACATTAAATCAGCAAAATGAAAAAAAACAAACAAAAAAGAGACATAAAAATGAGCTGGCTACTCTAAAACACGGATACAGTAATTATTTCAGTCTTTTGCTTAGGGGTGTACCAACTGTTTACAATTTACTGTTTGGCAAGCTGGGTGTTCTCATTTCCCTCATGGTTCAGGAGTCAAAAACATATGCTACCTTTAGTAATGAACTCTTCTAAGATTTGAAACTATCCATATTCATGTCACAAGAAATGTTTACACAAGAGCAAAATGCTCCAACATCAAAATAAATCAGTAACATCTCAGAGTTTATATTTCCATATGCTTCTTTGGCATAATAAAGCAGAGGAAGGGCTGCTGTTGTAAAATGGAGTTTAATTAAAAACAAAAGAAAAAAAAACTTTATCAGAAATCATGGCCATCCTAAAATCATACAGACTAACGCATGATTTCAACATATTCTAAAGATTTATCATCTATCAATAGAAACAAGAAAATGCAATATAATCATATCCTCTACACACCTTGCATATTTTCCATCTTCTGTGCATAAATTATACATTCATTTTCATAATTATGGTAACATGCTAGTTTTCACATAAACTGCTATTACTCCTGGGTACCAGTAAGTTTACATCTACCAAGGCTACACGCTAATTACATTTTCTTTTCATAATGTTATCTATTTATCAAATTTAGTTTCTTAATGGAAATTAATAGACTACGTCTCTGCAGTACAAAAAAAATAATGAAATCACACGGAACATAGCAGTTTGGGTATTTTTTTAGCTTTTATTTTATTCAAGCTTTAAGGGCTTTGAGCATTTTATTAGTCATTATGGTGTATGAAATGAGTTATAAACCAATGTCCAGGAGGTGGCTGGGAAGGAGTTAATCATCTCCCTTTTGCTAAAGGAAGGGCCACAGCTGTCTGTATTAAGTGCAGGGATTTTCAGGGTAGCCAGCTGTGGGGATTTAATTGATTCACCCGCCAGTCTATAAAGGGGGGTACCACAGGGTGATTCTAAATCCTGCCGTGATTCAGGGAGGAGGAAGTAATTTGGGGTGGTTATTGTAGCTGTGAGAAGACCTAAACAGGAGTGCCTAGTTGTGTAAATACTTAATGTTCTTGTTTTCTTCTGAATATCAAGTGAGTAAAGGAAGGTTTTTCTACATTTCTTGAGGAATCAGGGAGCTCTTTCTGGTTTTCTTATTCTTTGATGGTGGTGTTTTTTGGTTTTTTTTTTTTTTTTTTTTTTAAACTTTTAAAGGAGCCTTATGATGCTTTTGCCTGGATCTAAAGTCAAGGTGGCAAGAAAGCCTGGATTCAAGGGATATCAGCAGACAGAAGATGTGCCTCAGCCAAGTGCAGCAAATGGAGATGAATGGATGGGTGTGGGCAGGAGTGGGGAATATGGCAGCGTGTGGGATGCTGGAGGAAATCTTACCTTTATATACAGGAGGATGAGCTTACAATCTTAAGGAGTCTTAGCTTTCAGATCTGAAACGTACCTCCTTTTAGCTTTCTTTTTAGTTGAATGCAGTAGAAAGGTTTTTTATTTTTCGTGTATACTTGAATGCTTTTACCAACAGGTTTTATCAGTGCCTGACCTACTCTTGGGGTGAATTTCCCTTCTCTTTCCCTATCTCTGAGTATTGTCAGAAGTCTGCAACTTGTTCTACAGGGACAACAATGGTGTTGTAGCACCTTCTCTAAGAACTAGCTTTGACTGCGTTGATTTGAACCTCAGCATGGTTTTCTGTCCCTCACCTTTGGCAGACTGCTTTCATCTTTTTCAAGGTTTTCCAGGTTTAAGCAGGACAATTTACCTGAGGAGACAGGATTTGGTCAGGGTAAGAAGTTCTACATGAACGTAAGGTACTCTCACCAAGCAGCACCTTGTTTTGAATATCACAGTATGTTTAGTTGTTACATATTCTGTTTCTACTATGCTTTAGAAATGGTCTGCGTATTTCTTTCATTATTTACATCCACTTGAGTCTCCTCTGGCAGCTATTCTCCTATAGTTGAAATGTGAATCAGCTCTTTATTCGAGAGAGAGACTATCACAGGCTTCATTCAATAAAGTCCATCTAAACAGCATGTTGTGTCTGAGGAAGGACTGCTCATAGTTAAAACAATGCCATTCTTGGCTAGCACTTCATTCTAGCAGTTACACACTCCTTGTATAAGTAATAAGGATCTCTGGGATGCTTTGCACAAGTCTAGGAAAGAGCCATAAGCTTCACCTGTGTGTTCTGCAAGACATTCAGAACTTGTTGCTACATGTCATATTTGAACAGCTTCCAGTTAGCACCTCCTTTAGTATTACAGGCATGATCCCCAAACTTATTGCAGTGGAGGCCTGAGTGTGTTAATGGAATCATGGAATTGTCAGAGTTGGAAGGGACCTCTAGAGATTATCTAGAAATCCTTCTAAAGCAGGATAACCTAGAGTGTATTACTCAGAACTGCACCCAGGTAGGGCTTGAAAATCTCCAGAGAAGGAGATCCCACAGCCTCTGTCACTGGGAACCACTGAAAAGAGTTCAGCTCCATGCCCCTTCAACCCACCCTTCAGATAATTATAAGCATTAATGAGATCTCCCCTCAGCCTTCTCTTCTCCAGGCTAAAGAGTCCCAGCTCTCTCAGCCTTTCCTCATCAGGGAGATGCTCCAATCCCTTAATCATCTTTGTTGCCCTATGCTGGACTCTCTCTAGTAGTTCCCTGTCTCTCTTGAACTGGGGAACCCAGAACTGGATGCAGTATTCCAGTTGTGGCCTCACCAGTGCAGGGTAGAGGGGAGAATAACTTCCCTCAACCTACTGGCCACACTCTTTCTTATGTAGCCTAGGATTCTGTTGGCCATCTTAGTGGTAAGTGCATGTTGTCTCCTTAGAACTGCTTTCCACCTAACCTGTATTGGTGCCTGGCATTCTTCCTCCCCAGGTGCAGGACCCTACACTTGCCCTTGCTGAGCCTCATTAGGTTCTTCTCTGACCAGCTTTCCAGCCTGTCCAGGCCACAGTGGATGGCAGCACAGTTCTCTGGAGTGTCTGTCAGCCCTCCCAGTTTGGTATCATCAGTAAACTTGCTGTTCAACTACCAACAACATGCACAGTCCAAGACTTTTCTTAAGTGCTGGCGGTTTGTCAAGGAATATAAAATTTTGCTATTATGGGTGTTTTGAAACCTTTCACAAGGGATTTTTGTGGGGAGTCCTGCTTCTGCAGAGACAGCGTGTTGACTGAGGATATTGTCATGGTTGAAAGATCCTCAGTCCATTTTTTCCCTTAAAATTTGAAAAACTCACTTATCTTTTGCCCTCATTAAGTTCAGCTATTGCCTATGAAATACTCTGTGTATTCAGAATGCTCAGTGAAGTGTTAATCGTTGACACAGGAGAAGTTCCAAGTGTTGTGAGTGCTGTACGCTAGCCAAAATCTCATCATTCTGTGAAATCTCTTCCAGATTTTCTGGCTATAATTTATTGCTGGATTATTCTTTATTAATCTCTGACAGGGTGCCCCACTGATGTGTTCGATAAGAAAGGAGATGGTACTTGTTTGCTTAAGTGGCAAACATTGAGAATTGATGTGGCTGTTGATGGCAACCTATGTTTGTTTATTGACCAAGACTTTCAAAAAAGTCATTGACAGCACCTTGCTAAGACACAGTCTCCTGGGTATGTCTGAGGACAGAGTAAGCAGAGACTCAGAACCTTCCTTGCAGCCTTTCATCTTCCCCTCAGAGCCAAGAGATTGTTCACCTAGATTCAGTGTGTTTCTGAATGATCCCAAGCATAATCCATTATAAAATTCAGAGAGCACCAGTCAGCCTTAAACTGTGTAAAAACCCAAATTGGATCTAACATACAGGAATAATTTAGATAAGCAGTTTTGTACATGTGAGATTATCTCTAAACTGATTTATATTCTGAGTTTGCCTCCTGCTATTAAAATCTTAGTCACCCTTGGATCATAGCACAGCCCAATGAAGCATCACCCTCTTTCCTTTTGTGATCATGCTTTTTCAAGAGATGACATTGCTCAGAAACATGAAGTGTGCCCTAGTGTATTTTTGTTACAAGGTTCAGAAATAATTTCATAAGAGCAACTATAGTAGTTCAGGTGGAGGACTTGTCTAATATTATTCTTTTTCCAACAATGGCCAAAATTGATGTGAAGGGAATATTATACAGTAGGCAGAAGGCAAATGTATAAAATCTGTCTACTGGCTATTTTTCTGGCCTCAGGAACTTTAAGATCACTGTGGCTTTTCTGTTTACTAACCCTCCCCAGATCTCTTCTCCGAGTACTTATTAAGCCTGACATTGAACCCAGTAAAGTTTTGCTTCTGCCACATCTTTTGACAAGGATTTACATAATTCAGCTACATATGAATTAAGAACTTCTTTATTTTGAACTTGGATCAACTAGCTTCCTTTGGTCCCTGTTTCCTGCATTGAAAGAGGCAATGAGCAGTCAATCTCTCTTCTTCTCATGGTCACTCATGATGTTGTGGACCTCTGTTGATTTTCCCTTTTTCCAGGATGAAAAATCTTAGATGAGCCATTTCTTTTATGGGAATCATTCATCTTCATTGCCCTTCTCTGAATATTTTCTGGTTCTAAGACATGTTTCCAGGTGGAGGTCTTAGTAAAAACAGTTTACAAAGCATAGGAGAAGCATGGGTTTCCACAGTGAAAGAATAAACGTCTTATATTTTTGTCTTCTGTTCCATTCTTAATTGCTTTCAAAATTTGAATGACTTTACAAACTGTTACCAAGCACTTGCCTGGTATTTTCATGGCACCCCAAGAGTTCATGCCTGAGTGATAATGACTAGCCCAGAGACAACCATTTTGTACATGGAGCAAGCACTGTTTTTCCCAACATGCGTTACTCTATCTAAATTGCATTACTCTACCTCAATATGCATATTAGTAATGCAGTACTCCTAATTATTTGTTACTTTTCCCTGAAATATTATCTTGACATTCATTCTTTGCCTTTAATTTTCAGCATATTTTCCAAGTTCAATAATTCCATAATTATTTTAAACTGTATATCAAGTCTAGTTTTCACAAACAGACAAGCCCCCCTTGAAGTATCTTTCTGCAGTATACATTTAATCTTTTTTTTTCTAGGCTTTTAAGAGAATTTTTTACGAAATAATTCAGTGGAAAAGAGTAGTTGGTGCTTAAGAGCCGGAACAGATTTTCCACGTAAAAGTGTCAGCATTTAAGAAAAATCATGAGAGAAGGTTATGAAGGAGCATTAGGAAGAGCAGTGTGAGAAGAGCCCAGCCGGTGGGAGGTTTACTATGAGGAAAGGAGGGCTGACACACAGGAATGACTGGTAGAGTGCAGCGCCTTGAAGCAAAGATGAAATACTGGAATACGATACAAAAGGTGAAGGAGAAGCCATTGAAGGAACTTAAAGGGGAATTTGTATGCTAAGAAGTGGGGAAAGATGATGTAATACCTCTTGTTTTGATCAGGAAGGAAGCAGATTCATGGTAGCTTTTCAGGTATCTTCCAAGTCTTCCAAAATACAGAAAAGAGTATAAAAATACAGCACACTAGTGCCTCATTGTGTGGGGTCCTTAAACATTTCTCTGATGGTATTAGTGCTGAAAAGTTTGATGCTTACATTCAGCTGCAGAAATCTGAAGAGACCTGCAAAACATCACCTGCTAGAATGGACAGAGATTTTAGAAAGTCCATCCAATGAGCTGGACACTGTTGAAGAGGTCAGAAAACACCTGACAGTTTTTGAAGGAGCTGTAGCAAGCTGTCATCTATCTTTCTCACACTGAGGGTGGGTCAGAACTGGTCCTCATCTTCATCACTCATTAAAAGAGCTTCATGGAAGATGTTCTCTCTTCCTGTCTGGTTTCTCCAGGAGAGGCCTCCCTGACTTCAATCATTTCCTTTGTGATACTTGGCTCAAATCTTGTATATATGGAGCTTATCTTAGCACTCATTCTCATTTGATGATTCCCACTTATGCTTTTAGTTAGAAAAGTTAAAGGGTATCTGAGATTCTTAGCTAGTGTATATTGATGCAGACCTGTAGGTATGTTATCTTTATCATATCTGCATCTTGGTTCCTCTATTAGAGGAAACAGGAATGATGACACCACATGTAAAATGCCTTGATGAAAAATGCATGAAAGAAGTTAGTATTTTATTATTATGACAGATTTTTCCAGCTGATAATATCTATGAGCATTCCAGGATGTTCCACTTTACCTATTGAAAAGGGGCAGAGAGATTTGAGGTGGAAGGAAGGAAGAAGCAATTTATTCCTAAGTCTGGTCATTCCTCCTTAATAATGATATACAAAGAACTGGACCATTTGACAAAGTATAACTGGAGAAAAACCATATTTTCACCAGATGCATAAGACATAAGCCAAGGTATTGTTGAGATATTAATGAAAAGATAATTTGAGGCAGTAAATGTGTATTCAAGGCTCTTGATTTTTGTTTGAGGATCTTTTCTTCCTGAGAGGAGATTAAAGTATCTTTAGGGCCAAATAAGTATTTTTAAAAGGATTTCAAATAACTAAGACTGTATCTGAATGATCAGGTTTATACTACTGGTTATATGTGGCTGGTGAGGCACGAATACAGAAGAATATAAGGTCCTCCATTTACATTTTGATAAAACGTTAGAAGAAAAAATGTTTGTTAGGGAAATGTTTTATTTTTTTTCTTGAAAAGTACAAAAGCATTTTTTCCCCTAACAATATCTTGTTAGGACTCTTGCTAAATAGATTGCTTTTATTGGCTATATTGTAGTTTAAGAATTAAAACACTTTGTGCTGATCTCTCTTGTAACGTTACTTCTAGAAACAGCACAGAAAAATTACTTGAGCTTTACATTTAAAATAATGTATCAACAGATAAAATGCATGAATAATTGTGAATGTGGTAAAAAGGGACTCAAGCTGAGAAAAGGGAATAATTTATAAAATATTGAAAGCCTGCAACTCATACATGCTGCATAAGCACAGTGTACATGGTTATGTTTCTGTACTGATCGGACACCACAGTCCAAAGTGTTTATATCTCTGGCTGCCTTCTGAAAGTGTATGTGGCAGTAGGTCTTAACCTTATCACAGTTATTTTAATGATGATGTTTTTATGTTTAATTTAACTGTAAATCATGTTAGCAGAGTTTTGACTGCTATGTCAGAGAGCTTAAAAACTGAGCTGAAGTTATTTCAAAAGCTAAGAATTTGTCTAGCCTGTGATGTTTAGTCAATATGATCCACTCAAGTGTGGAGCTGTCAGAAAGGACACCAGCGGATGGTGCTTAATCTGCTCAGTTTTGAAGGGAAGTTGGACTCTTAGTATGAAGTTGAATTTTTGATCTATCTCAGTTACAGTTAAATAGCCAATTTATGGATTTGTTAAGGGTGTTAAGGGAGACACAATGGCCTACAAAACACTGTGTGCTGTGCCATGGTACATTTTCTAGTCAGAAACCCATGGAGTGGTTTTTTTTTTGCTGTATGGGAAACTATTTTTTCAGCTTAGCTCATTCACCCTGGTGCCTCATACAGAGCTGGGTAAATATTTCAAAACCCACATTGACAAATGTTGGTTTAGATGAATCTATGTCAGCAATCATGAGGCTTTCTGTTTACTCTCTTTTCCACAGGCGTTTGCACATCCAGCTTCTGTATAGTTCCATGGACATAAATCCAGAATGACTCTGTAGTTTTTAGCTGGGCATTGCTGTAGATATGAAGTCACCCTCTACCTTCCTGTCTCTGCAGATGTATTCCTGACCATGTGTAAAAGATCATCCCCCTCCCTGCTTCCCCAGACAACTTAAAAAATACGCATCATCTTTCTGGGGAAGCCTGAAGAGTTTCATGGTCAAGGCGATGACCAGATTTTGAGCTGATTCTCTGGCAACATTGTTTGCTCCCAGCACAGTCTTACCATGCACATCCACACACATTTGATAGGAAGATTTTTTGCCTCATAGGTCATGAGTATGTAAGTCTGTGCACCATGTTATTGTAAGACCGTGCACAGAGTATTTGTCATGTTTGCTTTTGCAGGAAAAAGGTTGGTTAGAGTATGGTTTGTAGATATGTGTTTTATGCTACAAAGGTTCAGATTTAAATCAAAGTATTTCCCTAAAATACTGTTTCAGACAATGGTCCAGGAGAAACTGAAGCATAACCTTCACGCTATCTTAGGGGAAAACAAAACAAAAAAATACCTGTTTTTTTTTTGGGTAATAATTGTCTAAAAACTCTTGCATTTAAGAATAAATGGGTCAAAAATTCTAAAAAGCCCAGACTTTTTGCAAAACCTGCTCTGAAATTTTGAAACAACCAGCTCTGAACACCAGGCTATGTGACAACAAAGCCTCACATGACAGATATAAATGACATTTTGCATCAAACCTTAGTGCTTGCTGGAAAATTGGATCTGGAAACTCTTTTTACTGCATTTGGGCAAACAGTATTTTCACTGGTGAAAACTATCTATTTATGGAGCTTACAAAACCTTCTGTCTGTAGAAAACATACTACCAAGGCTCGTAATGTTGGTTAACCATTCAACCCACCATTGCCTGTTAGAGATAAAATTATATATGGATCGATTCAATGACAGCGGAGTGCACGCAAACACATAAGACCCAAATTTTCAAATGCAGAATTTAACCCAAGCACCCAAGTATCTGAAGATTCTTGCTTTTACAGCACTTCGACATAAAAGGATTTTTGCGTGAAAGGATTGCTAATTGGACGTAATGAAATGTATTTGTTTTCATTTCGATTCATTAACATTATTGTAGGTTTCTAAAATGAAATTTGGAAGTGCCAGAAAAAGTCTGCTTTCTTGGTCCTGTATCTTTCTTTATTTTTCTTTCTTATTTTTTAATGTTACATGACTTTGTCTAGGAAAAAATTACTTGTGATCTTAATCTCCAGGTGTGCTTTTTCCAGAGAGAAACCAGTAAAACATTTACAGTAATTAATATACTTTCTATCTTCTCATTTTGTTGATGATATCCTTTTGAAGGCTGTGGAGTAATTACTGCCTGCAGAGGTATGTACTCTGAAACAAATTAATGACCAATGACCAATAATGATTATAGATGTAATCATCCATTGTGAGATATAGGCTAAAATAGATATTAGGAACAATGTTGGAAGCTTAAACTGTATTGAAACTGTACTGGTAAACAATGGTAAAATTGTTTTAGCATTTGATCAGAAAAACATAAGGTAAGTTTCTTTTCTAATCTTATGCTAATGTTAATATTTTTTTACTTTCTATTTCCGAAAAATCAACAGGCTGATAAATTAAGAAGTGAAAAACTGAACCTACACAAGCTATGTTTATTTTTGATCAAGCCTACTTTAGAAATATTAGTTTATTGTTGAATGTTCTTATTTTACAGATGAATTTTCAAACCATGATTCAAACCATGTAAGTATAAGTTTTTGAAAATCTCAACCCCAAACTTTTTGGGACAATTTTACTTTGTAAAACAAAATACTGCAGATGAAAAAATCTGCCCATATCTGCACAATTTTGAGCTGATATTTGCATACAGAACCCAAAGGTTTAGTGGTGGTGAGTCTTGAGCAGATCAATATGCTCTTGCCAGTCAAACTAAGCATAAAACATACATGTATTTTTCTTTTTTAAAATCATATTTAATAAAGAAAGACATTACCTCTTGTTTAGGGGAGCAATTTATTTTTAAAAATAGAGGATAAAAATAAAAGTTCAGAAGTAATTTAAAAAAACCTAAATTTACTGAAAGCATGATTTTTTCAAACACTGTGGGAAAAGTCTTGTTGAAACTCAGTAATTTGCTTGTTCCCCAATAGGAAATAGACATCTTAAACATCTTAAGTATATGCCCCTTTGGCCTTACAAGCACATTTTCATTTCACCCTGCACAGGGTAGTTTGGGTTAACATCTAGACTGTCCTTACCCGCCTCTAGACATCTTGGTTTAAGGAAACATTAAACCAAGCTTTTGAAAAAGGTGAGCTTTTGAAAATCAGCTCACCTGGAGGAGTTCTGTACTTCTTCACACTGTACAGCAATAGACAGTGTCAAAGTAGCTCTTTCCTTACATCTTCAGTGTTCTTATTTCTGAAACCACAAATTTTTGGAGGTATGGCTAAAAGAAGAGATAACTACCAATTGAATTTTGACCTGAGACCTTCATGTTGCTTAAATTTACCTAAATGGATGGATTTAGCACTACTTGGGCTCTTGTTAAGACACGTTATTTCACAGTGGGTTAGATTTTGATTTTTCTTTCCAAGTTAACACCAGTGTAAATAGAAAACATGCACTGCAAGTGAACAATATGGAGGGGTGTGTGTGGAAATCTATAAAATCCAAATGTGGGTATAAGCAGCAGCAAGTCCATTAACTGAAGTGGTTATGTCATCTTACACCAGCAGAAAGTTCAGCCCTCTATATTTGATTCCGAAATCTCACCTTACATCAGATGTTCAAAGGTTCAGATGAATAAGATACGTCTCTGTAAAGTGTGTTTTAAATTAAAAGCTAGTGAAAAACATGTATCTCGATTTCTGGATGACAGTCTTGGAAAATGTGTTTCAACTGGCAGCTGCCCTCTTCCTATTTCACTCCACCCTCACCAAGAAACCAGTATCCAGTGATGTCGGAGCTGATATTCTCGACAAAAACAATAACCTCTCTTTGGTTCATCTTCCCTGTTTTGTTCTGGGTGCTGAGAGGTGGCTTTGAAAGGGCAGTGTATAAGGCAGAAATATTTCCTGAGGGTATGGGGAGGATGTTCTCTCGTTTGAAGGAAACCAAGGCTTCCAACTGATTTTAATTTTATTTTTAATGTTCATGGGAACCAGTCTTACATGCCTGGCTGAATTCAGAGTTTGGATTTTTGGCAGGTTTTTATTTGAGCCCAGCTTGGCTGTTTTTCAAAATGTCCAGATTGCTCACATTAAATCTGAATAAGCACTACCCACTAGTTTAATCAGAGTCATCTGGTACACCTCTAATTAGTGTTAGTTAAAGTTGAAATTCATAATAACACAAAATGCTGCATTTTTGGGATGTACTTAGTAAACTCCTGAATGTAAAATTGTAGAAGGGAAAAATATATTTTTCAATATTGTTCAAAAATTGGAATACATGCATTATGATGACAATAATGCAATGGTAACAAAACAAGGTCAAGTTCCTGAAAAATGCTGCAAAAACTAGCCTTTTTTTCCATTTCATTCCATTTAGGCATGCATACACACATAAAATATGTGTAGATATAAATGCATTTATGAACTTGAACTGTTGGTCCTGCTAATCTAATAATTGAGTATAACTGTGCATTGTGCATGTATCAGTAAAAGATGTACACATCTGGGAGTATTTCAGCAATTATCAAATAAGCATGTGACACAAATTGTTTCCTTCTCTTAATGTATTGCAATGAATAATATGTAAACAAAGTGCCATAAAAGTACCTTTCCATTTGAAATCAATGTATGTTTTGCCTGAGTCAGAACTGGATCATTAGTATGTTACTACAGATTATCAAAAAATGAAGCTTGAAAATTACTATATTTGTGCAGTTACTGGCTCTATAGGATCAATCCCCTACAAATATAATTTTTTCGTATTACAATCTATACTGATGCGGTGCTAGTTTATCTTGAATTCTTCCCCAAATCCTTGCCTTTGAAGATGTTTTAACTTTTATTATGTTGAGACATAGACCAGTTAAAACAGCAAGCCCCTGCAGTTTGATCTTTTTAATAAAATGTTCCCCAAATTAAGAATGCTAGATTTATGATTTTGATTTTTCAGGTGTCATTTCTAAATCCTAGAGAACTAGTGAACCATACTTTTATATTTTGCAGAAGAACTATTGTTTTTACATGTACAATGGAACAATAGTGCAAAAAAAGTATCTAAGAATTTACTCAGATTTATGTCTTACCTCAAATGTTCTTGTTTCTCAATCATGCTTCAATCGATACTCTGGACATAGAAATAGAATTTATATTCTCTCTCTCTTTTTTTAAAAATTTATTTTTTTTTCCCCTGGACACATTTCCACTTCACTATTCAAGAACTGAATGGATCATGATTACAGAGTTCTTTTCAAGGGCATCTGTTCTTAGCCACAGCTGAGGATGGGGCCCACTGAGCCGACTGGAAGGATCCACCTAGAATTTGTTGAATTAAGTCCTTGCACCTGGATATAATTGTCATGCTGCTGTGCTGGGGTTTTCTTAAGCTACTGGTAAAACAAATTAGCTCAATTTAAACTGGCATCCAGTAGGGAAGCAACAACTCACCTCACATAATGCTTTTCAAATAATTATTTTTCTATTGCCAGTTTTGCTTCATGAATATTTTCCTAAAGGCAGGATGAATTGTTGTTGGTTTTTTTGTGTGGTGTTTTTTTTTTTTTTTTTACAAGTGACAAAAACCATTCTATTCTGCTTATCTGCTGAGTTGCAACTAGTATTAGAGTAGTATGTAATTATTGATTTTATGTAACTATATCTTAGATACATTATTTTTAATATATATATAAAACAGCAGACAAAAACAGATTTAAAAATACAGTATAACAGCAACAGCCCCTCCCCTCCTCAAACCGCTCTCAATATGTATGCATCATGTATATTTTGCCAGATTTAGCACTATAATAGTATTACCACATTTACATTTGGGAAAGATTCATACAAGTTTGGTTTTTTTGTTGAACAGTAGACAAAGGTAGTCATTTGTCTGACATGGGAATTTGTAGAAATACAATCTCATTTCCTTATATATTTTAGAGCTGTTTGAACTTGGCAACAAAATTCACAAACTTCCTGGAAGGTCCACAAAGGTTTGTCACCTCAGTTGGACTTGTAGTGGCAGGACTTTGCATGAATCCCTGGAACATGTGCATCTGTGTTAGCTTCAGCTTTCATAATATTCTCCAAATGTAGACACTGGGGGAAAACAATGAAAAATCATCTCTTTGGCAGACCATTTAAGGATGACTTCTGAAATTGAAGAAATAATACTTTCTATCAGTGCTCTAAATATTACTGTTACATTTTATCAGTAGGTGACATGCAAATTTGGAGAAGAGAGAGGTATGTTCACCAAACATGGATGGTAATATTTGCCTTGTCTCTGGAATATCACCCCAGTGAAGCTGGTTCAGCTGCTGATCAAAGATGCTGTTCTTGTGACCTGGTCATGTCACTGTGCGTACCAGCTCAATCTGCTTTCTAAGACACTGCTCAGCTGGCTAAAAAATAACAGCATGAACTTAAGCTACTACTTGTTTGTTATATTTTAAAGAAAATTCAAGACTGTAAAATGTTTTGTGAGATTGAGAATATATTTTATTTTAATAAATGGACTCCTGATCATCCTCTTAGAGATTGTGGCAGAAATATAGATGTGCATATTATCATAAAACATCCTCTAAGCCACACTCTCTTTTAATATTGGGTAGACTGAAATGCAACAGGAATGTGAATTAGGAAAGCAGTGTTTTTTTGAAGGATGGCAAAATATCCAGAGATCAAAAGTTAAATGTAGAAGCTGCTGTCAGGCCTTCAACTGTTCAGTGAATTTCAAATTTTGGAGAGTGCATGTGTGCAGAGGCAGGGGTGAGCACGGGCACTTCTGTGGCTCTTGAGAAGTTGAACTTGGGCAAGCATTAGCTTGAGGTGAACCTCTGCGTGTCACAAATTCTGTTACTTGAAGAGCTGTGTGTGGCACCGAGACCAGTGGGAAACTGCGAAATGCACACTCCTGTGTGAAGGCAGCTTTCAAACAGCAGCTTGTTCCTAACTGGGGACAGTTTAAAGGTGAAGGGCAGTTGGTTGTTTTTGAATTATTACTGTTATAAAGCGCTTTTGGTGTTTGGTTTGGTGTTGGTTTTTTTTTTTTTTTTTCCAACTGCTGGCCCTGATTCTTGCTTGTAGTACAGCCTGTTTCCTCCACACCAGCAGCATGACAGGCACTCCCCCGTGGCATGGATTTGCCATCAGTCCGGAGGCTCAGCATGGACACGGGTTGCAGAAAATTCACAGAGCGAAAGGGGCCAGCACGTAAAATAACACTGACTGAATTATCATTATCTGTCTTCTGTGGAAGAGGAAGCCACGGGAGAGGCTTACTATACCCTAACTCATTGTACTGATGCACACCCAGAGCAAAGTTTTTCTTTCAACTGTGATAGCCCTGAATCAATGCATACGAGAACGGGCAAACAAGTTGCTTTCATACAATATTCCTTTTTATAAGCTCATTTTTCTTGAGCTTCAGGGGAAAGAAAAAACCTTCAGTTTTCCCTCAAAGTAGTGTAACAACTGTGGCTGGAGTAAAGGTTGCCTTGCCTCCTCCCTGTGATCCTTCTCCTGTCCAGGCTTCCAGGGAGGAGAAAGTAGGAAAAACCGGTAGCAAACTGAGCTTAAGATTTTTCTTTTTCCCTCCCCCTCCTCCCCATCTGATGTGATGATAATCCTAGGCCTGCACTTAGAGAGAAGCTTCCAGTGGGAAATTAAGCAAAACTGAAAAGCATAACAAAACCCAAATCATCTGAACGGCAAAAATTCCTCCAGTGTTTTATTCTTTAATGCTTATTAATAGAGACAATACTAAACCCAAAAGGAAGCTAGCAATATCCTGTTCTTTTTCTTTTTTGTTATAGCGTGGATTTTTGTTTAGTAAACTCCATGTCAGATCTTCTAATTTAATTATTGAACTCACAATGTGAATAAATGTACAGACATGACTAATAGCATTCTCTTATAATTTCATTACAGGGTAATAGACATTTGGTTTTTAAAACTGATTTTTTTTTTTCCTGTTACAGAGTGTTTATAATATAAATGAACTCTCACATCCTGCCTTCTTTTTCTCCTTACCCTCTTTTCATTTCTTTTTAGATTTGATTCATAGAAAAATGCGAGCGATGCGTGCCACTGATTTGGGTCATCTGCATGCAATTCAAAAGGAAAAGGTGATTTTTTTCATTGCCTGCCAAGTAAGTGGGAGAGGTGTAGGAAAAAGTGGATTTATGCATAAAACGCAAAACTCCAGATGAAAGAACGGACCTCTTTTATCATCATAGAAAGAATCCATCTGCAATAATTACCAGTCAGACTATCCACACACTATGTTACTTCATGACATCTGAGAACTGCTGCACTTCTTGAACCAATAGCTGCTATATAGCAACTCGCATCAATTCTGAATGAAAAAATTGGCCCAACCGCTGGTGAATGGCACTCAGTAGGTTCCCCATTGAACTGTGCTGTGAAACAATGATGCACATTGGTAAATCACCGTGTGTGCCTTTCAGTTCTTATGCATATCCCATACTGGACAGCTTCCATTCACTCTGGCACCAACTGCAAACAAACGTAACTATGCATCAGAGATGAAAGTGAAAATGCATATGTTAAATCCCAAATGGAAGCAGAAGAGTGTAATATATACATAGTTGCTTAGCAACAAACATGTTTTGGCCACAGGAATGGTGACATCAGTCAAAGGAGGGAGAGGGAAGCTGCTCGGCTCTCCTTGTCTCTCTCCCGAGAAGCTTCTTAAAGGTTTCTCCTTGTTTCTTTGAAAGCAGAAGAGAGACGGCTGCTGTAGACGTTTGTTTATGCTATTAATGGAACAGACTGTAGGACAATTGGACTTTTCTTTGGGCGGGGAAACCTGTTTCCATTCAGGGTGTTGGTTGCAATGGTACATGCCCTCCCATGCAGCCAGGTGTTTTGATCCTTGCTTTATGGCTCACTGCAGAGTCCCTCTTAGCTGACACGTTCAGATAGGAGAAATGAAGTACTAAACCCAAAAATGCAAACTGCTGGAATTAAAAGAAATTTTTGGTGTCACGAGCTCTGGTTTTTTGACCCTATTGTTCTTTTCACTTCAGCTCCTAGAAGCTTTTATTCAACTGGCATTTGAGATTCATCTGACTGTATTTTTTTCAGGGAAGCAAATGATGTTTATTTCAGTAAATCACGCAGTATCTATGGCTAGTAGATAGGTATTTATTAATTCCTCCTATTTCAGATGGTTTGAATATCTCTCCTTTCTCCCTTCTCTCCCCTTCCTGCCCACTCTGGCATGCAGACTGTTGTGCCCTCTGCAGTGGGAGGCAGAGGAGAGAGATGGTGAACTCTGGTTCAATTTACGCACACCCCTCCATGTGAGTAGCTCCTGTTGACACACACGTGAGCTCTGTGCGTAGCTGATTCATAATGTGCCTCATGCTTCTAACAGTCTGCTTGCTCCACTGGACCACAGCAACTTTCACATATAGAAATATTGCACATTAGAGTTCAAATCTATCTGCCATCCTGGATTGCTGTAGACACTTCCCTGAAGACATTATTTTTGAGTGTTTCCTTTTAATTTAAGGTAATGAATGTACTTTGGTGGATCCCCAGTGGAGGGAAAGAGCGTTCCCGGCATGCACTTCTCTTTGCAAAGAAGGCTTTCTTGACAGAGTGAGAGATGTGTAGGAATGCAAGATATATTGAAGAACTCAAATGAAATTAAATCATGGGTGAAAGCAGGGTTAAAGGACCATTATGGTAAAATAAGGCCTTTATTTCCATTCTTGGAGCCATTATGTAGATAGTGTTTTACTTGCTCTCTCATTTTTTGTGAATTCATAGAGACCCTTTTTCAGGAACTAACACGTATCGAATCGACAAGGAATAACCAATAATATCTTGCACTCACTATTAGATAAATTTTGGGGAAAAAAGTATCATTCTGAAAATATGGAGGACCTTGAGACAAGGTGTGGTCGTGCCTCTGAGCAGACAAGGTAATTGAGGTCATCATGGAAGTGTGGATCAAACAGAACATGAGGCAAAAAGGTTGTATGATAAAAGGCTGGAAAATGAGGACAAGTGGGATGTTAATTCTTTCTGAAGAGAAAGAATCTTTTCTTCTTTTGAAATGCCATGAAAATGAACCAGGAGCTGGAAGGATATAGTTGATGTCCTGAACAAGGAGTTGAGGTGGATTCTTGTTTTCATTTTCTTTGTTACTTAAAGCAATTCTTCTAGCATGGCCTTCAGTCTGAACAAGAGTACCATGTAACATGATCCTACAGAAACCAAATTAACATATGGTCCTGAAGTTCATGGCTGGCTTCTCAGAAAAACAATAGGTGAAACTGGGATCCCATACCTGAACTTTGTGAAGTTGGCAGCTTGAGCAATGAACTGAAATTTCTTGGCTGGGGATCAACTTTTCTTTTTTAATTTGTGAAATGAATTACTATATCAGCTGAAAAGATAATTGAACTAGCAACCAAAAATAGACGTTTTAAAGGCCTGTTATATTGCTAGTATTTTAAATGTGAATAATCAAAATTTTTAATAGTAATTGATTTCATTGAGTAAAACAAGATTTTACAATTCTCGTTAATTACTGAACTCCAATTTATTTCCCAATGTATACGTTTTCCTTTATATCTTTGTGACTCTACTCTTTAAACATAGCCTCAATGGTTTGTCAAGTATTGGCTTTCTGAGAGGTACAATGGAACTATTGTCTTCTCTCATAGTTAACTACATAGATTGACAGGTAGTCAATTTATAAAAAGATATACCTCAATGTTATGCAAAGGTTATGAACCCATCTATGCTTTTAGTAGCTGTGTTGTGAAGCTCCAACCAAATGCAAAGTCTGTGTAAAAATATCTTGACGATTTTTAGTAACTTTAGCTTGTATCTTTGTCTGCCATGGGTTTCCCTGAAAAGTGGGATAGAAATAGGAATGCTGTGTTGGAAACCACATGAAAATTCATGTCACAATGTTTGTGACAATTTCACATCCCGAGGAGTAAAGTTTGAGTTTGCAAGATTAATAATAATAGAAAAGCTGGAATGCAACTATGCAAGTTCTGACTGTCAGTAAGTATATGATTTCTATCCCAGTGTTTTAGACCGATGACATCTGTACCCTACTTCATTGCATTTGTTTTCGTGTCTGCAATAGGCTCTGTATGATCTGCACAGACTGTACCTTCACATCACTTGGAGTCACTTTGATATTCTTAGCAGCTGTACTGGTCCAGTAACATGGTCAGACAACTTGGCTTCCAGTAAGACTTCTGAAACTGTTTCACTATTCACATGTGCCTCATCAAGAATCATTGAATGGCTTATAGGAAGACTTATAAATACCTCAGACCCTGTTTTACCTCTTCCTCGCTTCATAACTCTCTTGATATGCTTCTAAGCAAAGCTAAGGAAACATAGTCTTAATTAAACTTGTCTTAAGATGGATGTTTTCCTGGTTGGAAAACCATACTTGGAGACCAGTTATCAATGAGACACTGTTCAAAATAAAATCTATAGCAAGCAGGATCCTGTGCTGCAGTCTGGTCTCATGGATTAGTGTCAGTAGTGCCCTGGGTGCGAGAACTGATCATGCTCATTACATTCACAAAGAACGTGAGCCTGGGAAAGCTGCAGATATGTTGGAGGGTGGAACTGCAAATCACATTGGAGAAATGATTGGAAAAAATGTTATTCATCGGGAAGAGAAAGTAAAAGATACTTACTGTATCTTTTACAGAGAAAAGTTTTAGAGGGAAAGCTGTTTGCAGAAATGCAGTTTTGAGAGTATAATATTTGATTCTAAATAAAATAATAGAGAAATTATGATGGGTTCAATCTGTACTTCAGCCTTCAACAAAAGGATGCTGTGAAAACACATATATGTTATTGCAATTTTTTATTTATTTTTTTTTTAATGAGCATAACCTGGAAGGCAGGTGTACGTGTCTTTCTGGTGTGCTCGGCATGGGTGAACTTTGGGCATTACTTTCCAGAAAGGATGTGGAGCAAAGGAGAGAATCCTGAGCTGAGTGTTCAGGACAGCTGACAGGGAAAATGGAAGGACAGGGGCTGTGCATGGTATACATAGGGGAGCACAACAGTCTTCAAGCATGTGAAAAGTTGCTACAGAGAGGTAAGAAATTAATTGTTTAAGACTCTTTCTCTGAATTGTTAAGATAATACAGTTGTAAATTACTCCAAGAAAAAATAGGTTAGCCACTATAAAAGCAATAATTAAAGAACAAGAACAGTTAAATATCAGATTGCATTGGGAAAAAGTATGCATTTTCTCTGCTAAAGGATTTGAAAATGAGTTAAATAAATGTCTGTTGAAAATAGTATAGGTACAGTTGATTTTTGACCTCTTAAAATCTTTTTCAGCTCTGCTTTCTATTATTTTCTCCAAGTGGATTCTGCTGCTTAGATGTTTGTTGGTAAAGCCAGCAATCAAAATAATAATGTAGAAGCGGAGCCCTATAAACACAGAGGATCTGGTACGGTTTCTAGTCATGTCATTTAGCCTCTAGTGGAAAGTGCCAAGATATGTGCTTTGGAAGACTCGTAGGGCACATAGCTGCATGTCAGCCTATTTCAATTAGTGTGTTGAAATGGCGGATTACACATCTCTATAAAAATTAAATTGGTCTCATCCCTGAAATTATAACAAGCCTGAGGATCCAATGGAAAAATCAAATCTTAAGCACCTCGATTTCAGGGGCTACTGAAATGTATCATACTACTGTCTATGAGGCACCTTGCCCCTCTGGATGTGCCCTCTCCCACAGTGTGGAGGTCACAGAGACAGGGACACACTGATGGCAAACAGTCCCTAACGGATGCCTTTTTTCTCAGAGCGTGTTGGCTGTTGAGACATCAGTGAGCCCCAAGAGCCTTCATTCCATAGTTTTTTTGAAGATAGTCTCGCTCTCTTAGATGCCTGTATTCAGGCCACTTAAGCATGGAGTTTAGATGGATTTTGAATGTTCAATGATACAATTGCCCCCTCTGCAATGTCTAACTTGTCTAATCTTAATCTTAACCTAATTTCCATTTCCACCCATTTCCAATCACCCTGTGCCCCGGCTAGGAGGTCAGGTGAGCTGATGGTTTGTAGCTTCCCTTGTGGGCTCACCCACTTCCCTCTTTTGAGCCCTCTTTTCTCCTTCAAATCCACCTGTGGCTCATGCCACCAGCTAACAAGTATGCTTCCCCTGGGTTCTAGGGAGATCTATCACATTATAGGCTGAGACTGGAACATTTATCAGATTTCCTTATTTTTGCTTTGTACCAGTTAGTGGGGAGTTCCCGTAGGCTCTGAGAGCCATAGAACTACGTGTGGGTGTCCAGAGGGAGACTGACAGATCTTCCCACCCTGTGCTGAGTGACGGGCAATCCCAAGCGAAAAGCAAATGCAGAGCCAAGATTGAGCAAAATTCAGGCAACTTCCCTGGGGACAGAGGTTTGCCCTCTGTGTGTGGATCCATGCTCTGTACATGAATGCAGTGACATTTCTGTCTCTCCAACATCCCCTCCAAAAACTGTGCTCTAGGATGTCTCGCTTGGCGGATGTGGGTGGATCCAGCACTGCATTTCTTGTGGACTAAGGCACAGAGTTCTTGGGAAATAGTCTCGGGAGAGGTTATTTCCATAACTGTCGTCCTCAGGGACAAAAGGAAAGGAGGGAGGGGAAAGTTTGTATGGCTAGCTATTATAAAAAGCAAAAAAACCCCACCCCAAACTGCTGTCATTTCTGATGCTACATGCTTGAGCTCTAAAAGTACTGATTTCTAGATATGTATAAAAGTCAGTGGCATTACCATGTCACTGGATTTGTTGCCTCAGCTTTACACTCAATTCATGGTGTTACAGACAGTGAAGGATGTTGGGATAGCTTCCATAACTTCTACCAGCAGTTCTTAATCTGGGGCTGTGTCCTGTCATGCCAGCTCATCCCCTCCTTCTGCCTGGCTGCTTCCGCCCTCACTCTTATGGCCCCTGTAGACCATGCCAGCCACCTCAGAAAATGCAAACAAAGCATTTTTGCTCGATAACAAAGTGATTGCAGTACATCAGGAAGGGCACCCACCTCTTACTGCCATAGCATGAAGCTCTTCAGATGTGGTTTCAGGTGACAAGTGGGAATCACCAAAGCTGGGTGTGCAGGTTAGCCGCTCTCTGCTTACGTCCATGCTGTATTTCCATTGACAGCCAAAAAATAAAAAAAACAGACAGATATTTGAGGAGGTGCAAAGGCAGTATCAGCAGCATGCCTGAGGTTCTGGGGGTTTTCTGGACCACACTGCTGCTGGAGTCCAGTTTTCAACAGAAGAGAA
This sequence comes from Thinocorus orbignyianus, assembly GCA_013400375.1. Lineage (NCBI taxonomy): Eukaryota > Metazoa > Chordata > Aves > Ciconiiformes > Thinocoridae > Thinocorus > Thinocorus orbignyianus. The sequence goes on along the minus strand of VXBW01008316.1, from coordinate 763,254 downwards.
TTAGTGGGACAGCAACTGACATAATTGCCCCCTGCCTGGTATTTTTTTTTATACTTTTCTTTGCTGCTTTTTCAGTGGAGGGGAACATTGGCATGGCTGCTTCTGAAAGGAAAGACTTGGAGTACCATTTTCTGGCCTGCATAAAAATAATTTGTATTTTTAAAAATTTCCTGATAAATGAAACTTCTGCATTATTTAAGACGACATCAATGTGCATGAAGCAAAATGAATTTTAAATGGAACTGTTCTGAAGCGAAAATGGTCTCTTCAAACCAGGCCAGAATAAAATGCTTTGAAACTTTCCTACTCTGCTTTAAAAAGTGCAGCGCTGCTGAAACTCACCCATTCCTTGAGGAGTTTTTTATTTTGAAGCAGCAGCTTTTTCTACCTGAAAAGCATTGCCCAGCTCCAGTTAGAAGCCTAACAGCCCTGCTGTCTTGCAGTGGAAATTTCTGAGGTGCATAAATCACTTGGGTAGTTATGAACACTTTACCCAGGATCAGATTTATCATATTTAATGTCTTAAATATTGATTGAACAACACATATTAAATCCTATGTACTGTAATTTTTTCCTGATCAATTCCATACTTATAGCATTAATCATTTCTCTGCAGTTAATTAAGAGAATTGATGGCTCTTAGACTTCCTTAAGCTGATCCTTTAAATAAGTATATCAAACAAGATCTCCATTACCCAAATCAGACACCATCACAATAGCTGTACAGAGGCCAAAGAGACAGGAGCACAGATCCGGAGAATATCCACAGGGACTTGACAAACAAAAAAGTAATATTTCAAGCTTGTGTTTCAGAGGAATGGGGAAATAATAGCGGTATAATCGAGGAAGCATTTGTGGAACCCTTATAGTTTAAAAGCCTTTTGCCTCAGCCGCACTAATACTCTGAAACAAAGATGCTGATTATATGACCAATTGTTTAGCATGTGTTCCTAAACTGGTTTATAATTACCAAATTAATCTCTCTGAGGTATTAAAAGCCTATTTGCACAATCTTTGTAAAACTAAAAGGGGAGCGAAGCACTTTACCTGTGTTGATACAGAGCCCTGCAAATAGCAACTATTTGTTTTTGTAGCTGTTGTGGCTCTAGGAACAAGTAAATATAAACAGCAGGAAACACAAATACAGAGGCAGTGCAATTGGAGGCTGTCAGGAAGCAGTATGGTGGCTTCAGGAGCTGAATTCGGCTTGAAATAAGCTTTGTCTCAGTATGCGTAAGAGGCTTTGGCACTGTATCAGACCTCTGGGGAAGCCACTCAGCAGGGTGGGGATTACTATAGTTTGTGCTTCCCAATTCACAGCAAACTTGCTTCCCTGTCATACTCGTGCATTAACTCTCTCTGTCCCACCTCGGTGCTTTTTGTGGGGATTTGTTTGCTTTCTAGCAAACAGCCTGACATCTGCTAGTTGAGAGTGGAGGAGAAAAATCCCCAGCACACATGCCCAGCGCTTCCCCTCTATGGCGAGTGAGAGAGGCACAAAGATAGCTAATTTTGCCAGGCTGGATAATTCTCCTCCACAATGGATGTGCTGTAGTTGCTTTGACAATACCATCTAAAATGCAAATGAATTATGCCTGCATGTAATCGCTGGCAGTGTGTTCAGACCTGCTGCTGGTATAAACTTCCTCCTAGTGATGATTTTTTTCGTTCTGTGAACACATGGACCCCACTCTCTTTCTGAGGTTTTGCAAGGGTTAATTTTCTCTTAGCTGTGGGAATATTTTGCGTTCGGAGAAACTCCATGGTTATTCCTAACACATGACTATCAAAGAGTCAGATTAGCCGAGGGGGAGGGGAAAGGCTCCTGAGTTTGCACTTCCTGTCTCTTAATAAAGCTGAGATTCCAGAAGTATTTAATATCATTGTGGTTTACATAGGAAATTGTCTGAACACTCTTAGTAAGTAACTGAATATATGGCTGCTATATTGAATACCATTTGTCCAAGATCGTTTTTCTTTCAGTTATGTTAGATATCTGGAAAATGTTGTAAAAGCAGGATCTCGTTACGGTGCACAGCTAAATGAGCAACAATAAAATACAGTTTTAAAAATTTAAATATCTAAAATGTATTGAGAAATGTGAGGTGCACCAGTACTAAAGAAACAACAGCAATTGTTTTATATGCACTGCTATGGCAATAAAATGTGGATTCCTTATGTAGGTCCAAATGTAGCAGCTGGATTTGGCTTTATGAACCATGAAAAATAGTTCCCATCTGGAAGTTGATGTTGAATAAAGATGCAACAGTAAGGCTGCATCTTACATGTAACATTTATACATTTTCAACTCAATACAGCACTAGTATTGGAGAGGAAAGAGAGAGAGGGAGGGTGAGATGGGAATATACAAATCAGAAGCCTCTGGCCAACATTTTTATGTGTATTCTCTAATTTAGGAGCCTTGGGTTTTGGCTGCTTGTTTTTTGTTGTTTTGGGTTTTGTTTTAGGATAACCCTACCAATAGTGAACACTGTACAAGTAAGAGAAGGTTTCTGAATGTCTTCCACCACACTCACTGCTTCAGAGACCATAGTCTTCATCTATCTGTCAGGTAAGTAAGAAAGTGATTATGTCGCTATTTTGTGATATTAACCCCCAAAGCATCCCTACAGCCTCCCTCCTCAGACTGGCATTTAAAAGTGCATTCACAGAGCCTGCAAATCAGGAGGTCTGTTTCAAAGTGGCTGCAAGCTGAAGCTGGCCCTTCGCTCTGCACCTGCACGTTGTCGTGAGCAACGTTTGCAACATGCAAATCCCACATTTTTATATCCAAATCCCCCAATCATAAGGTGCTCAGGAGATCCTTCATCCTCTCACACAAAAATACAAAGGTCCGGTTTAGAGAGCTTTTTTTGAAAAATCTGACCCCAGACAAAACCCTATTAATTCTTAAAGGATTTTGTTAAATGCATGATGTTTCAAGGACTGTTAAAATTCAAATTATGTACAAGCATAGTCCATGCTAAAACCTTACACCGTAAATAAGGTTGTAAGTTCTTATTAATAACATAAGGCAACAAAAAGTCAATAAAGGAATGAAGTTTAAACATTTTATTGGCTCTTTTTCCTTCCTTGAGCAAGAATTATTTCTAATGCAAGACGAAGTGTTAGAAGACGTGATGATCCCCTTTGGCTTTTGCCTAGAAGCTGTTGTGAGGTTTCTTTAACGGCGAGACTTTCATGGTGGCCCCAGTGCTGCAGTACATCTGGCTGAAAAGATTTCCTGTACTTTCCTAAAAGGGTGCTGTTATTGTTCCTGTTGCCCTGGCCATTTCCATAAGCCTTTAATATGAACCCAGGTCACAAACAAACGTTGCAAACCAACATTTCAAAGGTGAGGGGAAACTTTAAAATCAAAGTTGGATGTTGCAGGTATTCATAGTCATCAGACCATGGGAATCTTGAAGTACTCTTAGTCTGCTTTTACCATGCATTTGAAATAATGGCGCACCCTGATGCTTGCAAACTGTATTCCTTTAACATAGGAAATAAGAACCACATATGTTTAATATATTAACATGTGCAACACTCACTTGGTACATGTGGCCCACTGATGTGATCATAGGCTTTCCTCATGCTAGCTCTTCAAATCAGAAAGCAGTATCACCCTTTCACCTCTTATATCCTGAGATCCCACACCTACACTGCACTCTCCTGCTTATTCAGATAAGACTATTGCTGCACAAGGCTCTGGAATTTTGTCCCAGGATGGTGTGTCGTTATGTTTGTCTGTGTGTGTGTACAACGGAGGGTGCAATCACTTTGGGAGAAACTGTGCCACAGACTAAAAATCTACCTCAGCCCTTTTCGGAAAAGTTTGAGTCTGAGCTGTACATATTTGGCTTTACCAGTCTATTTTCCATGGAGGGATCTTGGAGTTTCTGGCAGATACTCCTCAGGCCGGGCCCCAGGTGGCTCATCAGTGAATGAGAGTGGGGAAAGTGTTCCCCCTCACCCTTTGGAAAACAAGGAAAAGGCACCGTGTTTGCTGCTCCTTGGTTAAAAGCATCCCTAATGGTTGGGTCTGATAGTAGCATCATGAACAGGTTTCAAAAGAGACTTACATCTGCAGATGTAATGTCTCAACAGTGACCAAGCCCCTGAAGGTGCTGGGGGTGTAGGCTGCGTGTGCCAAACTGAAGCAGGAGCTGCAGGGTGGGTGCCTGGAGCCAGGGTGGTAGGCAGGCTGGCAGTGGGGGCAGAAGGCAGCTTTGCAGCAGATTGGGGCTGTGGAGAGGGAACAGGAAGGTCAGGAGGAGCTGGTGAGGTTTGAAGAGGGGGGCCCAGCCTGGGCCCTCTACCCTTAGCACATCCCTTTCTGACTCCACCAACATCCTCCTCCATTCCTCCCCCCGTCTGCTGCCCCCATGGTGGGGCCATCTTTGCTTGATGCTGCAGTCCCTGCAGGCACCCCTGTGCACCTCGGGCTGGGCAGATGAGGGCAACCAGACTGCGAGGTGGTGGCATTTTTACTCTTTCTGCCTGCCGGGCAGTGGGCTACCAGTCCTCAATCCCCCTTGGCAAGGCAGCAGGAGGAAGAGCAAAGGGTTTCATCCATAGCATGGGCTTTGCAGGGTCCAGGAGCCAGTTCCTTTCTCCCCTGGCCTAAGCAGAACAGATGATCAGACATTACTTACTTTGTCTGTGTCTTGAGCCTGCTCTGGACTCAGTACAAAGACAATAAACGTTCATTAACTCCCCTGTCTGGCCTCCATGGAAAAAAAAAAAAAAGCACCTGGAGTAAGACTGTAATGCTGGCTACAGCATACAGAGAGGTGACTGTCTCTCCACTGTATATTTACATTTATTGTTGAAGTTGGTTTTGTAATTAAAATGGCATTAAAAAAATTAAATATCTAGGCATCCAAGTCCCAGATCTCTTTTTATCCTCAAATTTGCAAGGAAAAGAAAGATTTTTGCATGGAGGATATTTCTATTCCCAGTTGCAGAATCTCTAGTCTTTTCATTGTTTAATTCACGTGCATGCAAATGTAGGGATTGTGCAAGCTTTGGCAGGCGGTGCTCTGGAAGTTGTTCCCACTGCTGAACAATTTCACAGAGGTTGGCAATCCCTTCCAAGACTGCTGAATCTAGGCCAGGATTTAGGGCAGACCTGCGTGGTGCTATTAGAAAGCGTAGGTTGTGTGCAGTTAGCCTGGGAGCTGGAGAGCAGAGTTACAGTCCTGCCTGTGTCCAGTGGCTTTAATAAAGAATCCCATTTATATTCATTACCGCAACCAAGTCCTGTCTCTAATCTATCGCAAGGGACACTACAGATATATTATTTCTTTGTAGTCTCAAAATGCTCAGATGGTTTTTAACCTTATTAAATCTAAAACCCTTAAATGTGCTTCTGAAGCAAAACTTTTAGCAATAAGCTTCCCAAAAAGTGCAAGATTTACAAAGCAGATTTATGGCTGTGTAGTGAGTTAAGTAACATTTCTCTCAGCATATCATTCACCAAAATTAGAGGAAATTCCCTACTTCAACTGAACAGGGAGCATTAGGAACATCTACTCTGCTAGTAGATCAGGTTGTTTGTGTTCTAAGAAGCAAGATAGCAAAGTGTTAATCTGCCTCAATGATTTTCTAATGGTTGTTGCATTTCAGAAAACAATAAAACTTTGTTTGAACTGCACAGAGTGTCAAAGTCCTCAAGATCTCACCCTGACTATATGAGAATAAAATTGGTTATAACCTCCCAGAGACAATCTCCATTTTCTAATAAAAAACCCAATTCTTTTAAAAGGTCAGACCACAATCCCGTGTGCTCTGGCCCTGTGCAACTATGTGGTTGTTTCTAAGTGTGCAGGTACCATCTCAGAATTTATAAGTAAGGGATCAGCCTGGGTGATTCAGAGAGACGATGGTACATGGTACAGTACAAACGGCAATTTATTTCACACAAAATAAAGCATACGTGTGCAGAAGGTGTAGGTACTAACGGATCTAAAATCAAGAGTCAAGTCCTCCTAGTCAGATTATTAGGACTTTTTTTTTTGTTCAGAAAATGAAGTAAGTAATAATTAGGCGGACAAGAAGACTCAATGTGATGAAAATAATATGCTATCAGGTCTTTGCTAAATTGTGTAAGAATTTAGCAAACTTTTTGGTTATAGAAAGAGGAAATACTGCATAGACTGGGCTTTGATTTCAGCATTTGGTAAACAGTATGATAATGCAGATGTTTGTTCATTTTTCATCTACATTTTGGGGCCACATGTTTTCAGTCAAGTTTTGGAGACTTTTTTCTGAGCTAAGTGTATTTTTTTGACAATTATTTTAGATAGGGCCAGTTGGAAACTAAGGAAGAGGGAAAAAGCCTAAAACAACCTCTATACTTGCAGTACTTCATTTTATAGTATCAGTAAAAGATAAATTCTATGAGAGAGTATAGAATTAGAAACAAATCAATGGAGCAAGAAAATGGCCTTAGAAATACCAGTGTTAGCATCTCGGAGGCAGTAAATCCTCTGAAAAGAGTTCTAGAGTGGAACCTTCTCCCAGCACCTGGGTCTGGAATGGGGCATAGATATTCTGGTAATTTGGCTGAATACACCAGCTGAAAAATGAGCAAATCTACACTGTGAAATCCTGCAGCCAGACACAACAGGAAAGCAAAATTATCTGTCTGTAGGCAGACTGGTACAAAATACAGTTGAGGGATACATTTTCCCTAGACAGAGAAAGCAAAAGTTGGATGAGTATTTTCTCCATCTGCCTGTTTTCAACAGTAGTGTTCAAAGTGACCAGAAAACACTTCAAAATAACATAAAAGTGTTCCTCTGCAGTCATTTCTACACTTTTAAAATACACATTCCTAAATGAGTGCATGCTGCTTTTGTCTCATGGAATGCACCAACTAACAATTAGACTTGCATAGTGATTAATTAGAGGAAAACTGGGGACACTGATTGATGTATGACTTGCACAAAATCCATGAGCATATCCAACTGCCTTTAAGGAGAACTGATCTCTGAGGGGAGAGGCGGGGTGCTCGTCCCCAGAGACAGCTTTAGGCTGGTCCCGGCTCCCTTATGTCGGGGTGTGTGCTCTCCAGGAGCACATGGTGGCACCTCGGGCCAGAAACACCCAAAGGTGCAGGCCACGCTGCAGGGATTCCCTGTTACAGGAGCCCTGCAGACACCAAGCCCTGTCTTCTTTCCTATATGGAAACTTAGGAAAGGGTTGAAATATTTCCGAGGGAATTCTGCCAGATATTCATGTATCTACATTTTCTGCTCACTCAAGGGGAGCAGTGGTAACCAACACACTAAAAGTCTTCAAATGCTGACAAATACAATTTAGCTTTGAAGGCTGCCAGCAATTCTGTGGTAGTAAATCCCATTTGCAATCAAAGGGTGAGTCATTAGCCTTGACATTTGAGAAATGGAGATTACTATGAATTTATGAAAAAGGTTCCCTAAAATGTTTCCTTAGCAACTGCTGCTGAGGAGCCTGGGGTATCTCTCAGGTCCCTAGGCTCAGAACAGCTGGCAGCGGTAGAGCAGACGGTTTCCTATCCTCTTGCTGTATGTAGTGCTGAGGATTCACTATCCCTTTCTGCTCAAGTCTCATTTAAGCGAGAGAAAATGGTGTTTTCTTCAATTCAGTCATCTTTACAGAGCTGGCTTAATGCAGCTGAAACTATTGCAATGGGCACAGTTTATTACCCAGCACAGGGGGTTGAACTGTAGCCTATACAGGTCTGTGGGCGGTTTGGTCAGTTTGAGATAGAAGTCGTATGACAGCTTGATTGCACTGTATCAAGCATAAAATTCTATTTTAAAATGATTTTTTAATTTATTTTTTTTTTTAAGTTAGAGAAAACTCCTAATTTTTCACTTGCCTTCTGTTTCTGAAATACTTGAAAGTCCTCTGCTCAACCTTTTCCTTACAGGCATAAGTGTTAAACATTTCCTTTTATGTTACGAAGATGGAGTGACAAAGACCTTCTACCTATAGAGAAACCAGAGACTATTTCTGGACCTGCAGTAAAATCACAAACATTGACAATATTGTGTATATTATAACTCAGCCTATTAAATTAAGCTCAACATGGTTAATTTGGTTAAGTTGGAGAAAAATATTTTTCTCTTAGTTTAAATAGGTTCTTTGACTGGCTGCCATACCAGCAAAGAAAGGTGAGAAACCTCAAGATGAGTGTGTGGGATAGTAGGAAGGAGAAGAAGGAATGAGGGCATGTGGAGAAGCCTGAGTGCTTTGTGAATAGGCAAAAGGGGTGTTAGTTGGAGGCAGCAGACACTGGGGTTACACAGAAGGAGGAATCTCTTGAGTGTACTGTAACAACTTGTGTGTCTTGCCTCAGCCAGGTAGGCTATAAAATCAGGGAAAAATAATAGGAGAAGCAGGACAACTTCATACTTTCATCTCATGACATCCACATAGTCCAGTGCAGAAGGTTTCTTTGAACCTAGGGGACAGGTCTCAGTGTAGAAACGTGCATCCACCTGCCTAGCACATACTGTATGCTTTCTTTTTGTTGTATTAAACTCATTCATTTATTAAATTAGATTCTACTTTTCTGCTTCCAGCAGACAATGTTCTATTTACATGGTTTCCTATGGTGGTAACATCTCATGATTTTCATGTATATGTGTTTTGTTTTTTTTCTTCTAGATTTTCAAAACCTAAGTAAGACCATTAAAGCACCTAACAGCTTCTAAAGGAAAGATAATACTGTTGGTGTAACCCACAATACAAATGTGGGCACAAATCATATACACAATTGTTAGCAATTCTACTGCAGAATATTTGCAAGGGAATGGTTCAATTTCTTGACGTTTCACAAAAAAAAAATTGGAGAATATAATTTTTTCTCAGGAAAGTAAACCCTTATTTCTTTTCTCCTCTATGAAATATGACACTCCCCATTTTTCGGTTGCTCCTATGCTGTGTATCCACTGAGAATGGCCTGTCATTCTGCAAACTCTCATGTATTTTACAGAGTCAGCATTGCTATTCATCTCATGCAACTGCAGCCAATCTTGGCTGCCAGGTGAAACTTGAGGTAGAAACAGAGAAGCAGCCTCAAAGAAATACAAGCTCTTAAACCATGAATGGCTTTGTGGATCAAAAATGCCATTTTGAATCATACCTGGAAATGAAGTGGAGAGCAGCAAAGTCTCCAGAGCAGGGGTGCAACCACAGGAAGGAGGAGTGGTGCTGGGGCAGACAGTCCCACCCTTGCCAGCCGAGTATTTTGCAGGTCTGCTCTGAGCACATTGGTTATGATTGGGACCAGCTGCAAGCTCAGCCCAGTGCAGCACTCCCAATACGTTCCAGATGATGAATATGATGCAGACTTACTGGAAGGAAAATATATTTCTGGGGAGAAAAACAATTACTTCTCAATGCAAGACAATGAAGCTGAACCGACGCTATGTGGGCATAAAATAGAACAGAAATTTTGGGCAATGGCTTTAACTTCTAATAAATCACCCACCTGGAGGTCTTTTTGCAGAGTGAGTTTGGATGCATCAGACCCAAAATATTTTCAGAGTTACATAGAGTTGAAAAATTATGCATTTTACTCTTGATTGCTCCCAAAGGGACAGATACTTTGCTCTGTCATAGCCTCCAAATTTCAGGGTTAGCAGAAAGGTGCCTTTACCACTCAAAACATGTGGGCTGCTGCACAGAAGTTAGGCAAAAAGGCTTAGAAACACCACTTGATCCAGTGGGTTTCATTGACTGAATCTTCAGAGGGGACTTAATGAAAATTTGCAAAAACATGTCAAAAGTTAAGTGGTGAAAATCAGCTTAAATGCCTAATTTTAATATTGTTTGTGCTCTTTGTTGTTTCATTGTGGGGAGAGGGAAGAAGCTGTCTTTTTCTCCCCATCTTTTCATTTTGCTGGGGAGAAAATGGATGTCGGTGAAAAGAGAGCTCTGGCAGGGACTGGGAAGAGGTTGTTTATTCTGTTTTGTTTTCTTTAGAAAGGGGCAACTCTTCTAAAACTGGTGATGATCCAGTTAAAGGGCGACTTGGGGGGAAGAGAAAAGAAAACTAATAATCAGCCTCTAAATGACAACTTTCCTCTTGAACAAAAGAGCAACAGGAGGCAGTGCAGGCAGGGGGTCAGTGCCCAGGGGTAACCACTCCAAGACAATGGCTGAAGAATGTGTGTAGCTCTTAACGACTCCAGAAGCTACTGCCCCAGTGCCTTCACCGATGGGCTGGAAGGATCAAACCTGATCCAATGTTGGGTGATGTCTCAATGCTACTCCTGGAGTCCTCCAAAGAGGAGGCAATGATTTGCTGTGGGTAAAGCAAACAAGAAGAGAAGGACTGCCCAAGAAGCTGGCCCTGATTCTGAGTAACAGGTATTATTGGTATTCATAAATGTATTACGTATTATGAATAGCCCAAGCCGATTCAGCAGAGCACCCATCAACAAAAGGGCTAAAGGTGGGGTTTAAAGTGATTTTAACTAAAGATGGAAACTCATCGGTAATGTCTATGCTTCTCTTGCATTGGGTTAACTGTCTGTTGGGTAATGCCACCGTGCTGGATAAACTACAGCAAGATAATTTTAAACTATTATGAGTGTTCACACAGAAGTTCATTCTGGTTTAGACTAAATTGGTTTTAATTTAAATTCATGTAACTTCTGTGTAGATGAGGCCTATGGCTTGCCATTTTGCAGCGATGGTGAATTTATAGCATATGTGCTCCAAATGGACTATCATGCAAATTCCCTTGGCATTTACTCCAAGTCCAGTTCCAGCTGTCGGTGGAGATGGAGGAGCAGAATGGACTGCTCACATGGCCTCCCATGTAATGCAGATTGGATCTATTGTCAGTCAGATGGACTGGTGGTGTGGGAGCAGTGTGAAGCCAGTTCTTTCACTACATGGTGTGTAAAGCAATGAGGCAGACAAAAGCTGGATTTAAATTAGGGAATATTTCTGCCAAATTTCGTTCTCTGAAGCAGAGAAATAAAACACTTAATGCATCTGGCAATGTTTATTCTATGTGCGATGTTCTAGCTGATTATAAAAGAAAAGCTACGCATGAACATTATCTAGAAACTTCATCATATTCTGGGGAGATGAGAGAGCATGATTCTACCACAGTCTGAAAAAAAGTATTTGACTGAGAAAGCGGATGCAGTTTGGCAAGAAAACAAGACGACAAGAAAAAAAGAGGGGGAAAAAAAAAAGTTATTTTCCATTAAGTAGGAATTACCAGTTACAATCACAGCAAATTCTTATCTGCCACAAAAGCTCCATTTTGAAAATCCTCAGTGTCCTCAACGTCCTTCTGCTCAATGGCCAATGACTTCCCACTTTGACTTTTTGCAGTGTATTCAAAGGAAAGCAAGATCTGAATGACTGGGAAGTGCACATGCTGCTCATGCAGTAACTGCATGTGCACAAAAATAAAAGAATTTCTTGCTTTTGCACAGTGGGTATCTATGCCGATAAGTGGGCAGTAACTCTTATTACATGCATATTGCCCCTTTGAAGATTTGGCCCCGAATTCTACTGGTGAAGATCAACTCATATTTTCCATGACTCTTCCACTGTATCTTCTCGGAAGTTTGTGCTCAAATCATCCATTACCTTGACAGAAATAGAAGACAATGTTAAAAATAATCCAAAGAAATAATACTAGACAATTTTTAATTACAGATGATTGAACCAGCAAGTATCAACTAATGCAAATGAAAACATAGTTGTGCAATCCAAGTAAGAAGAATGTCAAGAATAACAACTCTGTAACTACATTTGGAAAAATAAACAATGCTTTCCTTTTTACATAATAAATGTGGTGTGGGTAATGAAAAATAACATTTAAAAAATGCTGTAACATGTTTTTATTTCTACTGGTTCAAAAAAAAGTTTGCTTCTTGAAATTAGATGGAATCCAGTTGAGGTTCTGTCCTTTCAGAGACTAGTGTGGTACAAGGTAATGCATTAATGACTACCCTATTGATATTGTAATTTTTCTAGTATACGTAGAAATTCTCATATTGCAAGTTGCTGAGGCCCTTGATATTTCACAAATTGGGGATCATTAAGAATGTTTTCCATGTCAGAGCTATACTAATTGTGACTATGTTGATGACATCCACCATTCTACTTAAATTGAAAATCACTGCTAACTAAAGAAGTTGGACTCTGAGCTTAAGTCCTTGGTGACTGATTTGATTAGTCCATTTGAGTGAGAATAGGGCAACACAGGGGCTATGTTAATGGAACTTAAACAATAGGCCATCACTAATCAGAGACCTCAAGGTTGAAGTGAGGTTAATTGTTATGCGGGTGGTATTTGAAAAGAAGTGTTGACTGGTGTAATGCACTATGGGACTGTAGTATTTGAACATGCAGCCCTAAGGCCAGAGGTTTTGTTTAGTTTCCCAATGAAATTTAAAGCTACATTATGTACATCTCTAAACAACAGCCTATATGCTACTGCCTTTTGATACATCACAAGAGCAACTACTAATTGATAACAGAAATGAGCCCCCAGGCACGACATTCAGATCCAAATCTGGTACTGGATTTAAATCCCTTTCTAAAGTTGGTGAGGTGGGAATTGATTGAGTTTTGGTTAAACCCTTCATGAAATGCACATACAAGATTCAAATGACTGTCTTTGCCCCCAAAAGTTTAGGAAATTCCAAATTCAGAGTTTCAGTTTAATCCTAGGATGCACATTTGGTGGAAACATATGAGCTGACAACTACAGTGTCTTAATGTGAAAACATTTTGGCATAATTATGGATAACTGTTATTGATATTGCTGTGCAGACATGGATTTATATCTCAACAGGAGTGCCACGAGTTTTGGCTAGTTTTCTGAGGAAACACACCATTTATGAAAATATCAGTCTTTCATCTATCCAAAAGCTGTGAACCTGTAGAGACAGCAGTCTCAAACATTCTATGCACTTTGTGAAAATAATCTTATAGAGGACAGAGATTCTTAGTGATCCAGCTGAAAGGGAGGCTGCAGACTTGGCAGACATTATATGTTCTATATACATTAGCCTGTAATTCAGTGCAATGGAAACAGATCTTGTAAACCGGACCAATACGTGCTTAGGCTGCTCTCAACTCTGTTTCATGTGGTTCGCAGGGTTTATATTTAATTAAATAGAGTTTGGACCTCTGGGTTGTATGCCTCCACTGCACGTGATGTAAAACTTTCTGAAAGGAATATATTAGCTGTGCACTGGAAGACTTGCGGATGGTGCAACCTTCCTTCTGGTTTGGACCCAAGTACCACTTCATTGCTGGAGCACGGCTTTAGGCTTAGTTTCCTCCCAAGGAATCTGGTTTGCAACCACAGACTAGTGGCTGAAGCTCCTTTGGTGTGAATGCTTTCAAGGAAAAGAATGAGAAGAGGAAGAAAAAAAAACCAAACTGGGGTGGTGGTGAGGGAGGAGGAACGACTCCAAAATCACCCAGGGATAAATATGACTATTGCTTCTTCCAAAATCTGGAAAAGAATGACAAAGACAGGGCAAGAAGAGGTGGTACAGGTGGGAACAAGGGACTTTCTGATCCCTTTCTTCTTTTCCTATCAATCAGTCATTTTTTCCCCCCCAGAATCTGCTGCACAAATCCAGTCAGGAAGCCAAATTTTCCATTTCTGTGCATGTACAGTGGTATGGGAGGAGGGGCAGGGAGAACGTGCCGGCACACATAAAAATCTAGTATGAGCATAGAAAACATAAGGACGTTTTAACACAATCACATATGGAATTTACAAAATGTAAAAATGTAATGAATAAGCGCCTTATTCACAGGAAGCCAATATTTTGATGTATTCCCATGGCAGAAACAAAATGATGGGCAAGAAATGGATAGACACATAATACACACTCCAGTTGTCCTTTGCAGTCAGCGCCTTTCCCTAAAAAGAATCTTTTCGCTATTTTTATTTCTTCTATCTAAATAATCAGTTCTCCCAAGCAGACCCAATGTTAGCAGTCTTTCCAGTGTGATCAGAAATGTTACTGGGTGCTGTAGATAGAGCAGCTGGGAGCCTTACGAAAACCAGCAATTCAAAGTATTTCAGCATAGTATCCCACACACCAAATGACTACTTAAATGAAAGTTTAATTGCAGCCCCTAGGGAAGGATGGAGGAAGGGTCAAACTGTTAGACGCATGTGCTTTGTTCTTCGTAACAAAAGCCTTCAAGTGTAAGTAAATGAACTCTGAAAAATAAAATGAAATTGTGTTTTGATGTTTTGGATATCTACTATATGGGGGTGGGAGCGCACAACAGGAAGCAAAGAGCAAGTTAAAAAAAGCAGTTTGTTGTCTATTGCACCATATTTATTTCCTTTAAAAATCCCAGCAGTGTGCAAACTACCTGCTTCTGTTATACTTTGGGCAAATTCAGGGCTCAGGGTTAACCTGGCAGGGATTTATTTGCTTGCTTGTTTGTTGCAGCAGTGATTGCAATGTTTCCAAAAATTCACTTGTTTTGCGTAGTGTGTGTAAGCTCCACACTTCCACCAGGACAGAATGTACTCAGAACTGTAAAGATGCAGAAATAGGGTCCTATCCTCTTGGAGATAAATGTTCAGAAAAGGAACAGGTGGTTGCAGACAGTGATTCTCACTGAGGATCTCTAGCTCAACCAAGAGTGTCCTACTGAAGAATTGACCTATTGAAGTCAAATGAGCGGATTCTCAAGTTCAAATGAGCTTGAAAAATGCAAGGGAGATTTCTCACTATGTGAAGGGACTTTCTTCCTGAAAAAAAGAGCAGAATTCAATCTTCTCCCTCCTGAAGACACAAAATCCTTTCCCCCTGCATAATGCAGGTCGTAAGAGAAGTGAGGAGGAAATGCACATGACAGAATAGGTGGTTTGTTCTCATTGACATTATATCTTTCAGGTAAACCTTTTGCTCTGAAAATAACCCTTCCTTTCCATTCATACAATCTCAGGATGAGTCTATCTTCCTTCTCTCTGTTGTGTTAATTAGTAGCTGTGGATTATCATTCTGAATACTGCTAGTGTTGGAGTTTCCTCCGCACTTTCTCACTCTGCCCACAGGTCACTGAGCTGATGTACAAGTCATGGGGGTTTCAGAAGGACTGAGACAATCTTGGTTATCCAATCAAGTGCCACTAATTGAACAGCTGTGGAGATGCCAATTACATCTGTTTGGAAAGTATTCTGAATTCCAGTCCCACTGTTTACGCAATTCCACTCCTTTGGCTCTGACAACATATAAAAACAAGTGTTATCCATGGCAACTAGTGGAATAAATAGACTTTCCCTGGAACTCAGAACTTTTTCACTCTGTAACATACAACAGCCAATGCCATAGCCTAAATTCAGAACCCTCCCGTAAATAAGTTCCTGTGGCTAGGCTCCAAAGTGGCTTATTTTAAGTGAAGAATTTAGGTTCTAAGTCTCTGTATCATCACTTTTGCTGATGTTCCCCTGGCAATGAGTGAGGCAGAACTCATCTGCCATTGCTCTGCACCATGGCTGTTTTCACTGCAGCCCATGTCATTTCAGCCTTTAGTCTCACTCAGCTTTTAGAGCTGTGGATATCCATCTCTTTGCCAGGAAAGGCACTTGGAGCTACCAATTCACTGTCTAGATCCATCTCATTATAGTGTGTGCTCTAGCCTCAGCCAAAACTCCCATGGGATTCAGTGGGAGATCTGATAGTGCTGAAAGCCTACATGGCTTGGCCCATGTGCTTATGCTGGGAAGGGTGACAAGAGAGGCATTACATTTAACATGCTTACATGAAAGAGGAATGCTATCGTGTATATGACCCATGCCAAAATTGTGGTCCCCTTTCTACTTCATTTTCTTTTTCAAAATCTTCAAAATAGATTAATTTAAATGTTACAGGTGTCAGAAGTTTAGTTAAGGATTTACTTTAATTTGGGGATATAAAAATTTCAGTAGTGTTAGATCTTTTAAAAAATAACAGTAACTTAATAAAACTCCTCCTGATTCACAGCCGAGCTCTCAATTTCCGCAGCACACCATTCACTAGAACTTCGATTCATTGTCCAATGCCAGTAAAAGCTTTCAGATGTTTTAACTAATTAAATATAAAAATTCTTCTCTCTGATTCATAGAATCATAGAATAGTTAGAGTTGGAAGGGACCTATTTTGTGATGTTGGTTTCAGCTAAATTATCTTATTTTTATACCACAAGCAGCACAATCCCAATAATGGAATAAGTTTTAGCCGCTGAACTGTACTTGCTGTCACTTTCTTCTGTCTCTGTTTCCAGGTAGTACAAAAACCCTCACACTCCAGCAAACAAGCCAAGTTTAAAAATCCCCCCAAAACTACAGAGCGTACTCTATATGATGATTTAGGGTTTTCAAATCAGCCTTCAAAGATACCGTTTATATCCTCAAATTACAATCTGTAATTTAAACAAACCTTTCCCCGAGGTGGAGTAAACTCACACTGGACAGCAGACATTGCTAAACATGCCAGCTTGCCTGCTATATGGTCAAAGTGTTTATTCAACAGAAGCTTGGACGACAGCCACCACATCAATGTCACAGCCTCTCAGCACATGCGAAGAAAATACATGTGATACATAGCAAATTAGGTGTCCTGCTCTAGAAGGAGTGGAATGGGATTGATTTGCCACTTTTAGCAATGCTCTTTTACTGTCAGCTTGGCTTTGAGAAAAGCATTAAAGATTCTTGTCACAGATGTTTCTTTCATAAACTGTTGTGGGAGAATGACATTCTGCAAAAATGGTTTACTACTCTGCTTTCTTCTCCTGGGAAAACAAAGTGCGCTAGTCAGCCTAGCCAAATGGGCTCAAGGAACGCTCTTCAGTTATACCACAATAGCATTAAGGATCATGACATTTACAGAGCTGATCTTAGAAGCTCTCTTGGCAAATGTACAGTGTAGAGGTATTTATCCAAAGTGTGTGCCATTGATTTTTTTTTTTTGTCTTGCATTAGTTCAGTGGGGTAAAACTGGACGGTTGGGTGTTCAAAACAGTGAAGATAAAAAGGACTGAGCTTACACACCCTGTATTAAGTGAATGGTTCACACTGCATTTGAGTAATTAATCACCTTTAAACAAAACAAAACAAAACAAAAAAAAAAAAGGGAAAAGAAAAAAAGAGTGAAATCTTCCACAGTAGTTAACATAGGAAGCCTCATTTGATTTTCCTCCAAGTTACTGGGTTGCATAAAATGTAGCCGTGAGATGAAATCACTTTTTAGATTACAGAGCAAGTCTTTGATCAAGGAAGCATATTTTTAATTGCTTACATCTAGCTGAGAGAGATGGGGGAAGGGAAAGACAATGAATCTATTATTTTTAGGTCATAAACTTTACTTGAAAACATTTTGAGAATGCAAATTTTCTTTCTAAAAGTCAAAAGGTTCTGTATGAGTATTTGCTCTGCTGTAAAAAAGAGTTACTATAGCAACAGCAACATCATATAGAATCTATGACTTGTAAAGCACATTCTGGAGAGAACAAGTTATTCACATGTCACATTAATTTTCGTACTTTATATAATGTTAAATAAGCAAAAAAAAAAAAATCCTATAATGTCCAGGTTTTTCTCATTTTGCAATGTTTATTTTAACACAATTTTTTTTTCCCTACACAGACCTATATTTGCACAATTGTTTAAAATCTGAAAAAGATTTTGGTGCCTCACATGCACCCTATTCTCCATACAGCTCTCTGAATTACTAAACTAATTTCTGATAGAATTAAACACAACTATGGAAACATGAAAGAAATTCTAAATTTACTGTTTATGAACAGAAAAGTGCTTTGCAGAAAGGACTGTCTCTTTGTGTTTGAACTGCTCCTGACACAAACCTTGGCATGTGATGGGGGGTTTCTGGGCTGCCCAGAAGTGATGCTGCTGGGGAGGTGTCCCTTGCCGGGGTGGGTGTGCAGACAGTGGGCAGAGACTCGCAGTTTCTCTGCTCCTCTTTTCTGGGGGCACTACTTAAATGAGATCATCATCATCTGTGCCAAAGCGCGTGAGGCTTGTTATATAAAGAAGTGTTTTCTCAAATAGAAGTGCTTGGGAGGTCGGGTTTTGTTTTGGGCAACAGCAAAGGAAATCTGTAGTAAATGCAGGCCTAGCAGCAAGTAGGCAGGTGAGCACTTAGAGGTGGGGCATTAATTAGCGTGGTGTTGTACAGGAGTGATGAACTGATGAGACTTTGTTTTGCCAGTAGGACTCTCTAGCACGTGTCCACTAAAAAAACAGTGAAGCAAAGGTGATTCAAGGCTTACAAAAATGAAAAATTAATGGAAGTTACTCTTTCTCTGCCCCACCAGGTGGGAAATCCCAAAGGGACATCACTGTACCCCAGTTTCCAGCACTGTGCAGGTCTCCATAACCACCTCTCTCAAAGAGCACCTTTCTTTCTACAAGCTGATGTGGTTTGTTTTGTTTTTAAAGGTACTGCCTGGTATACTAGAAATAGAACAGTAATAGAAAGATTTTATTTAATTTGAAGCTGTGACCATGTGGTCCTGTCATTATGAACACAGTTATACTGAAAATATATGTTTTAGTTTCTAAGCTGGCTTGATTCCCAGATTGCAATGTGGTAAGACTTTTGATTTGAGATATTAATCAAATGACAAGAATTTCATGCAAGATTTGCTTCTATAGAGAGTTCATGTAATCTATATCTTTCTTTTCTACACCATTAATGTATTCGGGGCTGCCTTTTTTTCTCCATCTAAATGTCAACAAGTCTGATTAAGTGTAAGCAAGAAATTAGTGTTCCTTCTTCAGTAGTATCTCAGCGCAGAGGGGACTTTCCAGAGAAGACAGTGTCAACACTTTTAGACAGACTGTTCCCCAAAACCAGCATTTCTGGAATTCAAAACTGGCTTTCTGACTGGGGGAATAATTCTCTGGCCGTAGTCTGCAAAATATACCCTTGGCCAAAGAATTCCCCAGTTCCACAGCCTGAAAGTCACTCTATAACCACTCATGAAATAGTTTCATTGCATGTTGACATAGCTCCTAGGGAGGAACAGCAAACAATAGCCTGCATCCTCCCCATGTCTGCTCTGGGGGAGAAAGAGCAAAACGAGCGTGTTCATTACTCATGACACACACACGCATGAGATAGCAGCTGACACTATCTGACAGGCTGCAATCACAAGTACCCCACAGCACATTGATTAGGTCCTGCGTGACTTTGCCGTCTGAGGACGGACACCACCGCACGCTTGTGGGGTGCACCTGGCATTGCATGTGGCAACGTGCTAGCCTGCTGCTGGGCACCCGCGCCTGGGCTTTGCCCCATCGCCTTTGCATGCGTTATGGGACCTTTAATAAAAAACTTCCCAATGAAGTGCTGAATGGTTAAAATATGTTACATGTGTCTCATGTGGGGGGAAAAAAAAAAAAAAGAAAAAGAAAAGCAAAGAGAAAAGGATACGACCAGAGGCTTGGTTACTAAGCAGGCCTATCTGGTGACATGGGAGCTGTTAGGCTGGATTTCTCCATGAACATCAGGAGTAGCATTGGCCTCTAAAAACTAAGAAAACAAAATGCTAACATACTGCTGTTAGCAAACCTGGGAGGAATTGGATCACTATTCACAAGTCTTTTTTCCTGCCACATCTTGTGATTTTATATACAGTCTGCCCTTATATATGCATTACCATTTCCTCAAAAAAAACTTTGGGTGGGGCTGTCTTTCTTAAAATGTACTTGAAATGATTTTTTAAAATTTGTGATACAACACAGACACTGTCTGAAATTCCTTTCCTGGTGCTGTTATTTTGACAGGTAGCGAAAAGGGAGAAAAGTAGGTATTTAAAGGCTTTTGAACATGTCACTGAAAATAGCATGTGAGCATCTAAAATAATCTCAGTAATAATATCTTCTGGCTGGTTACTTTTCTTTTATTAGTTTATTCCATATCACTGCTTTGTCTTAAAATTTAGATTTGGTTAGCACTTAACACATGATGTTGATAGAAAAATTTGACCCTCCCATTTAGAAAAATAGGGACTAGTTTGAAATAAAGTAAAACTAATTCTGCAAAAAACACTGAGTAGATCCACAGATGGTGTAAATTGTCTCTAATGAAGTTCATAAACTTGAATTAAAACCCTAAGTGGCTGTGTAGTTTGCCCACATTCATCACTCTTTTTGTCTCTGAATGCTTATTCAAGAGGGAGTTTCCTGAAGGTAACATTCAGGAACAAGTATCTCCTAGCTGAAGGCTCAAATTTTCATATATTTGCCTGAAGATGATGCCTTTTAACCAACTATTCATTCTTAGATACTCACTAGTCATTAATTTTTAAAATCTCCCTGTGTCTGTCTACACAAACAGCAGAATGGCAGAATGTGAACTTAAAAAAGTACATTGTGGAGAAGATACAGATGCCTACAGGTGGAACTTTGAAAGGTATAAGCTTGTTTATATATTTATTGATGACTCAGTGAAGAATAGACTGGGGCAAAAATTGCCTGTGCATGAATTTTTTTTTCAAAACATAAAGAAAAAGGGATAAATATAGTTGATAAATTGTTCATAATGAATAACTGTGAACGTCTCCCTCAGCTGTATTATCTTCGTTGTTAATGAAACCAGATTTCGGTTTTTTGTGTCAGTGTGCGCACCTTTTGCTTGTCATAAAATATTAAATGGCTGTTGAGTCTATTGGTAGCTGGAGAACTAACATAAACTCGTAAATGATAGACATCTATATTGTAATGAAAAGGTCCAACCAATTGATGAGTGGGCATAATGCCATTCAAACAGATGGGTCTGAGCACCGGCAGCCAAAGCATCAAGTAAGTCCATCAAACGGAGATGTTGAGGCTGGGTAGATTTCACAGCCAGGAACATCGAATGTTAAGACTGTGTAATTAGCAGAATATGACACTATTAAACCAGCTCTGGGCTGGATTAGTTCTGAAAAGTCTAATAAATACCTTCCACATTATGGAAGGGAGAGCCTGAAAAGCTGCCTGCCTTTACCAGGATATGACAGATGGAAGTCAGGTTTTCCACGCTGGGAATTTGAGGTTTCCCTTTCAAGCCGATTCAGAGCACAATGTTGTATTTAGGTATTTCCAAGGCTGTATGAGGGTAAACTCTTGCTTGCCTAAAATGAATGGCATGTTACTGCTATGGAAGAGGCAGCTTTCCACAGGAAGGACCCAGCGAACAAGAACAAAGTTCTTCCTCCTGGCTAGTGTTTGCCAGGCAGGGTAGCATAGCGTCTGAACACAGCTTTCAGTGATTAAAGTTTAATTTACTGTATGTCATAATTGAGTCATCCAATAAGAGAGTAAAACCAAGAAAATGTGACTTTAACTAAATAACTTGTGAATATTGTATCTTATAAACCCTACAGGAATTAAAATTATATTTCAGTTCTGTAAGCTTGCTGCCCCAGAAACTAAAAATTACTGTGCTTTCCTAACACAAACCAGGTTTTCTGTGACATTAATGGGAAATGTGCATTGTTTATAATAATTCAGATTTCATAAATTAGCAGTGATCATATTCTGGTTTCCATTTGCACGCTTAGTTTGTATCCCTCCCAGAGACACAGAGAAAACTACTGCTCAGATACTGGCCAAAACGGCAGAGATGCATGGCTGTTTTGCAAGCGCCACCCTACCAGGGTTCTTTTTTGGAACAGGAGCTTTGAACTTTGCTTGTGGCACAAAAAGAGCTTTCCTGGAGAGACACTAGGAAGAACAGTCTGTATGATACCTCTCTCTGCTGCACTGTCTATTGTCTAGCAACAAATCCCAAGGCCTTAATGAGTGAGTTATAGTGAAACCCTATAGAAAAGTGGTAATCGGAAGAGTGCTTTGAAGTAGAAATTTAGTGGCAAGAGAGTGTATTGGTCAAGCTGGAGACACCAGAGCTGTGTGTGCTGCCACAGAACTTCAGAACTGTTGGAATTGCTGAGGCATCCTGGGAGAGCTACATGGGTGGAGTGCTGTGGTGAGTGGACACAAGCTCTTCAGGCGAGATAAGCAGACGAGACCAGGCCAGAGGTTTGCCTTAACGTAAAGCAATGTGTCAGATGAATGGATATCCTCTGTGATATGGGCAAGAGGTTGGGGTAGAGTTTGAGGGTCAGGGTGAGAAGAGAGGCCAGAGAGGGTGTCATCAGTGCAAACTGTTGCCATTCACAATAGGTCTCCCTCCAACCCTGGTGGAGTAGCAGTATAAACACCAGCCAGGAAGGCTGGCAGCAAAGTCTTGTGGCTTTTTTTTTTTCCTTTTTTAAAAAAATTTTTTGGAAACAGAAGTGCTGAGGTACCAACAGGACAACTCCTATTCTTACCTCTGCTGTCAGAGTGGTTCTAAAGAATGTTTATCAATATGGTGATAGGCACTTTATAAATATAAATATAAATATAAATATAAATATAAATATAAATATAAATATAAATATAAATATAAATATAAATATAGTGCATTGCAGAGCAACTGCCTATGGTAAGAGGGTGGATGGAACTCCCTTTAAACAACTCATGGAAGTCTCTGTATCCCAGACCCTGGTTTTTAGGGTACACTTCAAGCTTGATGACATCTGCTGGAAGGTCAACAATCAAACAGATTTCTGGAGGGTGTCAGGGATAACTTAGTATAAGGAAAAAATACTTTGACTCTGGGGACCGTTGACCATTGGCACAGATTGACCAGAGAGTTGGTGTGATCTCTGGAGGTTTCCAAGATGTGATGGGAAAAAAGCCTGAGCAACCCGGTAGCTGATCCTGCTTTGAGCTGGGTGTGGACTAGAGACCTCCTGATGTTCCTCCCAGTCTGAATTATTCTGTGGTTCTAATTTTTATTATAGCAATGACTACTGAGATTTCTTGTGTAATTACTTGCATTCCTCAGTGGAGGAACGGGGGGGCATCAGTTCTGTGCCAGGTGCAGTTAAGTTCTGTTAAGGCAGTCATGTCATTCGTGTATTTGTAAATGCACCAGTAAGGATGATGGAGCCTGTCTGAATGCGGTGACAGTGAATTGTTTATTTCAGCCAGGCTGAGTTGAAGCTATGGCAGACCATGAGCTCAGAGTACTACTCCTCTCAGCAGCTATCCTGCTGGATGCACAGTCTGGCCACGATAGCCAGGAAGAAGGATTTATGTCAGGCCTTGCTACTGAATCAGGAAGATGCACAATGAGTATGATAGCACATGATTGTGAGTGTGTACCACAAGGGTATGGAAGTGCAGGTCAGAATCCATTTTCTACATATCCATGAGATCTGTGTGGAGCTACATGGAAAGCAAAGAGGTTTCAGGCACTGTGACGTTTAGAACAAAGATCTTTTGTCTCTACCACCAATTCCTTAGACAAAGCGCTTCTTTGGTCAGAAAGTGTAGCCAGACCAACAAATGAGTCTTAAGGAGACTTAAGAATCCTGTGCTGCAATGAATGCTTGTTCTGACTGCCCAGAGAAGTTGCTGAAGGATGAAGGACATGAGCTACAGTGACAACTAAGAAAGCACCATCACTAAATGCAATAGTAAAAAAACAAAAAAGAAAATAAGTTTATTCCTTTTCATGTTTTAATGCCTTCCTCCTCCACCCCCGACATTTATGTATACCCTTAGTCATTTAATAGGCTTATAATGTCACCATGGGAAAGCAAGATGATATAGCCACAGTGCACATTAATAGACCACTAATCACAAAGCAGCAAGAGTTTGGTTGACCTGGGGATATTCCAGCAAATGGTGAACATTTAAATTTTTCATTATTTGTATGGCATTATGTTCACACATAATTTTCAGAAGCAAAAGCCAAGTCCTGGTGTGGCCCTAGCTGATCTGTTGAAAGTGAATTAGTGAGGCTGCCCTCAAAAGCGGTTTACAATCTAAGGTGAGATGTGACAAAAACAAAGCTAGCACAGCATGGCACAATCTTTATGGATTATGGCATGTTAATATAAATTTACCTAGAGTCTGGAAGTTTAAGAAACCACAGAAAATATTTTATTTTTTTAATTTCCACTACATTGTTTGTTTGAGTTGGGTGGAGCTGAGGTGGTGAAGATTAACCACCCGTATTTTTTTAACCCAATAAACCAATCTGAAACATCCTGAAAAAAGTATAATATCATTATTGTAACCATACTGAAGGGCACTTAACCTTTGGCTTTCTGTTTCACGGCTTAATCTAGGTGTAATGATATTTTCATAATATCATGTTACCCAAATTTATCTCCTTAATAGGTGTAAAGCTTGATCCCATCCCTTGTAAGTTATGCTAATTTGAGGTTTCTTCAAGAAGTGCCTCTGCTGAGTTATGTAAAGTAGACAGAATAAGGCAGAAGGCTAATTCATGGGAATTTGGAGAGACGGGAAAAGTAATACTAAATATGCAACATAACCAAGGTTGCTTTATACAGTGTAGTTGAAACAACTTTTTTTTTTTTTTTTTTTTTCCCCCAGGGTGACATATGTTTTAAACTGAAATATTGGTAAAGCCAGCTTTTATTTTGAGTATTCAAGATGCAACACAAACCCCCACAATTTCTGCCTTCTCAAGGCTGGGAACACACAGTTTGCAAAAGGTGGCATAAGGTCTTTGTTTTACTGCCACATTTCTGTTGAAATCAGCAGTGGAGTTTCTACGTAGACTCTTTAATATCTGATTTGTAGAATAGTAGCACTGCCCTTCATTTTTTCATTAAAAAATATCAAGCTGCAGTATGTGAGGTAAGTTGTTGATCCTTGTTGGTTTGGGAGAACCGCTTTACCAGCTATACTCAGCTGATATCTGGCTGTATTCCTTGGGGCTGCCCCATACTGTTCTGCACTGCACTGGTTTGCTTACCCCTGCCTTTGACTTCCTATGGCTCACCTGCCTCGCCCAAATGTCCTCTTCAGGTCACAGCTACTTGTAGGGACACAGTGACTTCGCCAACACAAAGACTGCCTTTTGTAAATATTTAGCCACAAGCACACGTAACTACTCTGTCGCTTCAGTCTTTAATACAAAAAGTGCCTGACTTGTATTAATGGACCTATAACAAGCATGAAACATTGTACGAGCAGAGAAACTGTTTTCTATGGCTCCTTCTTGTTATTTCATTTGAGCTAAATAAGAACAGGGCTAGCAGATGAGTTATTCATATGAAGGTTGGAAGAAATATCACTTTTAGTTCCAGAACCCCTGCAGATATTCACGAATTTTACCAAAATATTTTTGTAGATTCCTATTGTTTTTTTACTTAAAAATATGGCAGAACTGAATGAAATGGATAGGTCTCTTTCAAGAATAAAAAAAATTCAATTTCATTGCCCAGCATGTAACATTTTTCTGTGTGTTTCAAATATGCTGTAAAACTAGATCTCCATGTCTTTTTAATAGAGAAACTTAGCACTTTGAAAAATCACAGTCAAATATGAGAAGACTGTTGATGATTCAGCTTTCTATAGTTATACTATTATGATATTTTTCTACTTTGTTTGCATTGTTTTGTTTTCAGCAAGTTTTGCTTTAGCTGCAGAGAAAATACAGGCTTTCGAGAATTAACTCATGTTTTAAATCAACTGTGGAATAGAAGCCATACATACAAGGATGTAGGTATATGTGGCCGTTAAACAGATAAATCCCTTCTGCCTTCTGTGGTCCAGAGTTTTAGGTCGGGATGACTCTACATTTCCTGTGAAGGTTATTTAGGCTTACTAACACTTTTATCTTAGGTCTGATATATCTCCTAACAGGAAACAGCAACAAGCAGGAAGAAAATCTCCTGAAATTATTGATTTCCTTTGTTGGATCCTCCCCTGTAGGAATACCCTGATAACACCTTGTCTGCAGAATCTGCTGAGAGTCCACCAGTGGCCCATGTTAGGTGTTGCATTTGGACTTTGTCCTGGGTCAACTTGTTACAGTTTTTCTGTCTAAACCATGCCTTGTACAGTAGTCTGAAGAGTGGGAAAACATGCTGTTCATATTATGAAAGAGCTGCTGTTATGTTTGAATGTACCTGGAATTAGTGATACTTTTAGGTCTGAGCCCACATAATAATAATTTTATATCTAGGGAAAATGAGAGCGATCATATTTCTTTTTGAAATTTAAGCATTTTAGAAAGTAAAACCAATTTCAGTAAAAACGTTATGTTTTCACAACCATACTTACTCTTTTCCTGAGTCCGTGTCCTGTTTTATTTAGTGGGAGACATCTATTATCTGCTGCATTTTGATCTGAAACTTAGTAAGTGGCGTTAAACAAAGAGCATCTGCTTTCACACTTCTCGTGAAGTTTCTTTGAACATAAACTCTGTGCTTACAAGTGGTAAAGATGGCATTCACTGAATTTTCTATGCAAGGCATAAAGACTCACTTCAAAACATATTTAGTCCTTCATGCAGCCGTGTCCTGTTTAAAAAAATAAAAATCTGTTTTGTTTTTGTGCTTATAAAAGGGGTAGCTGGAGCAATTGCCTGGGTGCTGAAGTCCTGCCTTAACTGAGGCAGTGTGACAGTAAATACAAATCCCACTTCGTTATCCCTGCAGTGTCCTCTGAGCTAACAAAATATTACCCAGGAAAATATGGGCAACCTTCAGACCCACTCTGTCCTTGGCTCAGCTGTGCCTGCCGAGGAGAGAGGCAGCTTTTGCCAGCAGTGGTATGAGAGGCCCTTTGGGAAACCATCTGAGACTACTGAACTTGTTTTCTTTCTGTCCTTCCACTCTGTACAACCATACTGAACCCCAGATTCTTAAACTCGTCTGGCCTCTGGATCCGGCAGGGATTAAAGGACAAATAAGATGCTCTATTTCTTGTTTTTTGAGGTGAATCTTGCGGTGGGTGCTCAGTTAAGAGTTTGTTTTACCTGAGCAGCTGCTGATACTTAGCTGGCTTACTGGTTATTTTTTTTAGCAGGCTGCCTGAGCGTTTACTGTAGGCTGTGTGTTTTCCTTTCGTGGTCTCTGAGCCGCCTGCCTGCCCCGCTGTTGGATGGTGCTGGGCTCTCCAGCCCTGGATGTCTGAGCTGGCCCTCCTCTGTGAGCTGCCCGGTTGGCTTCGTGCTGCTTTGCATAGGACTGCCTGGGCTTCAGATGTTCTGGCTGACCATCTGCTCCATTTCCCTCCATCGGCAGCTAATTTATTCAAATCTGAAGCAAGCCGTGTTCTGCTTGTATTTTCTCTTCCATTGTTTCTGTTTCTGCAGGGTATCTCCTCTCATCCCTCCACTAATTATTACTAAGCATCGCTCTGATGACTGAGAGAATGGGAAGAAGCTGCTCTTTCAGTGCCCACTGAGAAGCAGAGCTTGGATCCCATTGCTTTAACGAAGAGACACACAGGACATGTCCCAGATAATATCAAGCATCTTGTACTCCCTCAGCATCTCTGCTGCTCTGGGTGTAGTAGCTCCAAAAGATAAACAGGTTGGATTAGATTCCTATAGCGGAACTCAATGCCAGTAGCCACTAGGATAAAAAACCCCAAGAAAAGAATGTTTGTGGATGTTAAAAGTCTACTGATAACTTCTATATTGCATTTTACTTAGTACTCTGCCAATTTTACAGAGAAAACCATTCTGCTATGTAAACCCATTAGAGCAGTGAACCTGCCCTCGGTTCATACTCCCTGTCTATGAGCAGAGAGGTAATGACACAGGGTACATACATACACGCCAGTCCTTGGCCTGTTCTGGATCAAATGACAACTCCGCAGCTCAAATTTCAAAAAGACTGGATGCCAGATCTTGTATCAGGGACTAAGGACTTCCAGGATGGCAAACTCTGCCTTGGAAGGCAGTGACGGTGACCTGAGGCCCAGATAACCACCACCCCATGACATTCATTGCCATGTACCACAGTAATGGCTGGAGGTATATAGGTCAAACTAAGTGATTGCAGTTCTTGCTTCTGTTTTAGGGTCTGTTAACCTGCTACTTGGAATATTAATCTGTTATTGAAATCAGAGGATATTAAATGTTAGCAGCAAGGAATATAGAGAGGGGCCAGAGCTGCAAAATTTATGTAGGAAAGAAAAAAAGCATTTTTCCAAGTTTTAGCTGAGAAGCCTCTATAATGAAGGGCCATATATCTTTTACTGTACAGATCATCTTCCTTCTCTTCCTGCAATAAATTTCCAACATCTTACAGATACAGAAAACCCATACTGTATATATGTAAGGATTTGCTTCCTGGATACGATGCTTTATTTTGTCTACCATTGATCAAACCGTTGAGATTATGTGAACCTCTACAAAGGTAGCACGGAAATATGAATGCCACATCCTGGACCTGAAACAGAGTTCAGTCTTTTTTTCTTGATCACAGTTTTCCTGTATCTTTTCTTCCCCACAGGAAGTGGGTTCACTTGAAGTAGGTATTTATTATCTGGCCTGATTTGCAAATTTTACAACAGCGATAAATCAGGAGACAAAAGGAAGTTTTGAACAGAGGTGCTCAGCATTTTTGCTCATAGTTTGAACTATGCATGACTGCACAGATCTTCCCTTCTTCTTGTTTGCAATCAGATAATATTCCCATAATGAGTGCAACAACCGCTTCGTTGCACTGTAATACAGCATAAGGAATGCTCTGGATATATATTTATTTCCAGCTTTCAAATGCCATGCAACCTAAAGAAACAACCGTGACAAGGAAGTCTTTTTTATGGACAGACAGTGGCCCCAGATTGCAAACAGAGGAATGCTTTTACAGTATGCATTTAGTTTTGTGTGTAAACTTTTCAAGACCATTTCAGACTAATAGTCTGAGCTGCACTACCTCAGAGGGTATTGTCGCTAAGACTTAACCCACTCTGCTAATAAATTACAGTGATGTAGCAGCTTTTATGTCAAAGGATCCTGAAGTGCTTTACAAACTTTACAGTCCATACATGCATGAATCACTTCACCCACTATTGAAGTATGGCCAGCCCAGGGATGAATTGTGGCAGCTGTTTAACAGCACACTGCAGTACGACACAATGGGTTTAGGAGAGCAAAGACAACATGCTCTCTCAGCGCCAGTCCAAGTAATTCAGAGGGGCACTGTAGAACACCTTGGGAGAGAAAATAAGGGATTTCTCCCTCTTGGGGCAGTGCAAGTGATTGTTAACTTGACTTTACTGTCTGGGTTTGGCGCTACCCCTCTGCACAGGCACTTCTTGTACCAAATCTTTTGCAAGAAAGTTCTCCATCCTAACAAAACCTGACATGTCTGTAAACACGCATGTAAGCTTGTAAGGTTTTGAAAACATCAAGGAAATTTGCATAGGTAGAGTTTTGCTACCCAAACTGGAACTTATCAGGATTTAGTGCTACCTCAGTATGGAAAATACTAAAAATATTCAGTCTTGGTTTAGGCTCTTTTTGCAATTGGGAAATTGAAGGAAAAACACCAGTTGCACTCACAGACCATATCTGTGCATCTACTTGAACACCACCCAGATCTTTAAAGAGTTAGATAGGAAATTAATTTATTTCCCACTCCCTTTCTGGTTACCAGCTGTCCTCCTAACATAAAATGATGGTCCCCATAAAGGCCTTCTGAAGAAACAAGCAATTTCCTGAATAAATCAAGTTATCCTTTCCTTCTTCCCTTTTTTCTTCCTTTCAGTGACTGGTATCTTTGGTGACAATCCTGAGCAGTCTTGTTACCAGCTGCTGTAATCTAGGGCTTTCATCATTTCACCTTGATATTTCCTTCCTCATTGTTTCACCCAAGTGCACGAAACAATGTCTATGAGTGCTGTGTGCAAGACTCACAGCAGAAGGAGAATTGTTCATGGTGACACACATTAAACTGAGGTTGGCTTCTTGCATAGGAATAGATTTATTTATTCCTTGGAAAAATACATTTGAGGTTTTTAATTTCTGCAAAAGAGGGCGAATTGAAGAATTTATTGTTTCATTTTCCTTTGTCTACAGAGGTTCATGGAGACCAGTGAAAGTCATTGTGAATATGTGGGGTGAAAACAGTAGTGATTATTGACCTATACAGAGTTGTTTGCATTGAGTGTACATAGAGTTGCTAATTCTTCCTGCTTAATAATGTAATATTTGCATTATCGGAGACCCTAAATGTATAGTTTTATGAATTTATATCAAGCAACTCATAGAAATAGTAATTAAGAGGCCTCTACCTTCATTCTTGGTGCCTAATTTTAAATCTCTCCTTTGCCCATTTAAGGTTCCTCATGGGATTGCTCATATGAGCATATGCTACTCAGAACCACAGTCAGATACTTATAGCCCTGAAAGAGACCATTATAAGAAGGAAGCAAATACTTGAGAGAAGAAAGTCCACTGATTTCTTTAAGCTGTGAATTGTACCCACAAAGAGTTAAAAATAAATAAGCATCAATAGAGCATTATCCTAGTTTTTTCTAAAGATTCATTCTAAAACAGAATTTCTAAACATAATTTTACATATAAAATACTGTAGGTATTGAACCTAGTTTTTATGCATCAACTCTGTGCTGAACTGAATCTTTTGCTTGTAAATGCACTGAGCCTTAAAAGCAATTTCTGTCATGTCCTTCTTCATATTCCGATCTCTTTCATCACCATCCAAAAGGAAACACTTTAACTTCAGGCAATAAGAAGCTTTTAATTCAGATCTAAGTTTACATGAGCTATCTCCATTACAGTGTAAAATGTAAAAAAGAAAAATTTATATTTAAAAATTTAATTAGATCATTTCTGCTGTTTTGCCTGTTTTAAAATATATAATAAAACTTCAATAAATTATATTCTAGGTCATATCAGCATCTTCTCAAGAAAATGAAGTTAAATCTTTGTAGTAACCAGCAGCTTAATTTTCATTAGGCTAGCTATTTGATAATTAGTCATGCACCATAAATCAAGTCCCCAAGTCTTCTCCAGGTTTCTTAATTGAAAATTATTGTTTCTTGGCTCTGTGGCTAAATGTGCAGCAAGTCTGAGGAGTGATAGATGCTGAATCTAGCACAAACAGTTTGAAACAGTCAGAACTTGATAGATCATTGCCCTGAAGGGGCTTGTAATGGTGGAGAGCCTGTGAATTTCAAAATTAAGGTTTTGTTCTTAAAAATCACAAGTGTAAAAGCTAGCTGTAGTTTACCAAATATGTCCTAACCTCCAGCCACTTTTCTTTTCATTGCTAGCTGGATTTCAGTTGTTTTTCTAGTGACAATTGTAATGAGTTTGTGTGAACATATTTGAAAAGTTGAAACATTGGCTTGGAAGGACTCAAACCGAGATTATTTTTGCTCTCTTTTGTTGGTGGTGTTCTTTTTCTGGTAAACTTCGTTAACAAATATGGAAGTTGTTTAATTTTTGGCATTTTCAAACACCAAATGAAATGGTGGCAGTCATCTTAGAGCCAATATGAGAGAACAGATGGGCCTGCTACGCATGCCCCAGGTCATAAAATAATTTCAGATATGGTGCAATTGTGGCTAAGTAAAAGACTTCTGCAAAGTCAGAAATATATTACTTCACTGAAAGAAGGGAGCCCTTTGTAATTTTTCTTTTGACAGCCTAGCAGACTTTGCACAGACACAGCTCGTGTTTGCCATTCTGTAGATAAGGACAGCCGCAGGGTTTTCTGCCATTCATGGCTTGCTTCTTCATGATCTGGCGGCCAAAACCTGATGATGACCACAGCAGGAAACAGTGCGAAATGCTCCATAAATTTAAATGTGAGGATCAATTGATGCTAAAAAACCGGGCCTAAGATTTTTAGCTGGCAATTTTCAAACCATGTTGGTAAGTTCATACTGAAAACCTTCTCAGATCTTTCTACGGTGAGAAACAAATGTAGACTTGGAGCCAGTTGGGGCATTGGTATTGTCACGTACATAGGGACTTGCATTACAGTTGTACCCAACATCACTCATGACAAAACCAAGCAATTCATTCACTTCATAGGCAGAGAGCACAGCCCAGACCGTGTGCCTGGGTCCTGAGCAGTGCCTGCTCAGGGCCTTTCCCTTGGGACACCCCAGGGGACTGGTAAGAGGTGCTGAGCCCATGTCCCACAAACACTCCACATGGATGTCCTATATGGATGTGCTGTCATGCTTTACAGATGTCTTTCTGCTGGCAAGGTTCGTCCGCTTCCAAGATCTGCTTTGTACTGCCAGTTCCAGGAATTTTGTGTGTCTTTAATAGCTTTATAAATGTGCTACTTACATACATCCTACGTTCAAAAAAGCCAGGGATGTATGACAAGTAATAAAACTCAAAAGAGGGAGGGATTTAAAAGTGCACATTTCAACTGGGAGAGAGTTTATTAAAATATATAATCAAATAATTATTGTATTTGTAGACCATGTTATTTTCAGGGGCCTGAAATGACTGTGCACAATCTTATTTTTGTAAAGATTTATTCTTGGAAGGGAAAATAATTTGCCCAAGGGGTGTATTGATTTCATTCATCTGTCACCATGCTTTTGTAAGATGTTACAGACAGAAAGCCAAATTCAGGCCTAGATTTGTTCAACTTTATTTTATTTTTGCATTTTACCCAATCTAAATATGGTGTTGTGGTTATTGATGAGAATTGTTTTCTGGTTGGTTATTCCAGTTTCACACTGGACTATTTTGCTGCACTGGCTGAGAGAGGAGCAGTAGAGGATGGGATGACAGCAGAAGACGAGGGAGTGACCTGGGTGTTTGAAGACTTGCTCCAGGGGAGGTAGCTCTATCTTGGTGGGGAACACTGGTGAGGGGCTTTGCATGACCTTCATGGTGGGAAATGGAAGGGAGCCAAACCTGGCAGAGAGCGTGCTTTTCATAAGCAGCGTTGCAATGCAGAGAGCAAGCTTTATATGGAGCTGCTTTCTGATACACAGAGATATGAACTGCAGCTCCCTAAAGCGCAGATTTGGTGGAGTCATGGATTATGAAGCCAGAAGAAACCATTCACTGCAACTCTAGTGTAAAATAGGCCCTGGAACTTGCCTGCGTTAATTAACGAGAGCTGACTTGTCAGAGGTGACGCAAAATCACCATCAGTGCCAAGAGATGCGAGTTTGCACTTGTAGCCAGGTGCTCTTGCCCGGCCATAGCCACTCTTTACTCAGGACGATGCAGCTTGGTGGCTTCCTGCTTATGATGTTTTAGGGCTGGAGGCACTTTGCACCCCTCTAGCCTGGTAGGAGCAACTTAATATTTTATCTGAGGGCTGGACAGATCAGGATTTACCCTATGGATACCTGGGCTGAGCCTACAGTGTGGAAATCAGGATCCTGATTCTTCTGAGCTTTTCGAGAGATCTGAGGATTTGTTTTCACACAGAATTTTTTGGCTAGTATGACTTACATATGAGTTAAAACATTAAAATACTAGCATCTTGAGTTTTGTCCGGCTTTTAGAGCTGGCACAAATAGATTAAAACTCAGAGCTGAAATGCCCCCTACTCTCCCATCCTTATTGCACACACCCCCAAAAAAACCAAACCCACAATGACAGGGGTTTAGGATGATATTTTAGTCAGTACTCAACTGCTACAAACTTCAAATCCATGATACTAAAATTTCAGGAGCACCAATTACATTTTCTTAAGGCACAATAGAGTTTTTTTGTTTAAGATGCAGAGTGTGTATATTCTATTTCGCTGATATTTTATGCCATCATATGTAGATTAAAATAATATAAAATATTATATTTTTATTCCTTCAAATCTCATCCCACAGTCAGAACTGAAGCTTGTGTACACAGAACAAAAGGCGTGTGACTGAAATGGTAGGCTTGTGCCATTAAAATGAAAAAGGTCGTAAAATACTGTAGTTGTTGTTCCTCACAAGGCGTGAACTCATCCTCACTCTGTATATCCAGGTAGAATTTCTTATTAGTGTAATATGTATGATGTGAACAGCAACTAGTGGATAGATGAATTTGAATGGGGATGCATGCTCCATGTAAGGAAGAGGCAGTGCTTACTCAAATGCTGTTAAAACTCCCTCATTTACAGCTCCTGGAGATGAAACATACAGCAGATTGCCTGTAACCATAGCAATTGGCTCTGACATGAAAGATCTCCAGCATAGAGGTAGTGGTAATGGCAGAAGCAGTGTGGAAGATAAAGGTGTACAGATAGAGACAGTACCAGGTGGAAGTGAACTACTAAATAAGTGAAGACGAGGTGCCCTAGGTGGATTCAGGCAGACGTGTGAATTTAATGACAAGGTTTGGACTGGTGAGGTGGCTTGGGGGAAAGGAATGGAAGCCTGAAGAGAAGGCAGAGGTTTTGGTGCTAGTCTGGGATAGAGAAGGAAATCAGAATAGGGCTGGCGTGGAGCATGGGAGAGACTTTGCTGCTGGGAGTCTGCTGCCTTGCAGGTTCTTTTCTCGCAGCAATGCAAGACGACAAGGATGGTTGGATTTCAGGGATCCTCATGAGTCAAAGTGTCCCACTCAGCTCATGAAAGGACAACATGCAAGTTGTTAGTTGTTGTCTTGGTGACTGGTCATTGTGGGATTCCTGTTGTCAAGATGCAGAGCTCAGAAAGGTGTGGATATTCCATATCCCAAAGCTGTGCCAGAGGTACAGGCCTGCCATTTCAAGATGTGATAGGAAATTCCCAGAAAAATAGCCAGTGGTAAGAGATGGGAAGGAAACAGTTCCTAAAATGTTCAATCGCCTTAGATTATGAACACTGGTATAAAGAAAATATCTGAGACATGTACGTTAATATTTTGCTTAGTCTCCATTTTCAGTGCCATTTTTTTTTGCAATTATATAAAAGTTGTTTCCTCTTACTATTTATGATAAGCTTAAAGGGAACCAGTTCTAAGAATAAAGGCCCTTATACAGTAACTCAGAGAATCATGGATGTGATTAATTTTTAGATAATAATAATGATGATGATGATGATGATCAAATTGGCGTAAGAGTCCCAGAGAAAAAAAAATCCATTTATGAGAAATAAACCATAGCAATAAACTAGGGACTGCAGATAAGGAAAAGTTTGTTTCTAAAATCTTTAGATTCGTATATACAACTTACAGTGGTCCAAAATGAATTTATGAATTCAGTGAAAATATTAGGACCAAACTTCTAAAGTATTATACCTGTTCAGGTCATTGCCGCATCATTTTTTTTTGTAAAGTCTGGCTGAGTTTTGACAGGAAAAATATCTCAGTAAAAGGTCTTCAGTGTGATTATGGTCTAAATCTCTCTGATTAGGGATAACATCATTTGAGCAACTGGAATTACACGTGGGGAAGAGTACAGAGGGAGGAATCCAGCAGCGAGAGTCCCTGGTTGCAGTACTGCACTCCAGGAGTGAGCCAGCTTCCCAAGGAAGGGGCTCAGTTCCCACACTGCAGCCTGCTGTAAATTTCCCACTTTGTGCAGAAAACAACCCGCTTGGTCTCCCTCATGCTGCCTTTCCACTACTTTTCCTTTGCTTATAAAAGTTATTTTTGGTCAGCCAGGCACTTCTTTACAGAAGGCGTAGTAAATATAAGATTTATACAGCTATGTGTCATCTTTAAATCTACTCAGCTCCCCGGGTAAAAAACGGGATCACAGCAGTGAACATTTTAATAAACAAGCAAAGACATTTTACAAAAAAAGAGAGAATGGATAGAAAAAAAAAGATGTTACAGTTCAATGGCTGCTATCTAGGCTGAAGAAATGAGGCTGAAGTTTGTATACATGTTCCCATTTTGGAAAATCTTCTGCCAGTGTTTGGTCCTGAATTAGAGCCGTGGATGATCAGCTCTAATTCATTGTTTCACTCTTCTGATTTTGAAGCAATCAGAAACTCGTGAAGCCAGCTGACTTTGCAAGATTTGGGGGCTAAAATCTGATTAAACAGGGTTGCTGGATATTGCCCACTGTTAAATCACCGGTTCATCTTTTCAGTATGTCTTTAGGAGTGTATGATTGCCCTGAGATATCTGCTGAGAGATATATTTTTATGTCTAAGGATTAGCTGGCACTGTTATTACTAGTATCTGGCAAAGCTTCACTTTCTGCTATGATTTGTGTTTCTAAATTAAATTTGGTGTAGTGCTAGCAGCTTGGGATATGCACCAATTACAAGTTCTGATAAAAAAAATAAACTAGAAAGGTAAACTACCATTAGGATCACCAGTTAAAGATTTATTCCAAAGTTCATCTATCCCTACAATGTACCCCAGTCCTAAGCTAGACAGCACCTTTTTACACCATCATTTTGCAAATCTAGATCATCCTCAGATGCTTAGATTTTAACATCTGTTAAATATGGTTAGCATCACTGTCAAATTGGAATGAGTCTGCAGTGACTGGGTCCAAGTCTGCAATCATCAACTGTCTAATTTGGTAATGGTAACTTCAGCAGAAGCAGAATCAAGACTGATAATTTTTCCCATATCAAATTTATGTACATTGTAATGTAATGAAAATATTCCCCAAGGAGATTTCCTTTGCTGTGTACAGCACACAATACCAGCTGAACACATTTCTTACCCCTTTTATATTTTATCTACTGATATTACAGTGTCATTGGGAAATGCCCTACCTTATATAGTTGCAAGGTGCCTTGAATGTATTTTTTACTGCCTTGTGAAATATAAATATATATTTAATCTTATTCTTGCAAATCCTATACCAATCTTTCCCCTAAATTACTTTACTATAAAAACACATTCTACCTGGAACATTGTAAGCTAGACTTATAGGTTCCAATTAAATACTTTGAATCCAGACACATCTGAAAGGTTGACAATTCCTTTTAAGTTGTTTAGGATGCCAGCATTTAGAGATTAGATGTCTGTTGGAAACTGCAGTTCTCTGGTAGAAGAGGTAACTTCCAATAGGGAAAAAAAGCCAAAGCTTTTCTGCAAGATATGGGTTACTTTTAAAATCTGTGGGGGCATCAATTTTCCACTCTCAGGTCAAACTGTAGTCAACACTGATGTCAGCCCACGCAAGCAGATATCAATAATGACAGTACGCCTCAGCCGGCAGTGCTCTTACCTCTTGGTTAGAAGGTCACAAGTTTAAGTCTCCCACCAGGACTTGGGCTGGTTCTTAATGCTGACACGGCAGTACAATGCTAGGGAGGTGTTGAACTGTTTGAGGTGCCGTCCTTCACGAGATGAGATGTTAATCCAAAATCCCTTTTGCCTGTCCCTGCTGCCTGTCTAGGCAATATTGCCATGGCACTTTTGTGAAAGGAGGCTGGCTAAGCCTCCTTCCCAGCCAAAACTCCCTGTCACACGACGACAGGCTCAGCCGTCCAAGGCAGAGCACAAGCCATTGTGTTATTGCACCACTATTACTGTATTTAGTTAAGTACAATGGAAACATTGTCAAGCATTTTAGGATACACAGGATCTGAAGGGCCTAATGCAAAAGCCAAAATCTAATGCAGTTTTCTAAATTCTATTGTTTATCGTGTCTCTGTACACAGGCACACAAACACATTATATGTATATTTAGAAAGTGGGGCTCTGTTAAAAATTACATTCAGCTTGCACCCATTCCATTTATATTATGTTGAGCAATTATATTCCTTCCCTCAAACTGATTTTTTACCATTTTGAAATACAAACTCTGTATTTAATATCAGACATTCTTTATTAAGGAATCACATTGTTTAGCTTGTCATGATACAGAGTTGCTTTTCCATAAGTACATTAAGCATGGGTACTCAGGGGATATTGTCTTCAAAGCAAGTGGAAATTCTGGGAAGAAACATGTTATAACAACTATGTTTATAGTTAAAAATGAGAAATAGTAGAAAGCTTGGGTGTTCTCTGAGGAATAGGGTGCTATATGTAGTATTGTGGAAATGCCATCTGAGGATGATTATGGACTAAGAAGACTGCATGCTCCATTTCATTTAATTTAATTTCATTTTATCGTATTTTACTTTATTTTCCCTGGAACATTGACTAGAACTAGAGTGTTAAATGTTCATTTTATTTACAGTACACTATTGAAGAATGCATGTGTATGTGACGTAAACCTTGGGAACTTTATATAAAGAGTTAATCTGGAAAGGGTTATAAGGAAGCTACGAATTTGGGTACAAATCAGAAAATGTAAGAATTTTCCTTCCCCCTGAAATTAGAAGATCTATGATCTTCTGGAATCAAAGTATCTAGTTAGAAAAATAAACCAGGGAGCAAAACTCCAAAATAACACGATCCTCCCCCTTTTTAAACCACTTTGCATAATATAAAGTGCTTAAACTCCTTCTTCAGCAGTCCTGCTGGCTTTCTGTTGCTTGATATTCTGACCATTTTTGAACCCTTGAACTCTGACAGAGAGGAGGGACTTGGAGAGGTTGTCATCTGATCTATGTAAGAAGGCAAAAGGAATAGCTTTCTCTTTAATAGCACTCTTTTCTGCTTAACAGTTGGTGGGAGATTAAAATGATCTAGGTGGATAAGGCAGGTTAAAGGTCAAGGGACACCACAACTCCCCCTCTCCCTCACATGTCAAAATATAGACAGGTCGTTAGAAGTTAAAATTTTATGCCCCTTTCCCAAATATTTCAGTCTATTTATGCACTAATTTTTATTGTAAATTCCAATTCTTGAGGGGGACTGGACCCCTACTAGGCTACTGTCCAGCCTGTATAGTCGTCAGGTGCTGACATTCTGAGTTTCAGCCATATTAATTGCTGGATAAAGGCTATAATCCCCTCTCTTTGAAGCCCAAGACTGATTTTTAGGCAGTACTTCAAAAGCAGCACACAACTGAAGAGGCATATTTCCTACTAGCACTGAATCAACATGATTTACTCTGTTTGCATTTGTCTACATACGCCTTGCATATTTGGCTGCACAACAAAAAGGTGTGAGTTGGCTGTAATATAGTCTGAGGAGAGGTTTTTCCTGTCCTGAAGTTGATATATGACCTCATCTGAGACATACCGTTCCAG
Source organism: Thinocorus orbignyianus (assembly GCA_013400375.1). Lineage (NCBI taxonomy): Eukaryota > Metazoa > Chordata > Aves > Ciconiiformes > Thinocoridae > Thinocorus > Thinocorus orbignyianus. Next base: position 724,412 of record VXBW01008316.1, on the reverse strand, counting down.
ATCTTTGCTTTAAGCATCATTAGGAAAGTATAAACTCCTATATCATGCATTTGTTACCAATGAAAAATCCCGCCTTACGTTGCTAGAATTTTATTCTCCCTGCAACATCATATTAAAACTATAATTTAGAGCGAGGCTGATTCTTAAGCCGTGAATAAATAACGCCTATGTTTTGAAAAAGCAAACCTTTACGAAACACAGATTTTAATATCTTAAGTACTTCAGCTTCTTAATTAAATGAAGCAGCAGCAAATATTCATTATTAAGAATAAATAAACATACTGTTTAGCTCGTTTTTGGGAGAAGAGAGCGGGCGGCGAAGAGGTCTTTTAATAGTAAATAAATTCCTAGCAACTGCAGAACTTGTGGCTCAGTGTCGGTGGGTACTTCGCTTCTAGCTGTGCCTCTTTTTGTGGTGGGGTGTGCTTGTCTTCTGGCTGGCTGTCCACAGAGCAGCACTATAGGGACTTTCTCATCCAGGATTTGCCAAGTATACTTAGTGTTATGTTTGAGAAAGATTAACAATATTTCAGATCAAAGGAGAATCCTGCTGCACGGTCTTACAAGATTGTCATTCACTCCCATTATGGCTCATTTGCACAAGATTTTCATGTAATATGAGCCATTGTTTTGATGGCAGTGATTTGACATAAAGACAGGGCCAAAATGCATCTTGGAGCCCCACTCCGTCAGGCTGGGGGGTAGCCAGGGCGCAAAGAACTTGCCAATCATAAAATGCAACTTTGTCTCAGTTATATTAGAGCCTTTATCAGGTGGAAAACTTCTGAATGAGCATTGATTCGAGGAGAAAGTCTAACAATGGACATTTTTATTAAAGGGTAGGCACTGTTTTAACTAGGCAGAGTTTTGGTTAATATGAAATGTGAACGTCACGTTCAGAGCAATTTTGATCAGCCACGTATTCTGGTGGCTTGTTTGTTACTTTGGAATACCGAGTTCGTTTTAAGATGTTTTGCAAAAGCTGGAGAGCCCCACACTGGGAGTGACATATGAGAAATGTATTTATCCCGATATTTATAGTTTAACCTAGTAGCTTCATATTGAGGATCAAATTTGCCATATGGATGCTTTGCAGACGCTTTAGAATACAGATATATTTGATTCTAGTGCAAAACACAAATCAGTAAAATTTATTAGAGAAAAAAAGTAATGTGTTTCAAATAATTTTCTTCAAGTCCTGCTTCTCATGTCATACCTTTTTGGGGAAATTTAGATTTTATGGTGAATTTATGTTGAACTTTAAGAAGTCAGTAGAGTAGTTTTTTGGTGTTTGATTTAAAGCCACAAGTGAGATCTGGAGAAAGCCTGTTGCTTTGGCTTTAATACACCCTCTTGGGCTTAGGTAGCTCAGGGAACTGAGTGCAGGAGTCGTTCTGGGATGTCTCAGGCCTGGTGCTGTAATTCTTGCTCAGGCTGAACTCCCATTGACTTCAGACAAGGACTGCAGGATGCCCATTCTTTCTCGCCCAGCTAAACTCCTTAGGTACAATTATGCAAGTTAGACACAAAATTTCAGCTATAGCTGTAAGTTTCCTGGGTTTCTGTGGGTATAAATTGTCATTAAGATTTCACCTACTTTTTTTCTCTCTGTTTTGAGGCTTGGTAGTTCTTTTCACAACAGTGAGGGAAAAAAAGATGTTAAAAATGTAAATGCCTGAGAAGATGTAGCACATTATATAGGGATTCAGAAAACAATTTACTTCAAAGAACTAACGATGTCTTTAAGGCTGTTACTTATGCGTGTGGAGCTATAATGCTAATACATGCATACGTAAATCTCTAAAGAAAAGTTATTGTGCAGAAGATTATTTTAAGATGTAAATTACATGTTCCTCTCCTTTCTGTTTTACTGGGTATAATTACTTAATTCTTCGTTATGGACAAAACACCTGAAACAATTAGATATAAACTGCAAAAAGTATTTTAGAGAGAAAGAAACATTGAAGAATACCACCACAGTGATATGTTTCAAATTGTTTTCACATTTTATATTGCAAGTTACACTTAAATACATCTGGTGTGCTTTTTAAATAAAAATAACTAAAATATCCTTATATGAAAATGTGCGATGGAAGGAACCTTGTGGCTGGGTTATAAAGTCTTGGTAAATGGACTGTAAAGTGGAAACAGTGAAAAACATTTCACTTGGGTGACGATAGCTGGCATCTCCCTTCTAGTCTGTCATGAAGAGGATTTATTTCAGGAAACTCATCGCATACTGTGGAAGGTAGCATCTATATGTCAGCAATTCCACTGGCATTTCATGGAAAGCTTAAAAATATAAACATTAAACTATTAGATCAATATTTTTATCCCTCATCAGGAAATGCTTGCAAAATACATGAACAACAGCGCCCTCTGCATCTGAAACCCCTCCAATTATTAAAACCAGACTTTACTACTTGCAAAAGGGAGCCTTTTAATTTCAATTACTGTTGTTTTCAGCTGCTGGTAGGTATAGCTGGGGGAGCAGGGGAGGGGTAAAAATATTTGGGTATATTTTTAAGCGATATGTAACTTTACAGTATTACCTGATAGCTTCAGCACCCTTTGGTACAAAAATTACGATAATACATATTTTGAAGTTGCCTAGAAAAAACAAGCATAAAATAGCAGTAAATATGTTGCACTTCTGAATTCCCTTCAGCATAGTTTAGACGCACAGGATATCAGTAACAGTGAAGCATATCACAGTCTTGATTTTTGTTTTAGCACACGTTGGCTGCATTATTTTAATAATTTTTCACTCTCCAAATATTAGACACAGAATCAGAGCTATCCGTTTCTTTTAATGTTTAGACACGTATTCTGGGGAGTTTACAGAAACCAGTAATAAAGCCAGGGACTTTATTATGCATGACAATATTTCAAGATTTTTCAGACATAATGAGGCATTTAAGCTGGGGACCCAACTATTTTTGCAAGGCTCTAAACAGAATTCTGTAAGGAAGTAATTATTATAAAAATGGATTAATCTGAAGTAAGTGTTTTATGTTCCTACAATAATAGATGGAAGAAAATGGCCCTGTGTGAAAGGTTCTTGCATAATATTTCTTGATGATCAAAAAGGACAAAAATTAATTTCTATTTGATATTTATATAAATAATTAGTACAGCTGAGAAGATAATTAATCTCATAATATTCTTCTCTTATTCCTATAAAAGGTGTAAGAGGAGCTGTTCCAAAAAATCACAGTGTAAATATTATATTTCTCTTAAACTAAATGCAGCAGTTTTAGATATTTTCCACTGACAAATCATTTCTTCAAACCAGCAGTGAAATATTAGATATATATATATATATATTATATATCCATGAAATATAGAAAAGTAACAGGATACTTTGATTTTTTTTTTTTTTAAGTAGATTATCTTTTTTTCAGTTCTTCAGTAGGGATAATTTAATTCTTTGCTATTTCTCATCACTTCCTTAGTCAATAATTCCTTATCTTTAATACGAAAGTAGCTCCTAATAACAAGTTTTGTGTCTGAAATACGAGTTTTAGAAATGTTCAGGGTTATTTCTACATGGATTGCAGTTTATAGATTGAAAGGAAAAAATGACTGAATTGTATGGAAACTATTACAAAGGACTCATTTTATAAAATTAAAGTAGTAAAATTAACATCAAAGAGTGGTTTTCTTTTCCTTTAATAGAACGGAAACAGATATACGCTTACAACATGATATTAATGTGACAAAATATACTTTTAAAGTTTACTTATTTAAGAAAGGTAAACTGTCTTTGTCACAGCAATTAAGGAAAAGTAGAAAGTCTAAAATTATGTCACTTCTGCATATCAACAAAATACTTTTAAAAGAAATTCAAAGACGTATCTGAATGTTAATGTAAGCTTAGATTATTGATGTGAAAGGGGTTTAACAGTCAGAAAACAATAGTTCTTTGTTATATTTCTACTTTTAAGCAATTTAAGATGCTGCTTGGAAAGATATGAAGTCTCACGAAATTTTCAAAGACAAAGCACTAACGGCTCTTAGTATCACTGTGTTCATTTTAAGAGCAAATTAAAAGAGTGAAAGAACGGTGCAAATAATTGTTTCATATGTTCTTTGCTTGTGACTGCTGTAATCATCCAGGCTGATTTACAAATGTAGACTTGAAGGTTTCTCAGCTTCCTGCAGTGTAGAAGACTGTTACTTTGGCACTCACACTCATGCCCTTGTAATCACCACTCAAAAATGTGCCCTGGTACTTCCAATTCCCAGTCTCTTGATTGAACACCTCATTCTGTGCTAACAAGGTGTCCAAGGTATTTGAACAGGGGCTGCAGTCAGAAAATTGTTAATGGTTTCACTCATTAAGAGTTGCTGCACTAGTTTTGGTAATTTGGTAACTGTCTAAATTGCAAGTTGATTTTTTCCTTCATTTTAAAGAATGACGCTAAAATTTGAGGCCAGGAACACGAACAGCTACAAAACCCCGGAAGGGTGCTTAAATCACTCTATTTGTACTAAAGCAAAGGGTTTTCATAGCAGAAAGGGTGTTATTTTATTTTTGAGGATATGCTTTAAAATTATTGAGAAATGCAAAACCAAGTATTAAATGGAAACCTAAAGACAGAAATTTTATAAGATGTTAACAATAAACTAAAACAGCCTGAAGCTCTAAAAGAAATTTCAGAAGCAAAGCTATTATTAAAATTACAAACGAAAAAGTTGGAAAGAATTTCCCGTGGACCCAGGTGTACTTTTGGGTAATTGGGATTAAATTCTTTAAAATAAAAGGATTTATAGCTGTAGCAAACTGTGGTATATGTACCTGAAAACAGGCCCTAGGAGTCTTAAATAATTTTTTGCTATAGTGCAAGCTAAGCAGAAAATAAGCCGAGATCAATGGGCCTGATCCTGCAACCCATAGTCAAATAAGAATCTTTTCCTTTTTAACTTGTCTGTCTTGCACCAGTGCAGCATTTAGGAGAAATGTTTTCCCTGAAAAAAACCCAAACAATAAAGAATGATTAAAACCCATTAAAAAAATTATATGTAAGGGATTTTTCTAGTTGTATCCTCCCTGTCATCTGGGATCACTGAGTTACTTTCTTGAGCTACAGAATATTAAAGCAGGGAGTAGCTTCTGTTTTCAGACAGCAATTTACACCTGAAGCAATTTATCTTATTTCTTTGGGAGAATAATTTAATTTTTGGAGTGGAAAGAAAGAATTTCTTTTTTTTTTAAAAAAAGAATACGTTGCAGATTTTTATTTAATCCACTAAATGTCTAAGTCATCCCTAAAAACTTACAACCTAATCATTTAAAGGAGGATTAAAACTCAGTGAGTCACCCTACGCTGCATCTTTCGGCCAGGTTTTGTGGTTTTTCAATTACATCTCTATCTTTAAAAGTGCTTTTCTCTTCTCTGTGGCTGCGAAAGATGTACGCACAAGTGAAGGGAAGCTATAAAGGGAACCCTAACACTGGCCACACAGAAAGCACTGTCAAAAGCACACCATAAACAAACTAGGAAGAGATTTTTTTTCTGCTGTTTTTCTTCCAATAATTTTAAATACTCTTTGTAACCTTAGAAAGCAAACTACTTTCCTACAAAAGTGTGGATAATCTTGTGGTAGGTGGTTTGAGCTTGTTCTTTATTGAACAAGTATAGTCTTTAATAAAAATCATATAGGAAAATGTAAAAATAATATAGTAAATATTTTGCCACATTTGAAATATGATATGATTTGGCCTTCACAAAACTATTCTAACCAGCAGGCAATACTCTCATCTGATTTTGTTAGAGCAAAATCTCTCTCATACAGCTCCTCTAACCAATGCTCTTTCATAAAGTTGTGCTAGCCACATAATTTGTCTCTCAGCTGGCTGGGATATCTCCAAGGTACACAGATCTTTTTCATGATGGAAAAAAAAAAACGCGCAAAAAAAGGGCAAAATGAAAGCATTATTTACAATGCTGGTACAGTTTACTTAGAAATATGCTGTGAATAAGCATGTAAATGTGAGCTGCATATACTTTATAAACATTGTAAGAGCATAGAATGTATCTGTGTTTTACATTCATTCCTATCCTTATTTAGATTCATGTTTTTAAACACTTCATGGCATTTGTGTTTAATAAGGAATGGAAATTATGCTGATGTCTAAAAAGCAAAGGACCTATTAATGTAATCTATGTATATGTTGTTTTTTCTGTGTCCGTTTTACTCTTCTTCTCTGATTGCATTTGCAGAGGGAGTGGATAAATAATTTTTGGAAGGAAAGTCTCTTTGAATTTTTATGTGGGACCGGTGTATTTCTGAACTAGACAGTGAAGGTTTTTTTCCTTTTAGTAGTTAAGTCATTCCTCTGGAACTGATTGCGAAGATAAAACCCCATCTGTATAAACTGAAAACTTTTCTTTTTGAACTGGAAGTTGAATGCAGACTATGACTTTTCCACAGAAAAATTACAGAAAGAATGGCTCATGGCTGTGGAGGCAATTTTTTTTTTTTTTTTTCATAAATCAGGCACAAAGTTATTTAAATTAATTCTGGTCTCATCACCCTAATAGAATATCATTACTGATCTTTATAAAAAATATTAGAAATCAGCAGTGTGTGGATGTAATAGCAATAGCTGTTTAGCCAACTTCCCCAAACAATTTTTTCTTTACTGAAATTCAAGAATACTGATGACAATGGTCACTTATGATGCATTGTACTTCATGCATTTCACGCATTTTTTTATGTTAATTGCATGGATCAAAAGTACTACCTAGTCTGTTGACTCATAATCAATAAAGGGTTATTTATTTACTGTCTTTTGAAAACAGTCATTAAAGAAAAAAATCAGAAAAAGAAACTTTCTTCATGAAAAAGAAACTCAGTAAATATTTCCATATAATTAAAAAATATATGACAAAACCAAAGTTTTACCTCCCAAACTTAACTACACCTCCCCTACAGCAATGCACCACTTAAGGGTTCTGCCTTTCTGATGGGGTCCATTACCACGGGAATTTACACTCTAGTATGTTTGCAAAGAAACAATTTCTCTGTGATAGTGCTGCCTAACAGAATGCAGCATCTCAGGTACCACAGCTACAGCATATGAAGTGCTAATGCTTATATAAATATGGATACATTACTAATAGCTTCCCCCCTCTCCCTTCAATGCTGACACCTCTGTACTTCCCCAGTTCCTGTTCTGAATGTGTGGAATATCCCTGAAATAAGGAACTTTTGTCCCCTGAGTTTTCTGGATTGGTCCCTTCGCTGGGGGAGGAGAAAGCCTGGGGTTATGCAAACCAAAGGCTCCATCCCAGATTTGGCACCCTCTCCCCTGGCCCTTTTCTTTCGTGTGCATGGACTTCCTATAAAGCTCATCTCTGCCCGACTAGGTGAGATGGAGGCTTTGGTGGTGCCAGGTGTATCCTGCACTGTGAAATGACACTGTAAGGGTAGAATCTGCAATTTAAAGACACTCCAGAACGGAAAAGGCTGGTGCCATACCTCAACAATCAATACAGCAGGTAACATATAGCCAGTGAGCCGTTCTAACACTGCCAAAAGGCAGGACACTCTTTCAGACAGCCATCAGTTCTACAGAAATTTGTCACTGACCTGAGCAGAGAAAGAACTGAGGTCTTTTTCAGAGGCTCCATTCATCTGCTCATCCTACAGCAGCATGCTCCTCCCAGCCAGCTCTGCCAGCGACACATGTGCTGAGGAGGAAACATGCTTCCCAGGCACCAGCAACAGAGAAGGAGCAGGGATAGAGGGGCTGAGATGAAGGTGAGGATGAGAGAGCTTCTTGACACTAAAGGAAGTATGTTTCAAAACTTCATGCTTCTTCTGAAGCATAAGATAAAAAGGGCTGAGTAGAGTTTCAGTGGAGACTGGTTGGTTCTAATGTGCCCAAGTCCAATCTTTAATAAGGCAGTATTATTCTAAGTATTTTGGTTTAGCATTATCCTCATTCTTGCTAAACGGAGGGAGTACATTGATAGCTCCAGCCCTCCCTTTATTCCAATATCAGGTTTCTCTTTGCTTCCCATCTTACCCATCACTTTATATCTGATGGTTCATACACAACACTCAGCATGTGCTCTGTAAAAATGGATTCAATGAGATGATGTGGATTTAAATAGGTGCAGTGACTTTTTCAACCTTTGATGAGTTCTTGGCTGTATTCAAAACCTCCATTTTGCAGCTGTAGATAATGATGGTAATGGAATTGGTTACTGAGAACAATTCTTACATGAGTCAGAATGCTATTCAAAGCCATTTGAATTTTCCATGTTGGTTGTTTATTTCTAATGATGTTTTGGTTTTTTTTGTTGTTATTTCTGTTTATTTTGTGTTTGTTTTTTTTTTTTCTCTTTTTCTCCTGTACTATCAAAGATGTGGGCATGATGTTTCAGCACAGGAGAACATAGTCCATCATTAGTATTTATAAAAACCTTCACAGCACCTTGCTGATCCATGGCAATTTCTTTGATCCAGACCACAGCAACTAGCAAGTTCAACATAATATGTAAATAGTGAGTAATCCATATAGAACTAGAAAACCACTAGATGGATAGAGAAGACTGTCGTGTTTCTTTCCCCTGTGAAATTCTTAAATTATCTACAAGCAAGGTCTTTCCCAATCCCCAGTGAGCCCATCTTCAAACTTAGGAGAAAAGAGCAGTGGGACTTTTGGAGGCTTTTGGGGAGTCAGGACAACTTCAACTTTACTGTCAGTTTTCACTGGCTGTCCAGATGATGAATATCAGTATAACGATTTGCTCTAATCAGAGGAAATGAGGTTCAACGTGGCAAGGGCTCTGGGATCCATGTTCCTGTCTTCAGATCCCAACTTAGATCAGAGGTGTACCATTATCTTTCTGAAGTGTATCTACCAGAAGGGCTTAGTGCAAGTATTGTTCCAGAGGAAGCAGGAGAATCAAGGATGTCTTCAGCATTGATGAATATGCTGAATGAAAACATGACACATTTTACATTTTACCCCAAGATGCTTCTAAAGGTACTTTTATTGTTCCTTGGTTTGTGTGCCTACATTCTTAATATTACTCTGTCCTACTTTTAATCCATATCAATTTTTTGTGCCTAATGTAGCATAGCAGGCCTTGGGTATTAACTAAAGCATACTGCCTGCTCTTGGTTTTCTCAAAGTGTACTCAAACAAGCACAAGATCAGTGTTTGTACCTTGGTGCTGCTGTATGCGTATCATGAATCTTTGGACTTCCACAAAAAACAGATGAGCTTGGAATTGGCCTTGGGAATAAGCAAAGAAGCAGTTGTGTTGGGCACTGCTGCAGAATGCAAAGGAAGGGCCATGATGCTGGGGCACCCAGTGCCAATGGCATGGAGAGCTGGATCTGAGGAAAGGGTAGGGTAGCTGCTGCCTCTGTCTTGATAGCTGCTTTAGCATCAGTAGGTGCAGGAAGCCTCCTGGTCCATGCTTCATTGCTCTCCTCTGCTTTTGAATCTCCCCCTTTTCTTGGACTGAGCCCTGTTTATGTTGCTAAATTGCCTTGAACTGAACCTGCCGGTGCTTCTTATTGAACGTGACTTAAAAATCTTCACTAAGCCTGAAACCTTACTGCTAGGATGCTGTATAATTCGCTTTGAACACAAGCCTAGTTTGCCACTCCACAGGCAGGCAATGGCGCCAGAGAAGAGCACAGCACTGGAAAAGATTGCCACCTTTTTATTCATGTGCAGCGAGTTTGGGGAGGAGGAGCATGGCTGTGCCTCTAGTGATGGCTATGCATTCAAGATCTAGATGAGCCCTAAATGTCTGGAGTTCATTCCTGATGTGTGACACAAAAGCTGCAGGGTCACAGGTCATTAGCCAAACATCAGTCACTTCTAAAGGTGTGTTACAGTGCTACACACCTATAGCACAGAGAACGAACTCACCACTATATTTTTATTTACTGTCACAGTTTAAGACATCTCTGTTACAATTTTTCCTCTTGATACACTGTACCTATTTTTATTTACTAAGTTTTACACCATAAATTTACACCTAATTATACCCCGCTTCTCACCATGCTCTTGTGGTCTCCTTATCCTCTTCATATTCTACTACTTATTAGTCTATTTTTGGCCAACACGTACCTAAGATTTTTTTTTTTTTTTTTTTTTTTAAAAGATTTTTCTCACTATTGTGAAACAGAATAATAGAAAAATTACTTGAAATAATTTGTCTCTATCTGAAATCAATGACAGAGCTCCCAGTTGGAATTAGCTGAGAACTTTTGTTGATTTCTTCTTCTGGTGATATAAATGACGTGGTTTTTCATCAGCAGATTCTTTTTTTTTTTTTTTGTGAGGATGGTTTTATATGTTATAGCTGAAAGGAATAAAAAAGGAGACAATATCATTTAGGAAAAGTGTGACTATGTGGGTATGGAAAATGTTTGAATTTTAGCAATCTTGAGAAGAAATAAACCTGGAATATCTTTATTGGTGCATCCCAGATAAGCAATTTCTATTGTGATGTGTTCTCTCGGGGACTGTGCTATGGAAAATTGAGGATAATGGGCCGTGTCGTGCCTTCAGTCCATGTGCAGAACTCACACTGATGACAATAGGAGCTCCCTCCACAAACCGAGGCCTATATATGACCCATAGAGTCACTACTAGATCTTTCCCATACATAACTACAAAATTAATGGGGCATTGTAATCCATTTTAAGATCTAATGAAATACACCATGATTTAAATTGCAATTAAACAGAGAGATGTCAATAGGCATTGATGAGCTTCCACATGAAGACAGCAACATTCTTGCTACAAACTTACTACTTTTGAGGGTAATGGCTCATAGACTCTAAAACCACATTTACTCAGAACATTATTGATTAAACATCTCAGGAGCCTTAAACATGTGAATTATATCTTTAGTTGTAAGACATAACTTGTACATCCAAGACTGGATCTATTCTAGAAAGATCACAGAATCCCATGTGATAGAATTCAGCATTTCTTGCCTACATTTAAAAATAGAAATTCATAATGTTGTTAACTTATGCTTTTATAGTACAAGTAGGTTGGAAGTTTGTAGAGTACAGGTGGTTCACAAAGATGTCTATTTAAAGTTAATACACTCAATGACGTTTCATGCGTCTATGACTTTTAAAATTATTTCACATGATAAACTATTCTGGGGTCGTGTTTGTGTGAGAAATGTCATGAAATAATTAGGGTCTGTGTATTTCACAGCACAGAGACCAAATTTCACTACAACAGTGTTTAAACTCTACAGCAGAACTTCTGAATCCCGCAGTAATATTAATCTTCTAGTGCTCTGAAATATTTCATTCCCTGCTTCCTACCCTCATAAAAATACACGCAGAGCTGTGGCTTATCTTTGAAATTACCCATTGACATAAAATATGAGGACTATTATTTTCAACTGTGTTTCAAGGAAGTGTTTTCCAGCATGCTTACTAGGCAGAACAGTTCTGATTTTTAGGCAGCAGCTCCTGTTACCCTGTTCAGAAGTGGATCTCCCTGCTTACCCACACCTCACTGGCCTGAGCTCACCAGGGGCTTATGCATCAGCCCACGCCTTTTGCAAACACCTGAACTAACTTTCTCATTCCTCAAACAATAGTTCATCCTTCTATTTTGTATACTTCTGCAAAATAATAAAGAGGTTGTTGTATGTTGAAGTGGAATTATCCCTTCCCTGGAGACGTGCTGGCCAGTATGTTGGAGACTCAAGGTTTCAGCAAATCCAGAGTGCCAGAGATGTGTAATTTCCCAGCGAAGGTAGAGCTGAGTTTCCTGGACTCCACATGAATTAAGCGTGGAAGCCATTCCCCTCAGACTCTCTGCAAACACTGGCAGACCCAAAATTTCACTTGCCTTTGAATTACTTTTTTTTTCGTTTAATTATACAGATTAGAGATTATATGTGGTTTTTATAATAAAAAAAGATATGTTACAGTGACATGATTAAAAGGTAAAGTGTGGCATACATTTCTCAGTTCAGGAACATGATATTTATATATGTGTGTGTGTGTATACACATAAAGTCACATAGAAAAGCCCAAGAGAATTTAACAACATTAATGTTAAGATAGAATTTTTGAGAAGTTTTGACCAAATAATTTTTTTTTCCTTTTTTTTAATGTCTGCTAGTTTTTATTCTGTGACACTGTGGCTCCTTTAGCAGTTACCTTGCCGGAAGGCTTATGTATCAGAAGGCTTGGCAGCTATTTAGTGATGTTCTCATGAAGCGGTGAGGCAGTGGCACTGAGTAAAAATTACACAGGTTCCATTTACTCCACTGCAACAGCTCCATTTAACATCTCACCTTAGCAGGGAGATGGATACTTTGTGCCTGCATCACTCCTCTGCGCTGAAGTTTATCTCTAGGTAACATATAAACACAATCCCTGGAAACTATTTAAGCCAGGACTACATCTAAAAGCTGTTTTTTCTTATTGTTTCCTGACTTTCTGGCCACTAACCAAGACCAGCAAATTCTTAAATCCTACAAATGATTTCAGCCATTTGTAAGTTATAAAAGAACTCTGTTCAGCCTCAAATACCCGAGCTGATTTCTGTTCCTATTGCGGTTTGCTGCGCTGCTGAGCCCTCTTTGGTCTGAACTAGGCTTTGGGTTTTTATTGCATTTTACTTTATTTTATTTTTTATTTATTCTTCCTTTGTCTGCTTTTTCAGCTTACACCTTCTCTATGAGAAAGGTCTCAGATGACAAGAAAGGGTCTCTGAGCTCACCATCCCCTACTTTCCACACACTGCGTTTGGAGGGGTGGTATATATAAAGTTTTGCCAGCGTAGTCTGGACACTGCTGTGCCAGTAAGGGCTACAGGGAAAAAGAACCAGGAACTCGGGTTTATTGCCTGTGTTTTCTTCTTTGACCCTTTCCCCCTGCCCCCCAAACAGACAGGTGATCTTTCATCTTACCTTTCTCCTTTGATCAAGGTGCAGTCGCCTGCATAATAGAACAAACTTTTGGTCTAGTAAACTGTGAAGCTTGACTCTGGAAGATCGACTGATTTCTATTAAATTAAGCAACACTTCTTCTTCGTCACAATCAGTGGAATTTTTTCCACAGTCAAGTTTGCTAAGAACAGTTTAAATTACGTTTTTTCTGGACTGTAACTCTCAGTTCCCAGACTCTTCTCCTTTTTATTCCTGTGAACATAGTGCTATGCTGTATGTCAATTTGGTCTTGTTTGTGGGTTCATTTTCCCCTCCATTAGAACAGCTTTTCTCTC
>VXBW01008316.1:698413-711102 GCA_013400375.1 Thinocorus orbignyianus | reverse complement strand
TTCAAAGGCTTCTTGTGATGCCTTGAAAAAAGTTATTGATTGTTAGATCATTTCTCTCATTCATTCAGATGTTTTCTGGTCCCCAGATGGAAACATCACAGCTGCTGCTCTGGAATTCACTATCGACTTTTGTCTCTGGATTATCAGAGCCCCGTGCAAAAGGGCCTGAATCCAGGCACCCCTTTACCCTCTGCTGAGGCTCAAAGCTGTTATCCTTACAGCTCAAAGGAAGTCCTAGTGCCTGTATATGACCAGACTCTGGAGCAGAAAGGTCTTATGATTGTTTTCTTTGAGCTATTTTTCTAGTGTTCCCTTTTTCAGTTTCTGTATAATTTTTCAGGTCTTCAGTAGGAGCACCAGATCTCTTTCTGCTTTCCTGGCTGCCTCCACTGTTGTTATTTCTGCTCTGGTCATTTGGGTTTAGGTTCANNNATGCCCCATATTCTTTTTAAAATTTTTTTTTTTTTTTTTTTTTTTTTTTTTTTTTTTTTTTTTTTTTTTTTTTTGTCAAATTCAGCCTTTCCTGACCAGCAGCCATCTGCTCAGACAAAGAAGAAAGTGGGAGGATTGTCGTGTTTTAAATGCTTTTCACCCAATCCCTCAAGGAAAGCCTCTTCTTTAAATTCAAAGGGTTGTTATGATTCAAAGAAAATGCTTATTCTACAGACTGTTTCCTTTCCATTAAAGTTTATTTATACCCCCCTCCTTGTCTGAGGGTATAATTATGAATGATCTAAGCTTGTACTGAAAATCCTAAATTAAAAAATACATCTGTTGCAAGGATTCTCTCACCAGAAACCTTGAAAATGTTATCCTGTCTGTGTATCCATATATCTGTCTGTCTCTCTATAGGTTTATGGCTATCCTTTATATGTTCCAGAAGTAAATGGGATTGGATTGCTTGCTGTATATTTTAACTGCTGTATACACTCATGAAGGAAATAAAACTATGTAGAAATCTGAATACATTTCATATTTATTTATATTCACCTTTCAATCACATTTTCACTTGTTAAAAGCTGAGGGGATTAGATGTAGGAATAACCGTAAGTGTAAGAAAATATTATTTAAATGGTAAAAGCTATGCTATAGCTCTCTTTTCTTTTTAAACATAACAATAAGAACTGTAACAGTGTTCATTCAAAATCTAGGTGTTTTCCCAACAGCGAAGTGCAATTACTTAAGACCAACTTTTCAGCATACCTCAGGAACCGTCAGTGAAACACATTTATTTTTAATTAAGGCCAACTCTGTCCCAACATTTGCTTTAAATATGAGGACCAAAGAGAACCAGAAAAGGACTTTATTTCTTCAGTCCTTTGAAGCTACTGCCTCCTGATATGTAGCTCAAGGGACAGTAACACCACACGGACAGTGGATTCACAGTACAATCTCCTCTTGGCAGAAGATATCCAGATAGCATTTTTCTCAGTTGAACTTCACCCGATTAATAATCTTATTTTTCATTTTTAAAACATTACAGTGAAATGTGTCCATTATGATGGTGTAATGTTAATTAACGTTGTCATAAGCTCTTCTTTTATTTCACTTGCATTTTTGAAAGGTATATTGTGGAAATGGTTCTTTTATCCTGCCATTTGCTGATATATCATTTCACGCTAGTACTGAAAGGTTAAATGTTGTAATTTATGCTAATTTTAATTTTCCCTGGTGCCACAGGCAGTACAAATCAAGCAGCAGCAATTGATTATACATCACTGACAGTATAAAACAGAACAAACATACTGTCAATGAAAGGCATGTGCCAGGTTAGTCATAGTTAGGTTGTTATGGCCTCCTGAGAATAGCAGTCAAAACCAAGAAATAATGATGATATGAATATTTATTTTGTGCATAGTTCTGGATCCAAGCTATTTTAATAATTTTCCATGGTACTTTTGTGCCTATAGAAGTGTGATGGAAAGGCTGTTTGCCTCTTGAAGAACTTGGTGCAATAAATATCAGATCTACACTAGGGCTTTGGCTTCTCAGAAGAGGGATTGAAGTTGTAGTGATCAAGCACAAGTTCACTGAAATGTGCTTGTAGGTTAGGGTTTTAGGAAAAGGAAGAATGTAAGGTATGGCTTAGTCTATCAAAAGGGAGGAAGATTGCTCCCTAACTTGGTATCATCTGGTAGCTAATTAGATCCCCTGTCACTATTACAAAGAGTATCTTTGGAGCTGAGGAATAATAGTCAGATTCTTAGTTAGAGCTTTTCAAATAGTCGGGTTAAACATCCATGTTGTTCACTTACGTCGGCCTTAAACCCTTCCCTCCTCACAACACGTCATCCTTGCTTAGATCTCTTTGGAGCATATCTTTGTTTTCACTCTGCTCCTTCAAAATCAACATTTTCTCCACCAATGCAACTTTGGGGGAGATTGTAGGCACTTATTTTCATGGCTGAATGGCTTGTTCCCGGCTCTGCAACCCACCTTGTAAGATAATGAAACAGAAGAGAGAAATGAAGTCACAGAAGTAGGAAGTACTGGGTAGCAACTGGTATTTTAACATTTTTCTTGATTCTTAATGCGTATAAAAGACAGGCTGAGATGACTTAAAGCTCATTGAGACCGAAGAAAATGCCCTTTGGAGCCAAACAGTGACCTCTGTGGCTCTTGGCAGTAAAAGGAGACTCAGCCTAGGTTAGGAAATGTGGTTAAGTGTCTCAAGAACTGTTCTACTACTAAGCATCACTCAATCTAGGTATAAACCACTGCGGGCACCTTGCTGGAAAGATACTGTTGGAAGGGATAAGCTGCAGAGCAGGTTGTAGTCTTGCTGGTACATCTAAGAGGACAGTAAATGCCATACCGCTTATGGGAGAAGGAAATGGAGCATTGACAATGGGATTAGGGAACTATTGCAAAGTAGAGGACAGGTGGGTAATCCAGTGACAACAACAACAAAAAGAAATTAAAAAAAATTACACACTCACACAGGTTGCAGAAGATGGGAAGAAGATTTTTGCAACGAGGCAACAACAACTGAGAGACAAATACTTCCATAATTTTTTTTCAAAATTACTTGATAGATTTCAGTGTACGAATCTGGTTGACTTTTATTTGGAAGTCAGTTTGGATGGTTTCAGGAATCTAACTACAATAGCCATTCTTGCTGATTTTTATGTGTCCAATGTTTACTCAATATTTGTGCAATAAAGCTTAAAATAGAAATAGGAATTTAGTTTGTCTACACATCAACTTGGCATTACAATGTGATTTTGTTAAAGAAACATTTTTGTGAATAATGCTGATGTAGTACTAAAAGAATAGAATAATAATTTTCAAGTACAGTGCTTTAATTTAAAGAAGATACCATTAGTTTTTCATGTAGCTATTGCTCTTTGACTTAGAATTAGTGAAACACGGACTGGTTACTTTAACCCAGATGGTTTCTTCCCCACCCATAAAGATTGGTTACTTTAGCACAGATGTCTCTTTTTCTTCCATAAGGCGTATTAGAAGGAAAACAAAGATTCACATTTAAGCAATAAATAATAACAACTACCACCCCTATTGGCTTAGATATGTCCAAATCCAAAACCACAGCCTAAAAGTCACTTTAAAGTGTAGTGGGCCACAACTTAGAGTTCTTTCATTTTGCTTTCTTTTTAAAAGATTTGACTTTGTTGACTTTTTTTTTTTTTTAATGTTTTTTCAATTGATCTTTATTGAAAAAGAATAGGGATGGAGCAGACTGACAATTTTATTTGACAAAAGATTAATATCTTTGCTCAGATCTGGCCTGAAGTGTAACCACAAAGTGCTTGATAAGGGAGGGATAAAATATGGTCTGCAGGCAGTTGAGAATTTAAGGGGCATAAAATGGCTGAATTGCAGTCTTAAAAATGCAAGGTATAGAACCATGAGGCTGTGTTAGCACTGTATCAGTGCCCTTTCATCCTAGGGTTATTCTGACTTTCCTGATTGCTCTTGGTTTGTGGTGGACAAGTCTCACTCGGTACACATGCAGAAAGGTCTCCATATAAATAGGTCTCCCCTTCTGTGCACAGGATAGTGCGTCAACCTCATTTCCCGAAGTCTCCAGCCCAGTCTTGAAGCACCCAAGCCTGTCTTTGAGATCAGCACAGGCTTGCATGGGGTCCTCTAGGCTAACTTGCTTTCCCTTGCCATGAGGAAGCTGTTCTCCTGTTTCCCGTCTAGCACAGTACTGTAATGGATGCCTTGCAACAGAATCTCCCCCATGGTTTCAGGTCTTTGCATTTTCCAAAAGGAGGGTGATCTGGCCCAAGCTAAGCTCGGGTGCAATTGAAAACAAAGTTATTTTATGATAACAATTTTTCTCAGGCTTTTTAGCCCAGTCCTGATTTTGCTACTGTAGGGAAAAGTTAGTCATAAGGATTTATATTATGTTTATTTAATTACTAATTTCTGCAAAAGAAAAAATAATTCTGTTACTTGCGGTGATGTATCATGCCAGGAATAACATTTAACATGTATGGCTTAGCACAATAGGCCATTTTAAAAGGACATTTTCCTAAAATTTAATTTTAGATTTGGGACTATGGAACATTTAACTTACCTTCAGGAGGATATTTTGAATAAAAATAACAAGAAACTGCCTTACTAGAATATCAACCATGCTTGACTGATATTAACTGTATGAAAAAATGTATGAGAAATATAAACTTCATATAAGAACTACAGTTAAGCCCACTCCTATTTTTCTTTTAAAATAGATGTCCAAACTTTAAAAATCTGTATGTTATTCTTCTTAAGATCCAAATATATTTTTTAAGACTGATTTCCTACTGTTTGCAATAATGAACACCTCATGGATGGCAGGAAAAAAAAATCAACTCTCCTTAGTACTACTGTTAGCCAAAGGGAAAGTGAAAAATAATTTTATAACAAGATAGTCTCTGTGCTAGAATAGTATTTTTCCCCTTATCCCCAGATGCAGAATGAAGTGTCTTCAGCATGTCTTCACCTCCTGTTTTCTTCCCTTGTGCCCTGGAGGTTTGCCCCAGAGTAAAACTCATTCAACCCAATGTGGCATAAGGCTGTGGAAGCTGCTACAAGCAGCTGATTTCTCCCAGAGCACTGGAGAGAAAAGTCTGACCAAAGTCAGTGACAAGACTCCTCTTGTCTTCACTGAGTTTTGGATACTGCCCAAGCAGTTGATCCAGGACATAGTGCCTGGTAGAGCCCATTGAAACTGGGGAGAAAGCACATAACTGGTCTACCACTGGTCTGACAGCCCCTCTCAGCATATTGTACTGCCACCCTAGGATATACTTTGCCTCGTTAACTGTCCTGTATTGTCTTTTGTAAATACAGAAATTAATACAAAAAGCATTTACTAATGAGGCTTAAAATTTTCCTTCAAATGATTGTCTTGCATATTTGCACTTTTGTGGTTTGCTGCCATTATGTGCACTGTTTTTTGGCCTATATCCTTCATTCATGCTCTCTGGGAAACGCACTTTGAGATGGCCGAAGATAATTTTGTTCCCTCCATTTTTATATGATGCTTTGCTAGTTATGTGATAGTTGTCTTAGAAATGTTAGTTTAATTAGCTGAGTAGTCAGAGGGATTTTTAGAGCTGCGGGCTCTAAAATTGGCATGTGCATTTTGTGTGCAACTGAGGGTGAATGTGACGCCCGAAGACAGGCTGTTTTAAACCTCGGCAATCGGTGCGATACTACCCTGAAAGTCAGAGGTTACATTTCAAGGACCGGCTCCACTCCTTGGGTTGTCGACCCCTGGTGACAGAAAGTCTGCTTGGAGCAAGGTCACAGCAGCAGAAACCACCTGCCCATCACTTGGTGCCAGGGGCCGGGAGCCAGGCAAGCCTGTGCCAAAAGTGTGGGAGGCAGGAGGGGAGCGGGAGAGGAGATGCCTGGGCAGAGGCTGCTGCAGCCCTGCCCCTGGACAGGCTCCACTGGCTGTAATCCCAGGGAGCCAGGACGAAGTTTGCAGAGCTGCCTTTGGCCTTTGCTGGACTCCCCATAACAGGCTGAGGGTGCAAGGGCTGCAGCTTCTTGCATAGGTGGACTTGCTCTCTCCAGGGGACTGGCTGCAGCAAGACATAAGCACGGGCTTAAGTTCTTAAAGACTCAAGCAAAAGTTAGATAGGATCCTCCAGACATCAGCTGACAGCCATCTGAACTTGATGTGGGATGGCACAGCTGGCTGGAAGGTGCTCAAGAAGAAGCTGAAGGAGACAACTTCCATCCTGTCTAGAGGTGATCAAGGCCAGGCTGGATGGGGCTTTGAACAACTTTGTCTAGTGAGAGGTGTCCCTGCCTATGGCAGGGGAGTTGGAACTCAATGATCTCTAAGTTGCCTTCCAGCTCTAACGATTCTATGATTCTGTGATTATCAGTAAACACAAAGGTAGCACATCCTCCTGCTCAGTGGCGTGGAGAAAAAGCTGTGACCTATCACAGGAGCTGCTTCCATGAAGTTCCCAGCTGCTGTGTCTGTTTGTTTTGAAAGGGGCCAAGGAGAGTAAAGGACTTCACTCTTGGCAAATAATACAAACGGTGTGCAAATATTAGAAGAATGCAATGCAGCTTTAACTCTAACAAATATAGATTAGCTTAGACATAGCTACAGGTCAAACAATTCTGTTATCACCCTACCTCATTTTTATTGATATACAGTTGCTAAATTTTAATTACTTGATTTGAAATTATAATGGATATTCAGAATGATGCAATGAGGTAAATATCATACAAAGGCAAGTTCCAGAAGAAATTGCTAGAGGAGGCATTCTTCAGAAATCCTAGTCGTAACATATTGCCTCCCAGCTTGTGACACAACAGAAAGAAGCATGTGTGTCTTTATTTAAGAATAAGTTTCCTCAAGGAACTTTAATTTTCATTTAAGATCTGGAAATTGGTATATCTGTAAGAAGTTATGTGAAATGCATTTTACTCTTTGAAGCAGAAAAGGCTTTTAAGGGACTTAATTAATTCTGGTTTTAACATGGATGATGATATCCGTACTTTAGTTTCATGTACTCCAGGTGACGTTCTGACTTTATTTAGGAACCTCTCAGCTTATGTGTGTCAAGACAGTTCTATAGATTTGCTGATATAACTCTGCTGAGATACCACACACAGATTGCCTTTTTTATGACTTTAAATATTTATTTGAAGTTTTCATTTTAAGAGATTTTGGTGGAGTCATTCTGCCTGATTAAGTTGTTTTAGTGTGTGTGTGGTTGTTTTTTTTTTTTTTTTTTTCCTGATGTAAAAGGGTTTGCTTCCCCCATCTGGCCATGTATCCATTGTGTCAATTTCTGCAACTCCTTTGCTCCAAAAAAAGCACATAGACTCATGTGGTTGAAGTAATCCACCTCCCAGACATCTATTGAAGTAGCTTTAGTCACCCAAATACAAATCTACCCCATGCTCTTTCATGTTCTAAACCAGATTTTGCTGCCTGTCCTTTCCTAAAGCCGTTCTCAGCTTAGACTTGTAATTCTCTTCCTTGAGTTATTCCCTCTGGCTTTCTCTCCATGGTCTTTTCCATCACCTCATGGATCTCTTGCCTTCACCAATCTGAAGCATTTCCTGCAGCTCTTCCTAAGTGTCCAGTGAAAGCCATGAGACGCATCCGAGCACCAGCTCTGCCCTCAACCCCTTCTAACATTTGTAGCCAGGGTATATAAATGACTTCTAAACAAAGACTTTTCAGAAGAACCATAAAAAAGTTTAAGAGGAAAGTAGCAAAATAAATACACCTAGAGTTAATATCTCCAAGAAAAACATCTTTTTGTTCCTTTGAGTGACCAAAGGCAAATTCTTACACATATTCAGAACATACTACAGACTAATGCCCAAAGCTGCCAAAATGAACTTTCAGATCGGTATCCTTAATAGTAGATCCCAACCAACATATTGGTACTACTAACATTGCACCTTTGTTGGTGTTTTCTGTTTTTTTTTTTGTGTTTTTTTTTTTTGTGGTTTTTTTTGGTTTTTTTTTTTTTTGTTTGGCATGTTTTTTAAAGTATTATTACTTCTCTAATTTTTTTTTCCTTTAGGTATATATTGTAGCATTGCACTTTAGGTTGCCCATGTTTTCAGATTTTAGAAGCTTCTGTAGGTAACTATTATCTTGAGAAGACTTTTCTCATAGGGAGTTCACCTGTAAGAGTTCATTTCTACTTAGTAGTGAAATTGGTAAGTTTAAAAAAGAATTTGAAAAACAGACACACCAGAGTGTGCAAGAGTATTAAATAAAAGCAGTGGGAGACAACACTGATCAAAATAGTGCTGGAGTGCAGCAATAGGCAATTTGGGTTATATCTGTTCTGGTGGGCTTGGGAACACCACCAGACTGCATGGCCTCCCCTGTGGAGGAGAAAGAGCTATTTGCTGTCCTCTTGCTTGGGAGAAAAGAAAGGGAAGGGCTAGTAGCGAGCTGTTGACTCTCCAGCTATATCCTCAGTTTGGGCTCTGAAGTGAGCCATGGAGGACAGCTGTAGTCTCCAAGTCCTAGCTGAGGACCCTAGGCTGCACATGAGTACAATTCCTTCTCACCTTGCTGGGTGCATATGAACAACCTGTCCCCAGGACTTGATCTGAACCAATGGGGATTGGGAGACTGGGGAGTGTTTAGAACACTCAAGAAAAGTATTCAGCTATTGCAATTCGGCTTTTGCTTCTTGAAGTGAGCATGTGGCCACGTACACACAAGCGTCTCACCTAGAAGACGTGTGTTTGTGTATTTTGTGAGTGTAAATGTCATTGCACAGTGGAACAGTTGTACTCCTTATATACTGCCCTTCTGTATCCTTCAGCAATTTTTCACTCATCTAGACATTTTGAACTTTCCCAGGGTAGTAGTAACATCCACTCTTCCCTTTTTGTAATATATTCAAAGCTTTCTTGATGAGCACACACATGATGCATCACAGAGTACGTATTACTATTCAGCATCCATTCCCTTCCTGTGGTACCACTCCTTGGAGAGGGGAAACAAGTTCAGTACACCAACCACAGAGGGAATACAAACACCCATTTAATGGATGTCTCAGACAAGCACAGTGTAGGTGAAAGCATTCCAAATCTCCTGTGAGTAAAAAGACCATGAATGGCAAAGAAACTTCATCAACAGGGTCAGTTTTCTGAAGGGTGACTAGAAGCTCTAAACAAGATCTCCCACATCCACAGG
This sequence comes from Thinocorus orbignyianus, assembly GCA_013400375.1. Taxonomy (NCBI): domain Eukaryota; kingdom Metazoa; phylum Chordata; class Aves; order Ciconiiformes; family Thinocoridae; genus Thinocorus; species Thinocorus orbignyianus. The sequence continues at coordinate 701,948 of VXBW01008316.1, read as the reverse complement.
CAATGCTCCAGCATGCAGATTAAGTGAGATCTGACATACCTAATGGAGCAGTTAATGATTTGTTGATTAAATACCACATTAGAATTTATTTATATAAAATAGAATGTGTATTTCATAGTACTTTTTTTTCAGATTTAAATTTCTAACCTCTCCTTCTGGCAACAAATCTAGTTTATATCTATCAAAGTTATCTTTCTGTGATAATACAAGAAGAGAGAAGGAATATTGATTTTGGTGGAGTGTTGAGACATAACCATCTGTTTGCCAAGCGTGAATACTTTCAATTAATTTCGAACAGAGCCTAGACAAGCCATCAAAAATAGTCACTTTCAGCTGTTATAAGCAGCTTACACTAGAGACATTTTAAAAGAACACAATTTCAAGGTGTTCTCCTCATACCTTCTGCAGGATTTGGTAGAACATTTTGGAGGTCATGATTTTAAAAACAGAAGAAAGTCCTTACCTGAGAAGCAGTCCCAACATAGGTGGCAAGCAGAGGAGGAACGTCCTCTTGGGAGGACCTTGTCCTAGCTGGGAAGCTAGATGCAGTGAAAAGAAAATTTGTGTATATGAAACAGTAACAAGTCACAAGTGCCCATCTCCTGTAGTTTGTAGCTAAGAGGGGTGAGCGTGATTGTGTTCTATACCCTGAGAACTGGGGAGCTACTAGCAGAAGACAGCAACAATAGCAGAAACTACTCCTGCCTACCTTAGAAAATGAACTGTGTTGCTGCCAGGCTCCTACTGTAACTCAAATCACTGATTAATTTGGCACTGTGATTTGAAAATAAAAAATTGTATCATTGCAGAGAGATTTAAGAAAAGGTCTTTGCACTTTTGTTTTACAAATGCTCCACATTGCACTTCCTATTTTTTTAGAAGATATTTTATTTTTTTTTTTCCCAGCAAATGCTGTCATTTTGTATTTTATATGATTTTTCTACAGTGAGGGAGGTGCATCTTTTCACTATATAACAGAGCAAAACAGCCTATGAAAGATGGAGAGTAATATAAAACTCTACAGCATACGCTGCTTCACCAAGGAAAGGAAGCTTGTCACTTTACCCAATAACAGACATAGAAATGCCATGGTTTCCCCNNNNAATTGGGCCCCAAATGTTCTCATGCTATACTTGTAATGTGCATTACTGGCTGATTAGAAGTGACATCAATTAGTCACATGTCTGTGTTTCTGATGGAAATAAAAATGAGCTTCTGTACACAAAAATCTCAAATTCATCTCTACATTGCCTAGGGATTTTTTCTCCCGCAATATCAGTTATCAGTTTAATATAATATTGTTGACTTAACAATGATATATTTCAGGCTGAAGGCAGAAATGCATTTTGCATTAATAAATTGTTTTGAGATGGGCTTAAAGAATATTTCATTATAAAGGAGAGGCAGCTATAAAACCTATTTGGTGGTCTTTCAATCACTGCTACCTGTGGCCTATTTATGTGGATGGCATTCATCAGTGTGGCAGGAAATATTAAACAACTGCTAGACAGTTATTAGTTCTCCTCAAGCAGAAGTCTTCATACCTTCTATTCCTATGCCATGGGAAAAATTCACTTGGTATTTTCTTTCTTGCAACTGTTCTGCTGTTCATAATTTGATGGAAAATTGATTAATCACACATTTAACTCAATGCAAGATCTTCTGCACTGTAATAAATTATGGCCATTAATCAATAAGTACAAAGTAATTCCAGGAGTCTGGAGACATGCTGGTTTCTAATAGAAAAACTTGTGCTTAGGCCTTCTTGCCAGTGACCACTTCATCTGAGGTATTTTGCACCTGCCTCAATCCAATTAGATGACATAATTAATGAATCTCAATGCAGTTGATAATTTGTTATACAAAGGAAAGAATGTTTTGGCACATCTATTAAGTCCTGATGTACAAATCTTTGCAAAAGGGGGAAGACTAGGACCCCAAGATGGGAACCTACAACCTCCGCTACAGCAGAGGAAATGTCTGTTTTTTCCAGGGCACTGAGTAAGCAAATTCCACTGAACTTTAAAATTCGCACGTTTCCTTCTCCCATGTATAAAGGGAAACTAGCTGTGCGCAGAAGTCTTCCATGCCATCTTGTTTCTTTTATGACAAATTAAATGGTATGATTAGAGCAAGTATTCAGGAAGTGCTGTTTCCCAGGCAATCTAATCAATGTTTCCTTGGTCAAGTATCGGTTACAGTTTTACATATCGCAACCCATTTGCACCTGTTATATACAGCTAACATATAGGCTCTTGATAGACTTTTAGTGAGAGAAAAAGTATGAAGATAAAAAGAACCAGTCTGCCGCTAATTCTGTCACTAGGAGACGCCATGAGCAGATTTTATTTGGAGACTTTGAAAAACAATTAGCTGAGGATTATAGGACTAAAAGGCCTTTACTAGCTGTACCTGGAAAATACTTTGCCCATTTAATGCCTTCTAAGCTGTCATTGTGCTTGAACTTCAGTCCCAGTGATTAATGAAAAGCTGCAGGGCACAGCTAGAAGCTAAAGTCTCAATTATGAAAAAGCAGTAACTAGTTTAATGTGCTGATGCTTTTATACTTAAACTGACAGCTGTGAAAAATGGCAATATTTCCAATCATGCTTTAATAATTTATCGTTAATTTATTGGCATGTCCAACACACTTTACTCCTACTGTTCTTTTTCCTCCTTTTAGGCTTATGGCATTTCAACACTGAAGAGCAAAATCTGTTGCAAATCTCTAAGGACGAACCTCCTTATGGTGCCTGAGTGATTACTGTTTGCAGGCAGTCGGTATTATCAAGTAGTCCACAGTTTACCAATTTAGATACAGTATGAACATTTTTGTGGGTTATGATATGTGAACAGCCACATTAAGTGCTGGTAGATCACTCTAACTCCATCACCCTTGATGGAGTCAGATGAATTGAGAACATAGATGGCTTTGTGGGACTGGGGGCAGTCAGCCTCACGCAGGCAGTTTTTCATTTGCTGATCCAGCAAGCTCCTTAGATGGGGAACAGGAGCTGCCTAAGCACTCTAAATCAAAAATTAAATTTGGAAAGTGTCTCTTTTGAAGAATATAGGCAGAGTCTCACCTGCTATGAAGTCTGTGGAAACATTATTATGTTTAATACTGAACAGTTGAGCAAGTGCAGCTAAGACAATTTAAAACAGCTGAAGATCTACAATCCATTTATTTTTGGAATATTTTGAATTTTTCCTTTCCTGTTTTGGTACTCCCCGCTTACTCAGTTTCTCTTGATTTGGTGTATGAACAAAGGGAAAACAGAGAGGAACAAAGTCAAATAATAAAACCTTGCTTCAGTACAATTTCCATGCTGAATTTAGTTTGTCATGGTTCATGGCTGTTCCCAGATCTGCTCTGGACTTGACAAATCCTCACAAAGATGAGCAATTATGAATTTCAGAGTTCATGACTTCTTTTTTTTTAATGCCAGAAGTTAACCCTGTTTTATTTTTCATCTGATATTTCTGTCATTTACAAAAGCTTAATAATGCAAACAGGAGTGACTCTGAGTAACTG
>VXBW01008316.1:659514-698349 GCA_013400375.1 Thinocorus orbignyianus | reverse complement strand
TTTTTTTTTTTTTTTTGGACAAAAACTCTCAGTCTTATTTGTGCTTCTGCGAAAGTTCCTCTTTGTGTAATGACTGGCCCTGCTAAGGTCTTGTTGATAGCCATTTGCTGTTATGTTTTTATTGGACCTGATGATTCCTGACCTTTTTTGCAAAGCACACATAGTCCAGAATGGCACCTGAACTCCACTTGATGACCAGGCTGTGATGATGGTTGCCAGTTCCTGGATTGAAAAGCAGCCTGACCAAAGAGGGGGGAGAGTTATTCTGAACTGTTTGATGTAAACTATTACAAAACTGTTAGCTGGCTATTGTTCATGAACTGACTGAATAGGAGAAACATATCTATGAGAGAATATTAATACCAATTGGCATGACATCTGTAATGGTCTAACAAGTATATTATATTGCTGGACTGTTCACAAGAAGCTGCTGTGTGTCCAATTTGAATTGAGGTGATGGAAAGGACCTGTCAAGTGGTTTGTTCCATAGTTTGAGAATTTGCTGTTCCCATTAAAAGAAAAAAAAAGGAAAAGAAGAAAGATTTTTTTCCCTTTGCTTGTATTTGCATTTGGAAAATTTTGTTTGAAGTTTTGATCATTTAGATCATTCTTTACCATGCAGACAGAGTTTATACTAATTAGTTAACAGTTCAATTATTATCAAAGGGAGTTTTGAATGAAAAGGAACCAAGTTCCCAGCCCTGCTCTAACTACATGTTTGAGCACTGAGTGTGGCACTTCATTAGGAATCCTGGAAATGGGCTAAGGAAAGTGAGTCATTAGTAAAACTTACATCTACCACTGTTCCTTAAAGGAATTGAATATCTCTTTTGGGAATTACTACCTGGGAAAGAAGGTTTATCCTAATCCACATTATCTGTCATGCTGTAGACCTTATGCTGTCTTTTAGCAACACGTGGGAGAGTGGAAAAGTACAACACAACATATACAAGTGGCTCAGATGTAAAGGGTATATCTAGATTTGTGAAGTTCATTTCTGGTTACTGCTGGATGTACAGCCAGCCACCAGCAATCACTCTATTATCACTCTGCTACCCTCTATTTTTCAGGGTCCTAGTTTGGGGCTTGATTACAGCAATTTTGAGGATGTATGCAAACCAATTTCAGCTACTAATTGAAGGAACTCTACTAATTAGAAAAGGCTATGGAACAAAAAACAATTGGCAACAAGCATGGGGTCATTTTCTGTATTGAACACCCTTCACAAAGTGACTTTTAACCTGACCAAATTTATCATTAGATTTTTTGGATTGAAGCCAGACTTTGAAAAACAGTATTAATATTGACTTTATTGCATATTTAATAATATTTGTTATTTTCCTTAAAAACCCAACTCCTAGAGCTATTTAAGAGTCTTAATTTCCATCAAGAAAAATAAAAATTAAATTTCACTGCTTGCTGATTGAGGACAAAGGCTTGAAAGTATGTATTTCAAGGGCCTAACTTGAGAGGCAAATTAAAAATAGCCAAATATTATTTTTGATTAAAAAAAAACCTTTCTCAAGAGTCTCAGTATTCATTGGGACTGAATGATTTTTTTGAATGTTCGAAGTTAACAATACTTTGGCACAAGTAGGAATATAACTGCTAATGTATATTAGGTTATTCTTATTAGTGCAACTAAATGTAAAGATTACAAGATCCAGTTCTCAGATCTAGTCCTTCTATAGCACTTCTTGGCTGACGTATGCTCACAATAGATTGATTCAAGTCTTTTTTGAGACAACCATTTAAATCGGAGAAATCAGTTTTGCAACGCATTGCTTTAAGGTACCTTGTCAGAAACAGTCAGTGTTTTCCCAAATTAATTATTAAATAGAGATTTGTGTACTTGGGTTGGCACTGATTATCTATTCAGTCCAGGTCCCTGGACACACCTTCCTGAGAGCAAGGCTGGTTGCTGGCTGCTGGAGGACCACATTTCGGGATCCTATCTGTGGGACTTTATCCCATGGTATTTCCTATGTTAAGGTCTAGATGAAACTGTACCATTTCTGTTAGAGTAACTTTCTGTGTGTGCTAGAATGTGTGCATGTTTACAAGAATGCATATGTGTATTTTTATAGGAACTCATCTAACTTGCATAGCTAGTCCATGTATTTGCATTAGTCTTCAAGTAGGAAAATAACAAACCCATTAATTTCATGTTTGTCATCTTAAATATCCTTTCCTAATAAGCTTAAACCTCTTACACTTATACCTGTGCTTTATCTCTTACCAAGTGGCCCTCTGCTTCCTAAAAATAGTTCCCTTCCAGTATAAGAGACCATCTCCTCCTCTGCTGCTGAATTGGATAAGAATATTGTCCATTCTGCAATAGAGGGATTTGTCTCACTTTCCCACTGCTTTAGTGAAATATTTTTAGCAGCTATTAGTGGTAGTTTAATCCAAATATTATTTACAGTAGAAGCACCAGATATACGTATCAAGTGACATTACTAAGATAAGTATAGAAAATGTTGAAAATCCAGTCCTATTGCCACTTTGATAAGGTCAAGAATTTTCTATCCAAATTCTCTGGATCTGGAATTCAATAGCAAGCGATGAATGTCACAGGTGTAATGCAGGTAGAGAAGGATATGTATGTATTTGGTGTGATCCTTCACAAGGTACCTATGACAAAAACATGAAAAAATTAACACACAGTCAAGATTTCTCAGCACCCTCAGTGACACAGATTGCTTTAGGATCCAGTTTAACCATGACCTTTGTCTACCATAGCCAGCACTGAGTGTTTCTGTGGGCATTGCTGCCTGACCACAGTATTCCCCCAAAGAAGCATTCATCCTACTTCAAGTGTTGTTTGATGAACTTCTTATATTAGTCTAAGATGTATTATAATATCATGATAAAGTTTGTCTGTGACTACTGAAGGTGTCTTAGTACCTTACAACAGAGATAAGACTCTGCAATTTGTGCCAAATACTGCCAGACTTCCTAGTGACCTACTTTCGCTGAAAGTCAAAACCACTTAGATACTTTCTCAGACTGTTATGGTTGCAGTGGGGCTAGAAGTATCTGCAGACTCACTAGGGAAGCGTGCTTTAGAGTAAAATCCCAGAAAAATTGTAAGGGTGAGGGTCTTGTAATTAATTTTAATAGATCAAACTCAACCACACTTCATGAGTTGTAAGAAATTCAGAGTCAACAAACAACAGAAAGGCCTGTGTGTGACCTTGGTAGTGAGTAATAGGGCTGCAGGTGGGAGTCACACAACACATTGGAAATCTCCAACTCATTAAAAGCATGCTACAATTTGGTCATGTGACATAGCTTTATTTTGAACACCACTTACAAAATGGAGAGCCAAAATATCACTTACAATGACAACCAGTTCTACCATTTTTCTCCAGGCATGTGGTTCCTCATTCACTGCTTGCCCAAACTCTCTGTTTAGAGGTCAAGTAGAAGTTGGGTTTTCCTGTCCAGCTGGAAAACAACATCTAACCTTTCTTAACTCGAGATATTTGAGCTCTGGTGGTAAATGGGACCTTTTCTCTGTCCATCTGCCAGTACTGGTCCTCCCTGCTTCTTCCTCTTAGTAGCCCATCAATTGTCCCTCCCCTAGTGACTACACTGTCTGTGTATTGCATTGGTGTAACCATACCATAACCTTAACCCCTCCCACATACTCCCAGTGGGAGGACCATGGAGACTTTCCTCTCAAGCACTGGCCCAAGTATCTTACACAGGGGTTATTTCATGGTAGGAAATGGAGGGAGCAGCCCATTTATTCTTCACCTTTTCCTTCCTCCTTGCCCTGCCTCCCAGAGTCAGTCCAGCCTGGAATAGTTCGCATCTGACCTGGATGAGTAGAAGTGACTGTATCCCTGACTCAACTTGGTGCATTACATACTGGCTCTACAAGGGCTTATATTGGCAGGAAATATTTACTATACAATAGCAAAAGGGTTGCTTTTTTAAAAAAAAAAAAAAAGAAAAAGACAGCATCTAATCTGCACAATGTCAGGAGACTCACTGTTAGAGCCTGAAATGGGAGAGTGCAATCTTAATTGAAATAGCAGTGATGAAAAGTGAGAAAATGTCTTTGATACAGGCTACCTAAATACTCAGATGTCTGGGCATAATATGGGCTCTGATTGATGTATTGAAGGCACACTCCCAGTACCAGGATACTGTGATGGGAAAGATCAATTTAAAATGTCTAGGGCAGGAGCAGATCATTTGATAGACCCACTCCAGGTGTATAACATCTTGGAAAGTTATCTCCAAGTTTTGATAATCACTTTACCTTCTGAGACTGCCAATCTGTTTCTTAACTGTTCTTTTTAGTGTGAAAAAGTCTCCCATTTCTATTCTCTGCCCTACATACTTGGGTCAGGAAGTGAACATCCTATTTTTACAGCTTTGAAGCCAAATGGCTCTATAAGCAGCTGATTTCTTCACAGAATCCTTCTCAGACATTCTTTTATTATTTTTTTTTATAAGAGGAGCCCTCACTATTTCCCCAGTCTCTTACCTTAAAAGAAATAGGGCAACACAACTAGGAAGATTCACTGTTTTACCTGCTGAAGGGCACAGTAGTCAATGGTATTCAGCCCTGCCAAAAACTGCTAACTTAATTTAAACTGTGGCCCAATTAGAAAAAAAGTGGTTCTTTAAAAATAAATTTTGAATAGCAGATAACAGAATCAAAGAAAATATTAAAGAAACCTTCTGAATTTTCCACTATGTGCTAATGCAGCACTTCTTGTTTGAGAGTTACATTTTTTTGTTTGGCAGCTGAATAAGGTTTTGTTTGTTTCAAACAATCTTGCTTCAAGAACTCATGGAAAGCACATTTGAATCTGTCTTATTACAACTTCAGGCTCAATTTTAACTTAGGAAGAATACTGGAAAAACAAAATTACAGGGTCTAACTCCTGCCTGGGACAAAGACAGCGAACTCTGGATGCACGTTTTGATCTTACAGGTCCATATCAGCACAGATTCTTTTTCTTGGGTAAAATTAATTGCTTATTCAGCTTCAAGGTACCTTTTTGTAAACATCAAAACAGAAAATGTCTTCCAAGCAACAATTTTGGGGAAAGAATTGTGAGGAGTCATTTAGAAGCAAATTGGGGTGATAGTTTTTAATACAATTTAATGTATGCAAACATGACATATGACAGTAGCATTGCATTGCAGTGTAAAACAAGTCATCCAGTTTTATATATTGAAGTCTCTGTTAGTAGTTAATCTGTTGCTGGCCACCTGCAGAGGAGGAATGGAAAAGCTTCCTTTTGATCTCTTTTGTGAAATGACCTTTAAGGGTGAAAAAAATATAAAAGAAAATAAATGTGAATGAACCTTAAAAGGTTTGGTACAAATATTCTGTTGGGAACTGTTTGGTCCTTTAAAAAGATGTCCATATAGGATGTTAAGTGTATGAAAGAAAGTAACATCTGTGCTTTAGGTCAAGAAGGCTCATCACCCACCAATGTAACTCAGCTAACTTCTTACAGGTCACTGAGACGTGGTATTAGTCTGGTAGATTACTTTGTGAGTACTCTGTGTCTGAGCTGAGAAGGACAGTTTTGAATATGGAAATGAAGGGTTAGTGGGAAGGACAGCAACTGAAACTCTGCTATGCAATACCCCTCTTCTTGGCAAGGGTTATCATTCAGTTGTGATGTTTCTGTGCCCCTTGAGTGACATTTACATTCCTGTGGCTGAACTTTTGGTCTTTGTCCTGTAAATGACTGTTGGTTTGGGTTCATAGCACTGGTAGGAATATAGCCCTAACCACGATTTCTACCCATTTCAGTGGAAGAAGCCAAAGCAAAGCTTCTTCACTCTTGCCTGAATCAGTAAATATTAAAGATTCTTTCATGCATGAAAATGAAACTGAGCATTTGCACCTTGCATTATCTTTGTGTGTAAATGAGGCTAAAAGTCTGAAAATCATGCTCATGACCTCTGAGTGGGCAGAGATAATTCTGCCTATTATACCTCTCCATTTTCCTATGATGTTGAATTTCTCAAACTGTCTGTAAAAGCCCAGGTTCTCCTCTTGCCCTTGCACATACCCAGACACTAGGAAGACATATGTCTTAATGGATAATGGCTCCATTGTGTGAATAGTCAGTATCATATCAATGTGACATAAATACAGCAAATTAGCTGTATGTTACTTACATCAGAACTGCCTCAGCTCTTTGTGTGGAATGGAAAAGGTCCAAGTGAAAGCTCTCTAAAGCAGCATGAGTCTTTTCCTTTTCTAAACAGTGCTCCTGTGAGAAACTGTACCAAGTTTTAGATTTGGTACTAATTTAAGGCTATTTTCCCCCCCCCGAAGTAAGAAAGAACTAAGATTCATAATTCACCTAAGCACTTGGAAGTTGGTACTTTGACAAAATTTTCCTTAAGGAACATTATTGCCAGTCTTGATCAAGCATATACAAAAATGAGACATTTCTTGTGCACGTTACTCTGTGCTTCTGTCCCTGCCTGTATTGCCCTCCCTCCAGGACCATAAAACAGCAAATTTCATGACTAAATGTAGAGATTAGTTAAGAGAATTCTTTGTAAGTATGTTTGATTTTGCAGACTCAAGTTCATTCTTAACATGTTTTCACAAATTTAAAAAATTTGATGTATTCAGTCTCCTGAATTAGAAAATTTTAATGGTGACTGTCTTTCTCTTTCAGAATATTTGCAAGATGGTACAGCCACAGCTAAAGGATAATACTGCTTCTGTCACTCAAGAGGTACTGCAAAATGATATTCTGAGAAATTTTCTGTTAGAAAAACAAGAAATTCAACATCCAATAACTTATAAAACTAAAGATGCTTTGGAATCTGTGCATTTTTACAGGGGTGTGGAGGTAACAAGTGTTATGAAAAAAGTTCACAAGTTTTTTGTAACTTCCATCCCCCCATAAAGCACAATTCCTGGAAACAAGGAATGTGCCAATAGCTGGTTGTGTGTAATCAAAATGACACAATACTGGAAATTAAATGTGGGCAATATTTTTCCAGAAAATACCAAATAAGAAATACATGTGCTCTCTTTTTTTTCGAACACTAGAATGTTCATTTCATAAGCTTCAGTTGGTTTTCTCCCTGCCCCCCTTTCCTGGGAACATCTTTAAACAACGGTTTTCAACAAGTCNNNNCCATTTTTCAGCTGTAAGGTATCAAATTGCACCAGTCTGATTGCATGTGTGTTTTTCTATAACAAGTCAACACTAAATGCATGAAGAAATTACTAGGGTGCATGTTTAAAATCCAAAGGATAGAAATAAAACATTGCAATAAAAATTTCCCCAATAGTAATCAGCAGACTTATAACAAAGCCTCTAAATTAGTAAATACACTTCTGTTTTCAGAGCAGCTCTGTTGTGATGTCATTTATGTGAATTTTGCCAGAGGAGAACTTTGAATAAATATGTTGTAGATTAGTTCAGTGACTTTTTCAATATGTAAGATTACCCATGGAAGTGTTTTGGGGAGATGGCATAACTTCACAGAACCATTCTTCAGTTCCAAAACCACTAGTCATTATATAAACATTACACTAACACAAGAGGCTTTGCTCTTACTCCTGTCCTATTATACCTTAACTCTGACTCATATCCGTGATTACATTGACTTTAACAGTAAGCTGAATCAAATGAATTAAAAGCATATATTTGATGCATATTAAAAGTCTGCATTTCTGCGATCTCTTGACTTCAGGTTTACAGGCATAGTGTGACACTGCAAAGAAATAAAAATCTGGTCAGCCAAAAGTATGTGTCTTCTTCCCTCAGAAATTATGGCAACCCAAATTTGTGTATTTGTGTTGGACCAGTGATACTTGTATCTTCTTCCTAGTAATGGATGCACAAAACTGCTGGATATCCTTTGGTTTTCCAGTAGCTTTTCCACAGAAGTCAGCAAGAGCCTGCTTATCTGCCTGTAAACGCATGTAATGCTGACAGCACCAATCTGCAGAGAAAAAGAGGGTTCCTCCCCTGGTTTTAGTGGTGTCAAACAGGTTTCCCTCCCACTTTGTCACCACTTCCACTGACTCATTGGATAGTGGAAATCTCCCACAACTCATGGGATGGCTCCTTGCCGCAGGAGTATGCAAAATGCTTTGAAGGGGGGCACTGGGTTGTTGAGTTCTCTGGCGTCGAGGAGCTCTGTGGGTGATGCAGCTTAATGAAGGAAAAACGTTTATCAGCCTTGTCTGAGAGAACATTAATTACATCTTTTTTTGGCTTAATCACATCTTTTTCTAAGTATAATTGTGTATGGTTTAATACTTAGGTGTCTTTTAATGATTAGAATTATGCCAGTATTAAAAACTTGTGCTTGCAAATTATTCCTATGGTGTCATGTGCCACCTGCCCAGCATAACCCATATTCTACCAGACTCCCTCTCTCACCTGGAAATGATACTGATGTCTTGGGAGCTTATTGTTAGGAAACTAAAGTAGACTGGATGATGGTAAAAGGAAGAAGAGCTATTGGATAAACTGACTCTTAGATTTTGCAAAATATAGTACTGAATTTAAATATGAGTCTTCAGTACTGTAGGGCAAGAATGGAGTGGTTGCACAGCTTCTATACCCAGAGTTTCCTGAGCTGTGACAAGGGATAGCCTCACTTCAAATGATCATAATAATCAGGACAATAATCAATTACCAGTACTCTGTGCAGAGATTATTTATTGGAATTGAGACTTGACTTATTTTATAGCTGAAACAAAGCAAAGGTTGATTTATAGCTCATTTGTATTTTCCCTGCTCAAGACTACATTCAACCAATTGTACTGCTTCACTGTGGCTCAAGGGAAATTTTGCCATTGCTTTAACGGAAACCCGTTTGGTGGCCTAGAACCTGTTCTTGTCTGGCAGTACTCTGACTGTGTTAATTTGAAATTGGTGGCATGGATACTGTAGGTGTTGTAAAACTGCAGTAACATCCTGGTGAAACAGGTCTCTAATCCCCTGCATCTGTGCAAATTGCGTAGACCTCAGTGAACTGAATATTCAGGCTTTGTATTTATGCTCAGAAGGGGGAAAACACGCCCGTAGTTCATTCGCATAATAAATGTGATGGGAAAATAATTCTATGGGGACAAACATTGTTTGGTTTGTCATGAGACATACTTGACAATTACAGCTTTGTCCCTTTTGTGCTATTGCAATGCAGTTATAAGATTGTGCCATAAATCTGAAAGACTGTTTTGCAAAGTTTGTATCTGCGTTTGCTACCTTTAATATTAATAGGAGAATATCTTTAAAGTGAGTAAATTGAGAAAGTGGCTGAAACTATAGTTTATAAAAGAAGATTAGTGGGTTTAATATGCACTGGAGAGTAAAAGAAAAATCTTATTACTGTATGGAGAAATTACCTCATAAAGAAGCTAATACAGCAGGCTAGGGAGTAATTTTTAACAAGGTTTTTATGATGCACAAGTGTAGGCAAGTTAATGAACTTATCTTTCTAGTTATTTTCAGATTGTAACAATGCATTTCTTTTCAGTTCCTGTGCTTTAAAAAGTAAAACACATTTAATCACTTACAATAAAACTAACTCATTAGTTTGATAAATCAAGTAAAATCCTATACTTCTCTTGTGGCAGTGCTGCTTAGAAACTAGATCAGGTGAAAACATTAAGTATAGAAAAGTGAAAGGTACCAGTTTCATTCATTATTGGAATTAAAAGGTGTCACATTGACAGGGAATGTTCATTTTTGGAAAGACCTGCTCTGGTCTCAGTAATAGAACTTAGGGAATAAAAACTAAAATAGGGACTCAGGCCAAGATTTTGTTTTAACAATTCCACTCTTTGCAAAATAGCCATGTGGTCTTTGACATTCATAAAACAGACATCTGAAGAATGTCACATCCAACAGCAAAGAAACCACAGGGGGGAGTTGGTAAATACAGAATGTCCATCTGTCAGCACCCCAGCATGGCATGCGTAGGTATTGTTTAGGAGGAGCATGTCCACATTTTTCTGCCCAAATGCAAAAGACAGACTGCTGAGTAAAACAGTTCAATCTTTATATTGATTGAAGAGATGTGCTTTCCTACCATACAACAATGACTGTACTTGAAATTAATTCAGCAGCGCTCTAAAGGAAAGACTGAAGGTTGTCAGACACTCACTGCAGGTTTTAATACAGACGTCCTAGAACAGAAATAATGTGGACATACCACAACAATTTGACACTACAATAGGGCATTTCATCGAGAGTTTATCAGAACCTCATCTAGACCACAATCATGTAAGCCACAGTCATGTTGAATGTTAGCATTATTCACAGCTTCCATCATGTCATGGGATGGAACAACCTTCCCAGAAGCACACTGAAGGGAAGAGAGGAGTGTGCTGGGAAAACAAACTATTGTTGATTGAGTAATTGACACAAAGGGATGGGACGGATGGGTTTCTCCTTTGCTCATGAGAACATAGATGTTGAAGAACTGTCTGCAGAGTAGCAGTAGCAAGCTTTTGCTATTACAATACTCTGAGTGATGAGCAAGTTGCATACTGTTTAAGGCATTTGAGCATCTCCACACCCTTGTTAAAGGTCACAGCCAGCAATCTTTGCTGCACTGAACCAATTAATCTAAGAAAACTTATGGTTGGTGGGAAACTGGAGCTGTAGTTACCACAGTGTGTTTACCTTGCTGTGGAGAAGTATTGGTTTTCCCAAGTGACATTTTATGGTTTGCACACTGCTGATGAATGAGTGAATACAGCTGAAATGACTAATTTGCTGTCTAGGGCTCACTGGTGTCTTTTTTTTGTTCAAAGTAAATAACCTCAAATAGTTCTTCTGAGTTAAGGTGCATAACAAGATGCATAAGGTACTGTAACAAGCACAGATCTGATTCTGGCTAGAGATATATAGAGGTTTATCTGTCTATAAAACATTTGAAAGGCCTTTTGAAAGAATGTCTGACAGTGATTTTCCTGCTTGCCCCTTTTATGGTAGACTCTGCTTCTCTCTTTTTTGGGGCCCAGGATAACACAATCTTTACTGAGTCCTCCTTTGAATCTTATCTCTCGACAGGTAATTTTGACTTTGAGGGAAAAAAATTCTCTATTCCTTTACTTTTTCCCTCAAGAAAATTTTCTAGCTCTGAGAAAGTGCTGTGAACTGCTAAAATGTGATATCTAAAAATATTTGCAGGATGAGGAATCCTATTTCCATCTTTCTGATTCTACAATTCACTTTCCTCCATCCTTATCCAACCTTAACCTAAACAGTTTGATGTTCCATGTTTAATTTTCAGAGCTGATGATGACTGTCTAGTATAGATGACCCTAAACTTAAATTGAAATTCAGACTGCTACTGAGCTCCATCAAATTCAAGCCACCTCAGTCATTAAGGTTGGTATGACCCTGAATCTAGTGTTTGGAGCTGACGTCTTCAGGTGGTCAACACAGCAATTGCTGGATGCCCCTGAAATGTAGGTTTATATCAAAATGATGTGATTCAGTCTAATCACTGGCTTCTTGAGAAACAACTTTTTAAATCAGAATTGACTGGAAACTGAAATAGGAAACTGAAGGAGGAGAATAGGAAGAGAAAGAGAGAATGCTGTTTTGTTCACTGGGGTTTTGACCATGCTACCTGATCATAACATCCCAGGTTATCTCCTTCTCAGTGACTTTGACCTGGTTTTTCAGTGAAAATTTTATATGAGGATGAGATCCCACCACTGCCTTTGGCTCTGTCTGATGCATCTGTACCCTTTCTTTCAACTTCACAGACTGGACTTTGAAATATTTTTTTCTGAGTTAAAAAAAGAAATAAATTGTCAGTGATTTTTCCCCCAAATTAAAAAAAAATAATAAATCAGACACCATGGATTCTGTGGAACCAGAGGCTGCTGATTAGCTAAAATGGACTTACAAATATACAGCCTTGATCTCAACCAGCTCCTATATGTCTCCTTGTTATTT
This sequence comes from Thinocorus orbignyianus, assembly GCA_013400375.1. Taxonomy (NCBI): domain Eukaryota; kingdom Metazoa; phylum Chordata; class Aves; order Ciconiiformes; family Thinocoridae; genus Thinocorus; species Thinocorus orbignyianus. The sequence goes on along the minus strand of VXBW01008316.1, from coordinate 686,413 downwards.
TGATTTGATTGCAAAAATAAATCGATATTTTGCAGAAAGCATATGCAAAATAAATTTTCTTCTATTTTCAAGAGCAAATCACCTGTACAGATGCATTATTATATTTATTATTATATCTATTTTTTTCTACTCTCTATAAAATAACACTATTTTTACTGTAAAATAGAAGTATCTGCAGCAGTGAGAAGGTAGCAGATATTGATCATCTGTGATTAGAGAAACCCTCTGTCAGATGATGAGTGGCATACTTGTTTGTAATGCTGGAACTTTACTGAAAGATTTTATCTGTTTTTCTATAGATGTCATTGGAAATCAATAAAAAAGCAACACTGGTTTGGCTGGAAAGAAAAGGTGTGTGAAGACAATGGGCCAACTTCCGCTCTCAGTAACCTTATGGAAATGTAAAGTAATTATGGCACAGACCAACATGTTCCTCTAGATTTATGGCACTCCTTGCTCTTTAAATAAGGACAGCATTTGGGAAGATGCAATAATTCTAGCACAGCAGTTGCCCAGGAACAAATATTTTGATAGACAAAAATCTCACTGTGCTATTTGTTTCCACACTAGCTACTAAAGCTATAGATCCTTATTTAGATTGTATAAATTAGTAAGTCAAGACACAGCTTTGAGAGAAATTTTAACAGCCCAGTTCCAAGGCCACCCATCCCTTCCAACAAAGAAAAGCTGCATCGTAAGTGCTTGAAGTATCCCAAGAACATGCGTTTACTTTCGAGTTTAATAGATTGAATTTGGACAAAAATATTGAAAACCAGACTTTTTTTTTTGTTTACCTCAGTACTTCTGCTCCAGAAAACAGGGATGTGCAAATAGCTTCCTGATAAAATGAATATAACATTCAGATAAGCGAGTAAAACACAAAAGCTTTGCCTTGCTTTTTGGAACTGGAAAAAGGGTTCTATTTGAGAGTCAGGCAAAGTCTCTTCCTGTCATTATTGTAACCTGAACTTTTACTTGTCCATGTTCAGAAGCAGATACTGGTTTTCTAGGCACAAATTGTCAAGCATCATGGGAAAAATGGCAAACATTTTTCCACTGAAGTTTGTTCATGTTCTGAGAAGCAATTACATCTGCTAAGCTTGCCTTGTTTTTGCATATGTTTTGCACGAATAACTCGGCTTCACTGACTGAAACCTTCTCAGGAAATGAAATTCAAAGAGCTGTGTTAAAAGCTGTCATCAAAAATGTCAGGTCTCAATTTGCAACAGGAGTGTGTTGACTTGCCTGTGTTCCTAGTGCACATTTCTGAGGGGTGTGTAGGAGAAGTTGTTTAGGGCATAGATGAATGTTATGTGAGCTCATTTGGTGCAAGGAGGAAGCTGATGCCAGGCAACTTCATTGACAACTCATCTCTAAGCAGCACCATTTAGTTTGAAATATTAGTGACCAAGTCGTACCAAAGAAAAACATGAAATACTGTGAATTAATTTATTGTGTGCGCCATCTAAATGTACAGTCACTCCCACCTTGGTGGTGTTGGAGGAGGGTTATTAACAAGACGCTTCCAGGGAACAGTTGGAAGCATCACTCATATGTGCCAATTAGCTGGCTGTCACTCCGACTGATCACTTTGCAATAATGATGTAGTAGTGATCAATTTTGCTGTATTTCTGGTAGGAGAACCTGCTTGGTCTTTACCTTATAAGCCAAAGAGAGAACCAGCAGCACATCTTGGGAGAATGCCATGGAAATTGTGTTTTGTGTTACACAATGTACTCCTGGAGTACACTGTGTAGCAGGAAGAGCTGAGCTCGCAGTCATATGGCAAGCTCTAGATCTAATAATATCAGGAAAATGACTGCCAGTGGAAGGAATTTGTCTTGTCAACACAGTGTCCAGGTTAAGGCTGTCAGAAAGCAAACGTGGGGCAAGAATAAGAAAACTTAGCATAGGATGCTATATAAGAATGGACACAAGCCAGGGAATGAAAGTAAGTACTCGGAAGAGAAGCACAGAGCAAACTTGAACTTAACCATTGCTACAGTGTAAGAGAACCTTCAGTATAGAATGCATTTAACATGAAAATAGGATAAAGAAAAGCGTGAATTGCAGAAAATCACAAATAAAATGATAACAGACTTTCACAGCTCTGAAATCTCGCTTCATGGACAGCAAAGGGAGACCTGCAAAGGACAGGTGGCCATGAAAAAATAAAAACCTTTCACGGAAACTGTGCATCCATAGTAATGCAACATAAGGCAAAAACCATATTGTTCAGAGTGGGAATAAGCATTGCATGGCCCAGCACACCCTCTCCCTGGGTATCTGGAACCCTCTAGAATGGTGGCGCTTTAGCCAGCAGGCCCTGACAGATGCTGCGGGGGGATGGGGGAGCTGCTTTAGTGAAATCTGATTTTTATCTTGTTCTCCAGCTTTTCCTGATAAAACCAGTTCAGATGCAAGGGACAGCTGAGTGCTCTTGCCCCTGCCAGTAGGACTATGGCCAGGGCTCATCTCACTGCAGGGCGACCATCTGCTGCCACTTAACAGCACAGGAAACCACCACTGAACAAAAGCATAAAGCATCCACTCCTACAGCATCCCACCTCCTGCAACAAAATGGAGGGGTAAAGGAAATACTACTATATCAGTTATGATTTACAATGAAGAGAGGACAGCAAACACTGCAGGTAAGGATATGGGGTATGTTTCCCCCTGGATGCCACCAACAGGTACAAGGACATTATTATGAGGCTAAATACAACCCAGGCTAATAAAGGGGATCAAATAGCGCCCAGGGTGGTGGAAGTATGAAGGGGAGAGTGTGTGGTCTCCCCCATCTGCAGAGAGACCTCTATGCTTGTGATTAGATTTGTTGTTGAGAGAGTCTAAGCCTGGTGTAGGAGCAGAAGGGATGATGCCTTTCAACAGTGTCACTCCTCAATGCAGAATGCAGAATTTCCTGGTGATCCTCTGCACGCCCTGCATGGCATTTTGGTGTTTCTGTCAGTCCATGTACACATTCACATGCCATATTGCATTGCTGCCTGAATAAGGGATAGGGAGCACATACTGTGAACTTCACTCATCCAGAGATTTGCGAGGCTGTATAGGTACCCACCATGTATTTGCTTTCTGCAAACTTTTCTTGCTTTTTTTCACAAAGACATTTGAAATCTTTATTTTGAATCAATGCCATGAGAAAAGCAGGGGATTTTTTTGGTACAAGATATGAAGTGGATAAAAAGATATAACATTTGGTTTACTACAATACCCAAACTCTACTTAAAGATGAGTGATTTTTTTTTTAAAGAAAGGGTAAAAATTTTGAACTTGTCAAAACTGATTTAGGATGTATACCAGCAAAATAATATATGGATCTGAAGTTGCCAGCAGTATAACCATACCCATTTATTGCAGTTTGACTTGACAATCAACCAGAGAGAAAAACAAAGGCTTTATTGTGGAAAATATTAAAGTACATAGAACTTCCAAAGAAGCAAATTAAAGGATGCAGATACACACCCTGAGTGCAGGGTAGTATACAGTTGCTCTTCTTACCTGCAGTGCTTGCACCTTGTTCACCCAAAAAAACAAGTCACAGTTGTACGAGGATGACCAGAGAACCTGAAACTTTTGGGAGGCAGGGGCTACCAGGGATGTGTGAGGTCTATCTAGAAATGTGTTCTGAGTGGCATCGCCTGAGGTGAATAGCAGCTTTTCAGAAGCATCTTTTGGGTATTCTGGAGTGCCATTTAGGTCAGGTTTGAATTTATGGCTTTCTTCTGCTATAATTTTCTGTCTTTTCTCTGAGAGTAATGCTGAGATGATGTCGAGGCATAATGTGCCCTCAAATGCCATATCAGAGTTTCACTGGATATACAGCCCAGGTCTCTGGGGCAGGGGCCTGAAAGTATCGGACAGAAAAGAGATCACCTAAATTGGCTTGCTTACTTTTGGCTTTCTTGCAGAAAGGGCACAATAGGAAGACCAAGGTCTTCAGTTACCAGGTGTTTATTACCTGGAGCCATTAAGTCAGTTCTGCTTTTTGATTGTGACTTCTTAATTTTACTGTAAGGGCAGAAGCACCCCATTCAGCAGCAGAAAAAAATGTTCTGGGATAGAAATGCTGACAGCGAAACTCTAGGAACAGTAAAAATCTTTTGACCTGGAGTTTATATTTTGCTGTTATGTTTTCAACTATTGTGGAGGACTGTCCTACCCACCCCCTTTGCCCCTCCAGAAAAGGATATGAGTTTGAAGCACAAACCGGCTGTGCGTTTGCTATTCAGACCAGGGTGGGAACTCCACCTGCTCACAGCCTTGCTCTGTTAAAAGCTACTAATCCTCATAAAACTGACCTTTCTGCTTTTTTTTCCATCTCTAATTTCCTGCATTCCTCACACTCTATTCTCTCTTTGTCTAGAAACTCATCTTGTTCTCTTTTGAACATACTGATTCATAAACATATGTTCTAAGTTACCTCTCTTGTTTTTGTAACGTATTCCACATGCTTACATGCCATTTTATGAAATAGTTTTCTTTAACCTTTTTATTTGCCTCGATTGCCTAATGTTCAAAATATATTCTTTTCTTTCATGTTTTTTTCTTCATAAATACATTGTACAGCTAAACAATGATGATTTTAATCAAAACCAAAACCATGGAAGGCTTAATCCTTCTTTGACACATGAAGTTAAATTCTGTGCTTAGTTACATTTGTGTAACACCAAAGAAGTAGAGAAAGCTCTCCATTTTCACAGCATTTTCATTTTGGCAAAACACTTCACTTTATGGCTAAATCTTAACTTATAAAGTATCCAGGGGAAGCTGAGAGATATATTAAAACTAATTTAGAAATTGGTTTCTAAAATGACAAATTTAAAAATTATATTCTGCTATAGTTTAGTGGGTATTGTGTCTTCATCTGTGTGTGCAAGCATGCACATGTGTGTGAACATGTGTTATATCCAAGGATAGACATGCAAGTTGAATTTCTCAAATATAAAGTACCCTGCAGCTGAATTCTTGTCTTTTTTCATTAGTACGTTATTCAAGTTTAATAATAAATGTAGTTGGAATTGCAACAACCAGAAAAATGTACAATATAGAGTTTCATAAAAGCTTCATTAAAAAAGAAATAAAAAGCAGCAGCAAATAACCCAAACAAAATCAATTCAATTTTTAAAATTGCTGCACAGATATGCTGTAGAGGGAGGGACATGCACAGGGAGAACAGAAAAAGTCCAATCCACATCCTAAGTGCTAACAGAATACAGTAGGCTTGTGTGGGTGTCATTGAAAGTGGAATCTGGTGTACTTTTTTTCCTGGTAAAAGAGGAATTAAAGGATGCAATTGACATTGCAAAGAGAGACACTGTATAACTCCAAGGGTTAAGCACCTTTCACTTAGAAGACTTAAGGACCAGCAGATGATTAAATAAGTTTATTAAGATTCAGTTAGCCTGTTTTGCTTAACTTTCCTGAAGTAGGTAGTCCTGCACCTTTATAGTCTACTGTCCGCATACTCCAGTAACAGGGACCCTAATACTCTAAACTGGTCCTGTTGTCAAAACCAACACTCAGGTAGATAAATTGCACAGCAGTAATTGTGCATTAAATGGCAATTGAAGTAACTTACACGAATTTCTGCTAAGGAATACGTAGGTTGCAACCTATGCTTCCATTTATCCAAATCCTATGTGAAACTAGTCTGAAATCCAATTAAATGAATATCTGATAAGAGAATGAAGCTATTAAATGCATTTAAAAATCTGCCAAAATGAAATGATTGCCTTACCAGAGAAATAAAATGTGCTGAAAGGATAAACTTGTGGCAAACCAATTCAAGGCATGTACTGGGTTTGTTGTGGAACCCTCTCAAATGAATATGTGACAGAGGAATAAACATGAAAGAAATACACTGATTTTACACTAAGGCTGTGCATTTCAGAGAGATTCACTGTATTATCTTCCTTATTCATGTGGATAACAGGCTTACTTATGTCTTCAAAAATAATTCTTTCTATCACACTGCAACAATTCTAAGCATAGTGATAAATAGAAAGTATGAAAATGCTAATGTATAAGAGCTGGTGGAATTTTAAAGGATCAGGACTGAGCCAAATTTTTAGATGAGATTGCTTGACATGCAAAAAGCCTCACTGAAGAAAAAAATGAACACAATAATCTGTGTATTGCATATTTATAGTCCAATAATTTGACTCTGAGATTTACGAAAATCCGTATCAGAGGTTTTATCCCTGTTGTATAGCTTACATGCTTTTGGCATCCTTTGGAACTTACAGTTCATGAGCACCAATATCCAACAGATTTACAGTGGTTTTTTTAACACTTTAATGTAACTTAAATTTAAAAGAGAAAGTTGAAGCATCAGCTAGCAGAACCTGCTCTTTGTCAGTCAAGTACAATATATGAAAAAATTTAGTATTATAAATTTTTATTTTAAAATGGGAAAATAGTTTTCTTAAAATTAGGATGAAAAGGATTGACTACCTAATATTCTCAACTTCTTTTTCAGCAAAAAGAGACTGTGTAAAAATTGTCTGTAGCTATGCCTATATCTCTATATAGAGGGCTAACATCAAAACATGCAAAATAGGGACAATTTATTTACTATACAAACTTTTATAGGGTAGAAAGGTATTTTTCCTTTAATGAGCAATCTTTTTAAGATGAATTACTACCTTATGATATCACATAGCTGGCTATACAGTTTCATGGCTTAATATTTTTTTTTTCCAGATGACAGAAAGTAGGACAATATTTATACATGAAATATCCTTTCTCATTTTTCCATAAAAGCAGTTTGTATGTTTTGAAAGCAACAGATGAATTTCCAGAAGTATTTGGAGGTAGCAGCAAAGCAAATATCTGCTTATTTATTATTAGAGAAAAAGTTGTAAGTGCCTGGTAAGCAGAGCAGACTTGGTTGGATGTTACCATCAACAAGCTCAAATGAGGTTGTAGTGAATGTCCTTCTTGGAACAGAGCAGCAGTTTTCTCAGAAAAGCTGGATTTTTTAATTTTCAAGTTTTGAGTTCTACTCTTACGCATTTTCAGATTTCAAATTAAGGGCATTTTTTATCTATTTGGGCATAAGACAGACTTAATCATGGGCGTCTGCATAGTTTAAAAATTCCATTACTGTTGTAGTGGTAAAATGGTGAGCCCAGGAATTGTGTTTTAAGTGCATAGATTAATTTTCTAGCTAGACAAAAGCAATAGCAGCTTCTTAGTGCTGCTAAGCACAAGTTCCTTTCCCTGGACTCAAGGAGTTGATTCATCATTCTCACCATATTTCAGTAGGTCTCATCACTTTATTCCAGAGAAGATCCAGTCCCTTACCTGATCATATTTCCCATGCATCACTGTTTCATGATGAACATCAAATCCCTGGGACTCCATAAGACGCCAGAGGAGTCCGGTCCCAGCCATTGAGGCCTATGAGCACCCCTAGGAGTCTGGCAGAAGTAGACCTGCACTGCTCATATGCTCTTCTTTAGACATTTTTTTGGTTGGCCACTTTGGAGACAAAGTATTTGACTTAGATAGGCCTTCACTCTGATTGAGTACAGTTGCTCTTAGGCTTTCTTGTTTCATTGTGTCTTTCCCAGGAAAAGAGCTCTGGCATTTCTAAAAATGAGTACAAGCATTGCTCACATCAGCAAGATTTGCAGTTCATGTTTCAAACTGAGGGCTTGATCTTTGAGTCTTGCTAGTGTCAGAGGTGTGTTTTTTTGCCATCCTGTAGAAATACAGCTAAATTGGGTTAACATAGAAGACTCTCAAATTCCACAGTTCACACATCATTTTTGAAATTTGTTCAGATGGTCAAATGATCTAAAACCAATCCATAGCTCTCATCGCCATCAGAAGGTACATACCTCCTTCCCACGAAGTGACAGAGCTAATGCCATTTCCCTAGGCTGATAAATGACTACTCATTCAATCCCCTCTGCTAGTGCAGGGCTGAGAAGAAATGTCATCAAATAATTGCTTGGCATCTACTGATAAGGAAAGATGGTGATAGGAAGAAGAACANAATAATAGAATAGATGAATAGATGGAAGTGACCTACTATGATCAACAAGTCCAGTTGCCTGACCACTTCAGGGCTGACAAAAACTTAAGGTTCAGACATGTTATTAAGGGTGTTGTTCAAATACTTCTTCAACACCTAAGGCTTGAGGCATTGACCAACTCTCTAGGAAGACTCTCAACACTCTAGGAAGGTTGTTTTAGGCTTTGACCACCCTCTTGGTACAGAAATGCTTCCTAATGTCAAGTCTAAGTCTTCCCTGAAGGATGCAGCTTTGAGCCATTACCACAACTCCTGGCACTGGCTCCTAGGGAGAAGAGATCAGCAGCTCCCCCTCCACATCTTCTCAGGTAGCTGTGGAGAGCATGGAGGTCATCTCTCAGCCTCCTTCTCTTCAAGCTAGACAAAACCAGTGTCCTCAGCTGTTCCTCACAGGACATGCCTCCTAGCCACTTCACCAGGTTTAGTGCTCTCTTCTGGATGCATTCAAGTGTGTTAACACTCTTTTGAAATTGTGGGACCCAGTTTATGGGATTGTATTCCTGTACTGTGTCCCCCATAAGATGGGAATGAAATTAGTACAGCTGTAGTGAATTATTTCATGATGTGCTAATTCAGTATCCATTTGCCTCATGGGGCCCTTTGCAAAGAAGAAAGCATGGTCTTAAAATGTACTGGCTACCAGTTAGTTTCCAAGAATAATTTAAAACATAGTTTTTAGCTTATGAACTCCATGTCATTTGACATCCTTGCTCATTAAAGGCTGTGTTTTTCCTAAAAGTCCCATTTTAGGGGTGAGAGAATTCTGAAGTTCTGAAAAAACATTAAAACCTGAAATTATTTTTTGTTCACCTTCTCACTGTGTGCATTTTATAGCCCAATCACACACACATAATGAACAAATTTTATTCCTGTCACTGTTGCTAAAGAAAATATGCCCAATAATCTTGGTTTTACTATTTCTGATTATTCCTTTAAATCACAAAGCCATCATTCAATTCCTTCTGACTAGCTATGGCTGATGAAAAGAGCCAGAAAAACTGAGAGAAGTGTGGTAACCCAGAGCTGCTCTGTGAAGGATTGGCAAGGCTGTATGGAAAGGCTTGGAAAGCATCTGCTGTCACACTACGCTTGGCTTCAGTTAATATTCTCACTAGTCCTTCAGCTTCATGAGAATAAAAAATAAATAACACTCTAAACCGAAAACAAACAAACAAACAAGCTAAGGTTCCTGGGTTTCTTCCTCCTGTCTGATCAGATCAGAAAATGTGGCTTGATTTTTTGTTCTAACAGCCTATTCTGCACTGTTCCAGACCCAGTAAATCTGTCATCAGTAGGCTTAGATAAGGACCTTTTCCATCTCTTAGACTGAGGTGAGAAGTTTTTTTAATGTAAAAGCTGCAGGACCTGTTTTTGAGGATAGTCAAAGAAGTTCTTGCTGCTGACTGGGAATAAAGGGGAAAGAAAAAAAAAGTATTCAGGCTGGAAGGCAGAAAAATGGCAGGCAGACTCTTCTGAAGTGACACTGTTTTTATTTTAATTGAAATAATTATGGATAGGCAAATCCTGGCTAATGTGCAGTGCTATATCATTGCGGTAGCTCTATTACTCAAGCTCGTCACCGTATGACTTCGCTATGGCTAGATGAAAGCTGCCCAGTTTTGGGTTAATGGCCTCCTAAAGCAGCCATTTCAGGCGGAACTGATCCAGGATAGACAATGCTAGACAGAACTTGTCCTGAGAAGCAAGGCTTTTAGGGTCCCAAGGGAATCTGGGACTCACTCCCCAAGCAAAATAATTCAAAGTAAATGGCATACCAAAAGGATGCTATTTTAGCAGAAGTCACCAGCTTCTTCCATTGCTGTACATGAAGTGAGGTTTCCTGAGCAGCAAAATGAGTTAGAAGGGGGAATATTTATTGTCTGCAATACTTTAGGGATGGCAATGACTGCTATTTAAATTGGTTTGAACTGTTGCTAGTTCCACAGATAGACAAGTTGTGTCTATGTCAGACTGATGTTTGCCATAATCTGAGTGAAAGATTAGATAAAAAAATCAGTCTCATGCAGGCACAGAAATGCTGTCTTATAAATTGGGCTCCCTTTCTTAGCCTAGAAAGTAGGTATATTTTGAAAACAAGCATAGCACATGAGAGACTCAAGGGACTGCTGAGTGATTCTCCCCCTTCACCCATTGTCACGGTTTAGCCTCGGCGGCAACAAAAGCCCCACGTGGCAGTCCCTTGGCTCCGCCCCCCAGCGGCCGCTGTGTGTGGGGGGGAAGGATGAGAAAGAAAAGGCAGACTCGTGGGTTGAGATAAAAACTGTTTACCAGAGCAGCAGGTATTGCAGGGAAACAGCAACACAGATGGAGGAGACAAACATGAGTACAATACCGACCACACTGCGCGCCGCCCCGACCCGACCCAACCGCCACTGATGCTGCTGAGCATACCCCGGCACCGCCCGCCAATATATACGCCTACGCTGTGATGTCACCACGCCCACTCGCGGCTGTGGCCCCTCCCCTCCCCGGCTAGCTCCCTGCTGCCCCTGGGCCTGGCACACATGGGGTGGAATAGCTGTGGCGGATAGAGACAGGGGAGAATCAACCCCGTCCCTGCTGGAAACCAGGACACCCATACTCTCCTGTCCTGTGGCTCTGCTCTTGAGCACTGACCTTCATTTTAGAGCTGAAACCTGAGGAATGTGAGCTTTGCTTAGCACATCTGAGCTGTCTGTCAGGCAAAGTGAGCGGGGAACTGCCTCCATAGCAGACTGTCGCAGAAGTATTTGTGCTCATCATCATCACTGCCTGCTCTCTGCTAAGGTGCAGCATAAAACCCCCTGGATGGACCAAAAGACATGGCTTTTCCTACAGGGGTAGACTTGAGTGTGAACTCTCTCCACCCAGCACCTGCTTAAATTCTTATGACCGTGGACTACTGCGCAGCTTGTGCATATTGTCATTGGTGCTGCTAAATCCGGTTAATGGGAGATGTTCCCACAAAACTTGCCTGTTAGCTCTCTCAGATTTGGATGATAGCAAGTAACCTGTAGACAATGTGATTCAACAGAGTACCATGGCAGGGTCATCAGGACAGGAATTTTACCAATAGCACAAATTAATGATGATATTTGTTTTCTCACTGCTGACCATGACACATACCAATATTTGGTAACAGCTATGGATTACTTCTCAAAATGGACTAAAGATAAACCCCCACAGGATAAACTACCTAAAAGTGTTGAAGGTCTCTGATTGAATTCATCAGACATTCATGTGTATCCGCACAAATCAATGATCAAGGCAGGGAATTTGTCAATCAGGTAAGTGAGGAAATACATTAACAGGTGACAGACAACAATTTGCCAGGGCACATAACCCTAGAGCCAGCAAGCTTGTGAAATGGCAGAATTGAAACGTGAAAGATAAATCACTGAAGGTGGGGAGAGTGTCTTCATTATGTCTTGTTCTCACATCCCACTGCAGAACAAAGTCCAGTGGATTTTTCACTCTTATCCTCTGCACATTAAAAAATGTGAACAACCTGTTAATATACATTACAAATTCTGTTACTGCTTCACTTTAATAGCAAGATAACAATCGTCTGCCATTTACATATTTTGCATTTTATTGCTCTTGCATAATTCATCATAAGTAACATAACATGCTTGCCAGGAGAAGTTCTGCAAAATTCAAGAAAATGGAAGGCAAGCTGTAATACAATCAGAAGCAGAAAATAATATTTAGTCATTTAGGTAAAAGGAAAGGAAATGAAGAGGGGAGTAAGAAGCGTAAATGGAAGAGAAAAAATGAACTGATTACAGTGAGGCATAAAGTGAAAGTGTGGAGTAGAAAGTGACATCCTGTAAAAATGGGAATGCTTGGCACACACATCACCAGTGAGACGGCTTTAATGATGACTCAACTGGATATACTGCAAAAAAGTAATTGTCACAGAAGAACACGTTTCAGGGAACAATTGCAGTGCTCAGTTAGCAAAACCTATAGAAAAATGGAGCCATGACTGAACCGACCATAAGTTGTAGAACGAACTGTTATCTTTGAGAAGTGTTAAAATTGTTCCATTTCACTTCAGTATAGCTGCAAACAACAGTCTGCAGTAGGATCAAATAGTAGGATTTTGTCACTTTCCTACATTACAATCACCTTCATTTGTCTTGTTAATTTTGGTATAAAAACACTTAGACAATGACATTAAAACGTTTTTTCACTGGACCAAAATTTGAGCCCATTTCATATTTGGGCAAAGTAAGCTAAAAGTAAATTTTTTAATTTTCTAGTAGTGTCAGACCAGAAACAGAATGCAGTTAACTGGTTTCAGATTCCCTTCTGGCCTTAACCATGCGCCAGGTTTGAGGAGAATGTGTTCCTCTTAAGGGAATTCTGAATGCCCCATAAACAAAAACTGAGTTTAGATTGTGTATGATCTGCCTCCGGAGATTGCAAATGTTTTTATTACGGTAGCTGAAACAAGATAAATTTCAACAATTTTGGCTTTGGAAAGAACAACACTGTTAGGTTTATAGTTTCTTTTGATTTGAGCTCCCATTCAACTGTAGACATCACACTGAACCACGGGAATGACCTGGGCATGGACAAGTCACAGACACACTGTCTGGATGTTACCCGGATCAGGGCCAGCAGAAAACCAGGCACAACTGGAGAAACTCATCAGTGGAGAAACTGTGCTCTGATGATTTGTAACTTGTGGATCATTTCCGTTTTCCTTTGACATTACGTATGTCCCCTTGGCAACTGAGCGAACAGCTTACCGTGTAGTAGTATTAGGAAAAGATTGGTTGTAGCTCTCCTCCAATGTCATTTAATGGCTAAAAATGAACTGCACATTGGTATGTATGCATGAATCACAGTCTGGGAAACTCTATTTTGATTGGTAGGGGAAAATACAGAGATGTTGGATACCACTGAATGATGATAACTGATGGCAAATCTGACATCTAAGTGCCATTCACAATACATTGATACATAACCCCGTGTTTAGAGACACCATTCCTCCCTCCCCCACTCCCCAAAACAATCTGAATAATGAATCAAATGGTCTCAGGAGTAATTGGATCTTTTTCTGTGTAATTAGCAATTTTTCCCCTTGCATTATAATTTAAAGTACTGTGGTTGAATTGAGCAACTCATGTAATGAGTCATTAGACTGAGGCTTTTAAGGAAGTTATTTCTGAAGGTCTGTGGAGGCTAAAATATGTCTAAATTAAAAGAATGACAGGCTGCAATCATGGCTGTAAAATAAAGGTGCTCAGTAAGCAGTCCTATTACAATCAGAAGGAAAAAGAAGCAGATTTCTGTCTTGTGCATGGAAGCAGAGGAAATGATGAATACCTTAGGTAACTCGTTCTGTGCAAAATCAATCTTTCACTGTCAATTTTAAATGAACTAATTTGTTCACAAATCTGCTCAGTCAGTTTGGAAGCATACTCAGTTCATCCATATTAGCAAATCCTTTAATCTTGACTAGTCCACTGAGTAAGAAATCTAGAAATGTGTTAATATGACTGGACATATGTAGTAGGATAAGAATTGATTCTTTTAATTAGTGTCTATTCAAGTTATAGTTCCTTCTTTTACTGAACTATTGACCCACTGATATATAAAGAGATTACTGTTATGACTAAAATACCTTTCAAAGTTATGTTTAACTCTTTCTTTATTGGTCAATGTCAGATAGAAAAATAATTTTTGAATTATCCCAAAATATACAATGTAATCTAATTTAAAGTTTCTTTCAGATACGTTCCCATTAATTCTGGAGATTCAAACTGGTATTTGAAATTTAAAAAACATAAGCCCCAAGTTATTGCTAAAGGAATTATATAATCCTTTCTTCCAATTTACATAAAAATATGAAATGCCATTTGTAATTCTATTTGATATCAAGACAGTCAGAATTTCACCCATCACAATTCAAGTACTGAACCCACTGAAATTCATTGATGACAAAGGTATATTTTTTACAAAAAGAGTTCCAAAAAAGTAAGCAGAGAGGCATTACTCCTGTTCCCTCATTCCTACTGTGTTCACAGAGGCTGAGATCCAAATAAGTTAAACTCTGGACAATATCTGTGTATGAAATAAGATAAACTCACATTACTTTTCAAACAAACAACATTATATCTGCCCTTGAGCACCCACAGAGAAGGGAGAAACATTAGAAACAATCCCAAATAACTATGCATTTACAATGGGAAGCAGTGCTATAGTGATCTCAGCGTGACTCTTGATACAAAAAGTGAAATGGGTCTCTGGTTTGCTTAACTAGTCATGTTTACCAGTTGCTCTTCACCTTACGCTATAGAAGAGCCTCTGTAGCAGGCTGGTCCTTGGCAGATATATCGTCCCAATGCTGAACATCTACGTCCTGTCTGGTGAGCAAATACATTATTAATATTACCAATATGACTGTGAACGACGTGCTTAAAGGACCTTTATTTATCTTAGGAACACTTTGAGCTACACCAATCACAAAGTACTTTAGCACCCTGCCTAGGTGGACAACCACTTTTACTAACTTTGAGATAGAAAGCATGGAACTAGGTTTTAATACTTGCAGTGACTTACTTAAGGGGAACTTGAATATGGAAATAAAAGTGAGCAGTATGTGCTGACTAAAATGTGGAAAAATGTCATGTACCGAGTCCTTCTTACTGTAAACCAGCAAGCTAGGTGTCTATGCTTTTTCTGAGCCTGGAAGATCTTATTCCCACTGCCTTTGGTAGAACTAATTACCCCCAAGGTATGATCTTGACCTGGGGATTTGCACTTACCTATGCCTTATAACACCACTTTTTTGCTAGCTACAGTCTATAATTAAGTAAGTATAAGTAAGAGAAAGGAGAGGAAATTTTCACTTAAGTTTTTGTCATCTTATCTCCCATCAAATTTTCACTTGAAGGGCATTCTTAAACAATGCATGACAGGAAGAAGACAGTGTTGTATTTTTGAGTCCTGTATTTGTGAAGTTTTCTGAGCATCCATCTGCTTCATTTCAGGCCACTTCTCTCCTAAGTTTCCAATGTGATGATTGTTTGTTCACCTACTTTTTTGGTAGGCTGAGCTGCTGGGGCCTGACTGGTGGGAACCAGCAGATTCCTGTCACTGAAGGCAGCAAATTAACACTGGCTTTTCCCAGTCTACTGGGAAAGTCTACCTACTTACTGTGTTAAGACTGGCCTTTGCCTTTGGAGCTGTTGATGTGTATGAGCTCAGAATTTTTTAACTGGGCATAAAACCAGTCTGAGAGGGATTAGGACAACACAACACCATAACCAGCCATCTCATGTGCCCTTGTTCTCTTATTTCAGCATAATAGTGGCCATTATGGTCTCCTCAGTTATTGTTTAATGCTTTGGCCAAGTGTGTCTATAAGCATTCAGCATTCATTTCTGTCTGTGGTTTGACCTTCTTCCTCTTAATTTGCCTCGGCAGCAGCCTTTTTCTGGACTTTGGCTCACTAATTTGTATCTAACTATCTCTAGCAGTGCTCCTCAGTGTCTGCCCACTGCCTACTCTGAAAGCCCATGTCTATGAAAAACAGGATTATTAAACTATGCACATCAACAGAAGAGTGTTGATTTAGCAGACTACCGCAACCACTTACATTAATGATGGAAATGTAGTCTTTGCCCAGTGTTCCTTACACAGCATTCCAGTTTCATTATGCTTGTAGTGGGAGTCTGTTATGTGTTCAAAGTGTCTGAAGAACCGGAAATAGTATGCACAACACTCTGATGTTAGGGGTAGTTCCTTAAGAGAGTCCCACTGGTTTGAATAGGAGCTATGCACTGACTAGTGGATTTTTTGTTTTCTGATTAAGCCACCATGGAAAATTCTCCATTTACTTCAATGGTAAGTGAGACTTCACAGAGAAGTATCTGATTCTTCAAATAGTTTTATGAAATGATTAGCCTTTGCAAATGCCAGGATACTTACAGATGACTATGTTGATATCAGGTATATATTCCTGCCTCTCTATATGTAATTCTCTGCATATATTTATGTGTGAATTGATTTTGCATGATCTTGGTGGGGAACAGTGGCTTGGTTTGGCTCATTTAAAATACTAATGATGATGATGGTCTTAGAAGTGACTATAATAATAATCATGGCATTTTTAATGTCTAAATTATTGCAGGACCTGAAAACCCTCCTCTTGCTTCCAAGACAGATGTGGGATTGAACAGAAGATGAATGGCACATCTCTATCAGCCAGTGTGTTTTGATAATTGATCAAATTTCCATTTTAATTAGAAAACATGCACCCAAAGTGGGTGGGATCACAAGATTCTATCAGCTCAGTTTTTCTTAATCCTCTGGGGTGAATGAAAAAATGAAGTGCCTGGCCTTTGGCTAACTCTGAATTCAAGATATCGCCTTGACCACTGCTTGTTCAATTTATCTAGGAATGTCTTTTGTGCTGTATGCTCTCTGATTGTCTGAAAATACCTTTTAATTTCCTGAATACATATATGTATACAATGAATATTAATAAAGAGTTGATTAGTATCTCTTCTGCCAGTATACAATAATATTTTATCATAGACAGATTGTATCTGCAACTGCATATTTAAAGTCTGCAGTGGAATGGCACATGAGCTTGACTGAGTATGGACATTGAAATCCTCCACTGAAATTTTAGATTTTCTTGTTTAGAAGTAAATTTTGATGATGGGGAAAATGAAACTAAAAACCACTCAAACACTTATTTATTTTTTTCTCCAGTAAAACTGTTATTTCCTTACTTTCAGATATTCCAACCAGCAGAACCATTAGTATTTCTGGTGCTGTATTTGGCTAAAATCTTACCAGCAATCTCAGTTGCTGGCATGCGAGGGAACTACTCCTTCCCCAAGGGGCACAGAAAGGTTACAGAGCCACAAACCTGAAAGCTAGACCCATCCCTTGCAACTTTTGCATGAGGTGAATAAAACCAAGGAAGTCAATAAACTATCTACCTGCTAAAGCTGGTGCTGCAGACTGGCCGCAAGAGCTGTCAAGGAGTGCAGCCCCTTATCTACCAGGGAAAGAAACACGTCGGATCTGGCTCTTCAAACTCTGACCCCATCCCTACCCTTCTGCCCAAGGAAATGCCACTTACTGTATGTACCCAGGAACTACGACAGCGTTGGAGAAAGGGAGAGAAAGGTTTGCCTTTTAGTTTCATAATGAACTGAAACTTTTAGTCTGCTTCCCTCAAAATACTTTCTGTTTGTTTCCTCTGGTGGCTGAGGCTCTGCCTTGTGTGTGGGATGACAGATTGAGTACTAATTCTACCACCTGTAGACCTTGTTTATTTCAAAATGTCACTTGTTTTTTATATCTTAAGTGTCAAGATAGTTGTTCTCCCAGGATACCAAACATCAGTCATTATTATAACATAGATATTAAGCCACCCATGTTTCAAATACATTAGTCAAAGACATCTGTCCTGCAACTGTATAGCAGAAAGGGCAGCATGTTATTAGAGAGAATGAGAGAGAGAGATACCAGGGGAGCCAAAATCATTATCTGAATATGTCAATGAGGTTGTCTGAATGCTGTAGGACCCATTGCAGAGCCCACATATTGTAATGAAAATTTCAGTCCTCTGTGATCATGTAATTGCTCCACAGTAATTTCTTCTAGCAGCTTCTCATAGTGTTTCATCAAGGAAGAACTTGGGCTCTGAAATCTCCCATGTTTGGCTGAACCATAACAAAAATTCTCTATTTCCAGAAGGGCGAGGAGAAAAAACACATCCAGAAGGCCAATTCCTTACCTCCAAGCTTTACACAAGTTCTTGAAAAATGCATCTAGCCCCCATTGGGCACAACCCAACGCTTACTCCGGAGACCAGTGACAAACTGCATAGGAACAAGAAAGACAAGAAGAAACTTTCTGAGGGCATCTGCTAGGTCTATGTTGGCTGTCTTGATGAGGCATGTCAGGACGCATTGGCAGTGCGCAGTGAGGCTGAAGATTCCCTACTGGCTGGAACCGAGTCATTTGCCAGGCTTTCCTTGTCAGGGAGAGTTAAACCAGTCACTGATCCTAATTCTAACACTGTTGTTGCAGCATTCCAATTTTTAATCGCTACATGACTTGTCAGGTTGAATACAAGCCACATGAATAAAATTTAAAAACCTCCTAATAATGAGGGTGTCAAAGATTACTAGCACTTGATGTTTCTACAGTTACCTTTCTGTCTCCTAAAAGTGGAACGAAGGTGTAAGTACCCTCATTTCCAATTGTCCTTTATTTTTTCATTTCCCCCCACAATAACTCTTTTCCTGAAGCCCATCAAGGTAGTCATCAGTAAGCAGCACATTCCTGCACCCCCTGTACAATGCTGGGGAGCTTCCTGCAGGCTTAAGAGCATAATTCAAAAAGGGGATCGCCTTCTTCCACAATTAGGGGGTAATATAGATGACAACTAGGTAAAAAGATAAGCCTCCCATACGCCTTCATCCTGGAGTGGCAGCCTCTTTTTTTGTAGTTGCTTTTCTCCCCAATTTTTAAAACATATGAGAAGAGAGTCTCTTGCTGTCAATGAGTATTGTCTTTGGAATGTCAAATCTTTGTGTAACACAGTATTGCCTGTAAATATTCAAATTTGAAGTAATTGTAGAAGATTGGGGTAAGCAAAGTGGGAGCCACTCATAAGGAAAGGACATTTTTCAGATTAGCAAACTGACATATACACTTTCCAGTGTTCCTTTCCCCATGACAGAGGACGGCTGGGACAGATGTGCTTCATGCTATAAGTTCCTGGATGCTGACAAACAAATCAGCTTCCAGTAGGCTCTGGGTTCTCATCTGCAATGAACTAATTTACCATCTTCATCTGCTGTGTGAATGAAATCTAATAATTGATTTCAAAAGACACCAGCATGCTGACAAATATGGGCTGCTGAATGCCAGTCTATTTCAATGAAAAATTAGCTTATCCTTAACAGTGTTTCAGTTCACTGATTTCTTTTTGTTTGTTTGGTTTTGTCATAGAAGGCTTAATTCACAGTGCTTTACACAAAGGAAAATCCACACTGTAATCTCTAATCACTGTAGAAAAGACAGGGTCATTCGACTTCATCTTGCCTTGAGATTAGAAGTAAATTTACAGCACATAATAAAGCAAAAGCTACATGCAGGAAGAGTTAAATGCGATGTTCTGGTTATGGCTTTAACAGTGTTATCAACATAAATCTGGAGCATTTCAATATTAAAAAGTTTAGTAATATGTAGAAAAATAGTTCAGCATCAGAGCTGGGCCAAGAAAGATGGGAGCAGCCTATTAAAAAATGAAACATGGTGAATCTGTGAGTGATTGAGATGCTGTGGTTTATTTAAAAGGCTGTTATATGCTGCGTAGTTTAGATTAAGCACAATGATCATTACAAAATGTTTTGTTTTCTTGCAAAAAATGTTTAGCTGTGGATGTAGCAGAGGAACTATGGACCCAGGGTGGTGTGTACATGGCTTCTTGAGGAGGAAGCCATGCATATCTATCCATGCAACATCTGTGGCTGACCCAGTTTCTGAAATCCATCCCCACCTGCAGGAGGAGATTCTTCACCACAGTGAGACAAGAACAAGGGCTCTAACTCCTGAGTGCATTCTGTATTTGGGGAAATCTCTCTGGAGCCTCTCCAGTCCTATCTGTGTTTTTCCCAGAAGCCCATTGCCGCCCCAGGGAATTCTTTAAGGCTCCAAGAAAGAGTTATGGTGGAAGCTGCCCTTTTATTAGTAGAACAGAAACTTTGCACTGGATACTGTTCCTGAGTACTGCTTTGGTCCCTCCATTTTACTCAGCTGTTATTATAACTCCTATTCATCTCAGAAATGAATCAGTGCCACAAGGTCTACTCTAACCCTCCTTTTGGAAGCTGAGAAGTACATAATTGAAATTATAACAAAATTTAGATGTGACTTTATACAAGGGTAAAATTCATGGGCACTTACGTGTATTTCTACTTACCTGATGATTTATCTAGTGGCTGCTGTGCTCTGTGCCATCCTTGTTGCTATCTCTCCTTCCTGTAAATATGAATTGATCTGGCAGAACTCATAAGGCTTTTTAAGTGTAAATAAAATCTGTCATCAAGGAGCCTTCTTGGTTCTATGCCCCAGTTTCAGAAATACACACAACTAGAATTCAACAAAACTTTCCTAACCACAAAAAGTAAGAGGAGAGGGGCAGAAAAGCCACATTTTCTTTTTAAAAACTCAGACTATGGGTAGTTTGAGTCTTTGTTCCCTTTATTCTGATCATCAGAGGGTGAGCAAAATCACACTTTTTCCTGAGTTCAGAAAAAGGTTTTATTTTTGTCATTTCTATTATGGGCAAACTGGGATGAATGTGATTTTGAGTTGGGCTTGGAAATAGCTCATAAGTTTTGGGTTTGCAGAACAAAATCTGAGATTTTGTTGGATAAAACACGCTTCTTGTTATCAAAATCATGGACTTGTACAGCTGTGTATAAAAATAAGATTTAGCCTTTCTAATCTTTTCTGACAACCCAGGGTATCTGAACTTTTGCCTTCTCTCTGAACCGTAACTTGGTTGAAATTTCCAAAAGAGGGAAACAGGATTAAATTTGATTAAGGGTTGCAGTGGTTCAATGTAGACTAAAATATTTTTATCCACTCTGATTCGATCCTGTATTGAGAAACTAAGATGATCTTCTATTTAGCTACCCATATTTTATAACAATGAATTTGTCTATGCAAAATATGTAAAGATGATATGCAACATTCTTTTATCAACAAATTATTATAAACCCTTGAAAGACTCATTTCAGGTGTTTACCTTTGACTTCAATTTCTGCTGAATATACTGGAGTAAATTCTAAACCAAAATTTACCCTGCACTTCTGTGTCATTATACAACCAAAACTTGTCCCCCAAAACCTCAGTGCATCTCTTAGTTGCCTTCGATTTAGATTGATTATGTCTTTATACTGGGGAGAGGGCCTGCCTGATAAAAGGATGGCTTAATCTTTATTTGCCTAGAGCAGTTAGAAAAATAAGTGAAGCAAGCAGCCTCCTGTGACTGATTTCTGCTCACTTAAGGCGATTCACCCTTGAAACAGAGAATAATAGTTCTCTGTCCTTTTTCGGATATTGTCTTCCCTTTCATGTATTATATCCAAATAATCTTTAAGATTTCGAACATTAAAGGAATACAGAGTGAATCAAAACCATACACCAGGCTAAATTCTGCCTTGAGAGGCATACCCACAGTTTCCATAAAAGCCAGTAGAAGCCATGCACACAAGTAGAAGCAAAATTTGGTTCATAGTCTCCTTTTAAGGAGAATTAAAACAAAAACAAAAAGAAAAGAAGACAAAAAGGCAAAGAGAGAGAACTTCTGTTTCAAGCAACAGGTTATGAATTTGTGGTCTTTGATCAAAATACTGGGTGTCAAAAGTATGATAATACTTAGAATTGTGGATTATGAAGGAATTTAATTCCTAGATAGCACAAATCTGGACAAGAACCATGGGTCTGCCTGTGGAAATTTCCTGCTTTATGTACACTTTGCTTCTGTACATCAATTTTGTATGATAAAGTAATGAAAGTTTCTCTTCAGCACCCACAGAGAAGCTGGATAAGTATAACCTTCTCCTTAATTTAGCTCTCCTCTTAAAAAGAACATTTATTTCCTTCCTGCAGTTGGTCGGGTGGTTAGCAATGACCAACAAGTTAAAGGTCTTCTCTTATTCAGAAGAAATCTAGCAAGCCCTTTCATTCAGTTTAGGTCTAGCCATTGTGTTCTTATCATGGTCTTGATACTGAAATAACTCCTAGCAATCCCAAATTTAGGAATCCTTATTATAAACATTTATCTTTAATTGTATCTACATTAAATTATTGGTAATCCAGTAACAAAATTGTACTAGACATGGCTCATAATTCACTCTGCAACTTTCTTTTTTAGTAACTTCTTTCTCAGAACTGCAACTTACAATTCCTTTCTATCATTAGAACCAAGGACAAAATTTGATACTGCAAACTAAACATTCATACTGGTTTTGATTTGTAAAAGTTCATCAAACTCAATAAGAATCCTTAATTTTAGCGTGAAAGCATGTGACAAGGCAAAAATGAACTTTCCTGCAAGTAGGTAATAATAAAAATAAAAATAAAAAAATAAAAAAAACAGTTATACCTAAGAGTTAGAGAGGAAATTTTTTACGTAGTGAAGGCTGAGTACCTGGCAAATATATCTATTGGAAATGCATAATTAAGAATAGGAATAGCAAACTGTTCAAAATTATTCAATTGTGGTCCTTCAAAAGCTGTAATTATGCATCTTACTCTGAGTCTTGTACTGACTGTACTGCTTGGTAGTTCAGTTGATTGTACTCTATCCAAAAATGGAATACTTAAGCTTTTCACAGGAATAATCTTCCATGTCTTCTCTGGCAGGAAGAACTGTATCTAGCAAGGTGTTTATTTTCATAGGTCATACACCTGGGGACTGACTGACCCAAAGCTGTGAATTGCAAACACCAAAATAAAGCAAAGATAAACTGCTGATGTCATAAAAATTATGGATGTTTCAATATGATAAGGATTTTGATTGTGTTTTCCCTTTACTCAGTCACACCATTGTGTTGGACAAATCTGTGCTGGACAAATTTGTGTCAGTTAATACAGTTCTCTGCAGATGATTTACAATACACATGTTTACTATAAATTTTACACTGGAAACTACTGACAGCTAAATTTTGCTGCATCATGCAAGCTTCTTTCAAATGCAGACACTCACAGCGAGGTAGCAGGGACCAATTCTTTACCAGCTGATGCTGAGGAGATGTTTGTAAGAGAAGTCATGTTTCATGTACCTTGGTATGTTATAAAGAAGACAGTGAGTTGGTGTTAATGATGTTAGAAAGAAAGAAATTTCACTAAACCTTAAATTAGAGAAAATATGAAGTTATGTATTTGTCTCTACATGAATCCAGACTGCAAAATGAGTGCACACACGCATAATACTCTGAGCAGATATCAGAAATAGAAGGCATTAATCTTAATTTATGATATAAATTAAAATTCTAATTTTTTAGGAGTTCTTTTGCCTTTTCAGATAATCAAGCTTCCCACTATCATAAAACCTGCAACAAGTCTGTAAGGGATGGTGGGTGCGGGCATCGTCTGCTAAGCTCCCAAGTTGCACCAGTGCCTGCAGCTGTGCTATTTGTCAGTATTTCCTTGACACAGACTTGCTAAAATATTATATCCTGTTTTAAAAGTAATGGTTTAATAAATGGACATGAATGGGTATGTAGTTTTTCAAAAATCCAACGTGCTAGCAGTCCCTCCTTTCTTAGTCTCTACGGTTAGAAATGAGAGGTAGTTTACTGTGACACACTGTGAGAATCTTTATCTCATTGTTGTTTAGATCATGGATGGGCAACAATGGCTTTTTTCAAAGTTTCACAGACTAGCAAACTTAAAGTAGCTCCTTTTAATTGAAACCCAGACATACTCTTAGGTAAAAACAAAACTGAGCTGCCTTGAGTTTTTCCCAAGCCAAACAAAAGAGATTGGAACTTTCCATTGTTTTTGTCTGCCAACCATGCATTGTTAAAGGAATCGAAATAAAGAGGGAAAGGGGTCAAGGGTTATAGAGCTCATATTTCCACTCTACATGACCCCATCTCAGCAATAGTGGGACCCTCGTGATCAGTTCCTGTTGGTCTAACGGAACAGCCATTTCTTAAGAAAAGGAATTACTGCGTACAGTACCTTTGTGACTAACAGAAGAATACACTAGCTCTTCAAAGGTCCTTTCATTACAGCCCCTGAAGAGGACTCTGACATTACTTTCTTGAGATTATAATGAAAACAGCTGTACTTGTACGAATTCCCCTTTTTATTATTTTTTGTAACAAAACAAGATTGATGTTATGCCACTTTCTGTTCTGTCATGAGAATAAGGTATCACAAATGCTAATAACTACCACAGTAGCAATATGCACTACTTTGATCTTTTCTCTATTCTTTAATTTGGGCAGCTGGCCACTGAATTCCTTCCTAAAAATCTGTGCTGCCTATAAACAAAGGGAAAATGGCCAACAAAATCAAATGTGCACATTTAAAACTGTTCATCTGACTAGTCCAATTCAAAGCCTACATGAAAAATGCAAATACGATACTTTGATTTTGTGATTCTAGGCACAGAAGTCTTAATACACATTCTTCTGACTATGGATTGTGGCAGAATGAGAAATACCACAGCCAACCAATTCTCATTAAAATCTAAAGCTTGTAATCCCTTCGTTCTTATTGGTTGCTTTGCCAAAGAATTCTTAAGAGATTATTAAATTTATTAATAAAAATCCAGAAGTAATTTTAAGTGATTTTTCCTCCTTGTGTTTATAAGACAGTAAAATTAAACATACTGTGGTTGTTATTTTTTCCAGTGTCAAAGGCAATACAAGAAGGCAGGATCTGGCAATAGCAGCTGTCAAGATTCCAAAACCAAGAAATGCAAACACCTACTGTCCAAATTATTGCTGTTCTGGTAGAAACAGGATAGTAGTCTTTAGCATTTCTGCTAATAAGCCAGAACAGAACTGTGTATTGCCAGTTAAATTTCTTTTTCACGGAGTCAGCTTTTCACAGTGAATCACACAACTTTTCTTGTCTGTATTTGAGTTCAATCCCCTATCTATCTTCACAACAAACACCATTGGCCTCTTATTGACATGAATATCACGTTGAAAATGATAAAGTGTCCGATGGTACCAAGAATTTGTGAGTAAAGCTCTCTAAATGGGAATTTTTGATCTTTGGTTCCAAACATCAGCAATGATTTAAACACTTAAGAACTTTGATGGAAGCCAGAAGTCAAGGCTGCCAAAAGCCAAAAGACGTGTCTCATGGAAAATTCAGAATCAGCTGAAGACTTAATTTTATTGCCTAAATGCTTTTGAAACTATGAATACTCTGTTCATTAGTAAATGAAATGTAATAATTTTAGAAAATTTTGAACTTAGCAAAAGTCATACAAAATGGAGTACGAGGACAAAAATTTCTACAAATACAGTCCTCAGAAAGAAAGCATTGTGAAAATATGTCTACATGTGAAAGATAATTCACTGTTTGGAGAGTTTTCATTCTTGGTTTCATTTCAAACAGAAACATTAAAGTGGTATGTAAGGCAGTAACAGAGAAATTTGAGTTGCTACGTTTGTGAGTAATTGAGAGACTGGACACTGCTTTAAAAAAAAAAAAGGAGCCTTCTGAGATGTTCAAAAAGACAAGAATGTTGTATATGCTATAAGAAGAGATGATAAAGGAAAAAAACAAATTTTAGATGTTTAATAGAAGAGACAGAAATTGGAAGAATTTCCTAAAGCTTCTAAAGTTTATGGAGAAATAAAATAGACAAGACAGGAGATCTAGTTTTGTCATATTGCAACTGACTTGGTTGCATAGATTAATACTTCAATGTGCATAAATAAGTGTATCTTGCACATTTGTGGACATATATTAGCCCAAATCCTCTGCAGGCTGGGGCAATTTTGTTTATACCAGTATACTAGCATCTGTTGTGGTTCTGCAGCCATGTATTTTGAATGCAGCTACACTCAGGAAGAGGAAAGAGAGAATGCAGCAGCTTGAATGGTACCTTGGAAACAAGCTGTTACAGGAATTGATTTGTATTGTATTACAGGGGTATTTATTAGTCCTTTCTAACTCCGTGAAGAGGATGTAGCTTTTGCCTACTGGTATGGCTTTGAATATGCATATTTCTTTCTTTTTTCTGAGCGCTATTTTGTGCTGTAGACCTGGTTGTGCTACATAAACAACTGCTTCCTGCAGGTGGTTTGGTCATGCAGCAGGGTAGAAGCTTGGGTAGGTATGTTTGACATATAGAGCAGGTGGTTATGATTGTGAGAGCCTTCCCAAGGCCACATACCGCTGGCCATCTATACTGAATGGTGCAGCTGTTTTCCAGAGCTTGGACTGCAAGACAATCAGCAAAATGAGGAGGGAACGTAATTGTACTGACTTGAAATGACAATAATCATTCTACAAATTCAGCCTAATGAATTTGATGTCCTTGTGGTTCCAGTAGCAGTAAATTTAGATCATGGAGCTATTCTTGAATTTATTATAAGTTCTTGAAATTGTCAACTGGAGACCTCCTACATCAGATTTTGCAACAGTGATTTAAGCTCAGAAACTTGCCTATGAACTTCAGAGATCAATATGGCAGTATAGATTTAGTACTACTAACTGTCTGGAGCCAATAACCTCCTCCTAGAGAGCAGAAAAGACAAATATGTGATGTACTCACCTAAATCTGCATCAGCTTATTCATTGTACTCTGTCGACTGGCCTATGTCAACACAGGCACTGGAGCAATGGTAGCTAGCAGAAACTGGGTATAATAATAGACAAAACAGGAGTTACAGCAGTGGCAAGGAATATTGTGTGACTAAAGAATATTGTATAGAAGGGGATAGGTACGGGGCCATAACTCAAAAGATAAGCAGGGTGACAGAGGACCTGTACAGAGAGTAATATCTGCATAGTGTTCCCAAGAGCAGAAGAAAGCCAGCCGGGAAAGAGAAGTTGAAATTTAAACTCAGAGGATGTCATAAGATAGTAGCTGGTGGGGAAAAGGGAAAAGAAAAAAGGAAAAGGAGCATTAGTGGGACCATTCTCAAAGCCAATTATTGACTCAAAGGGAAGGATATAATGAGAGCAGAGCATTAAAGACAAGAGTGGTAGAATATCAGAAAACTCTCACTTACCTTAGACTCTAAAGTAAAAAGACACATGCAGGACCTGCCTGATCATTCCAGCATTTGAGAACAAATTTAATAC
>VXBW01008316.1:601233-659507 GCA_013400375.1 Thinocorus orbignyianus | reverse complement strand
AATCCTACCCCCCCCCCCCGCCCCCCCCCCCCATACTATCAGCTTTTTCTTACAGTTTATTTACTCCTACTGAGATGTGTACACATACACATGTATACAGACTTCTCTTCACCTAAGCATGACCCAGAAGTACAATGTCATCTTCTGCATTTGTTCGGATTCTTGGAAAAATGCTCAAGGGAGGCAATGCAGATCTGATACATAGATGTCAATTTGTCCCTCTGTCTTAATAACGCAGCCAAGGTCTGACCTTCCCCAGCTTCCAGGGGTGCCTGAGTAGGGGAAGTAAAAAAAAACATGCCAGACTATTACAGATGAAAAGAGTTCTGAAAATGGAAAGATGTTAATTAATATGCCATATATCTGTAACACATATGGAGTTTTACTTACCTTTGTCATTTTAAGGAATTTGGATGAGGCACTGGAATTATAGATGCTTATAAAGAAAGGTGTATACGTACCTGTAAAGGAAAGTGCAGTATATGTTTTTTTTTCCTAATCAGAAGAGGTTTAAACAATTTTTTAGTATCTTTTGTGAATCACTACTAAAGAAAATGGTAACTTCTCAAGCTCTAGGAAGAAAGGAAACAAAAGAAAAGCCTTGAGATGCCCACAGTAGGTGGCATCAGTTACTGACCTACCTACTAATAAGGCAAATGAAAGGAAAACAGCCTGAGAGGAACTAAATAGCAGAGAGCTGAAGTCTTGAGGGGAGAGCAGGCAAAAGAGGCATACAGTGCTTAATTCACCCCGACTAAAAAGCTCTGTCAAACCACAAGTTGAAGATGCTAACATATATAATAGTATTAAAACAGGAAAAAAATACTTAATTGTATTACAGTCCTTTGACTGGAATACTGCTGATATTGAACTGCTGAACATGGCTGAAACCAGAAAGTCTAGTAAGAATCTTTAAGAAAATAACATGTTGCCTGGGAGCAACCACTAGGGCTAGCTGGCCTTCTGCTTGCTGTTATAGGACCTCACTCCTCGTGGATGATCTATGTGAAATAGCTCTGAAATCAAATTAAGCTATGTGGTCTGGCTTCAAAATCAGCACCTTATGCATTTATTCTTTAAATAGAAACATGGGACAGAATAGATTAAACAGAAAAGTCAGAATCATAATTATGAATGCCTTTCTCAGTTACTTTGGAAATGTCTAATGCTTATTAGAGTTTCTAAAACTCTTTCTGTCCCATAAAGCCTCCCAAGAATAATCAGAAAACAGATTTCCTTAGAATCTACTTCTAATGAAATAGATAATTTTAACTTATTTTTAAAAATAATAAGCTTTGTTCTTAAGCAGTTTATTAGGTTTTTCTTTACATTCACCATTAGATCAGCATTAAGATTTCAATTAATTAATTAATTTTCACTGTAATGTTGCATTGCAGAAATTAACCATGTTTTCTTTGGTATTTGTCTGATTT
Organism: Thinocorus orbignyianus; assembly: GCA_013400375.1. NCBI lineage: Eukaryota > Metazoa > Chordata > Aves > Ciconiiformes > Thinocoridae > Thinocorus > Thinocorus orbignyianus. Next base: position 658,074 of record VXBW01008316.1, on the reverse strand, counting down.
TACATTTATAACAAGTGTGATTTGGTTGGGTTTTAGCTCTGAAATAATATAGGAAAAAAAATGAAAACCTTTCTAAAACATGCATGTATTTTCACATTTTTTATTGGTTTAGCAGACAAGAGGATTGAAGGATCTCTGTTTTCTTGCAAGTTACCCTAGCAAAAAAAATAAAAAGAAAAGAAATATCTATATAGAACTCTTGCCTTTTTGTTTGGACAGATTCCTGCAATTTCTTCCCATGGCTTTAGTGACTCCTGGAAATTTCTCATATAGTCCATATCGTCAGCAGGATTCTTTCCCGGATTTCTCACCCTTTTTAATTTGTATCCCTTAGTTACCTGCTCCATCCTCTTGTTCCCCCTCCCTTCTACTTCAACACTAATAGGCCTGCTGGAATCCACCTTCTAAATGAAATCAGTCAAGTCACCTTAGCTTTGATTGCTTTATTCCCATGCTGTAGAATGAAAGCACTTTGTTGAGTCAAAAATGTTCTACATTCAATTCTCATAAATAACAATGCATAGCAAAGAACTTAAGCTATCAACATAAACAATACAGTATGAAAGTGTGCTTCAAACCAGATGCTGCTTTATTTCTGCCCAAACAGTTTGAAAAGCCTGTTAAAATGCTTCAAGTTGCTGTTTACAGAGGGTCAAATGAACATTTTTCAATGAAATGTGTCCCTTCTGGTTCCTTAATGATTAAATACAGCGGAACAATAGCCATTTAAAATAGCAAAAGAATATCCGATGATTTTTTATTGTTAGGATTGTTAAAATAGGAGGAGTTGAAAAGCTTTGTGTGAGGTGAGAGAAAAATGCTCTGACAGCATCAGAGCCATCTCAAAGATTTTGACAATTTGTCAAAAATCACTGTACTTTCCAAGTAGCCTTTTGCAGGACTCCTGGGAAAATAAACAGCATTTTTCCTTCACTCAAACTAACAAATATTTCTTCCTACAGTACCCCAAAAATGTTGTGTTGTGCCTCCCCACCCCCCAGAAAAAGTATTTCCAAACAAAGATCTTCCCTCCTGGAGGAAACAACCTATCCAATTAAATTCTGCGCACTTGTGTGCTTGGAAAAAGTATTCTCTCTAACCCCAAACACTCCAAATTTGCTTCCTGAATCTTGCCCCTGCTCTCCTGCTCACCTGTGTCAGAATTCAGCCTACTGCAGGCATTCCATTTGTTTACATGTCATTAAAATTGCAATTGGTTTGGGTTTTGTTAGCAGAACTTCAAGCTTCAGAATGCGCTCTAATTGTAAGATAGGGCTGAATTTCATTGAAAAAGCGTCTGCCTTTGTGCAAAGAGACTGCTGCATTTGGAATGTCAAATGTTGACCTAACTAAGGTTGAAGCTGATCTTGTTCAATAGGAAATCCACCATTTTTACCAAAAAAGAAATAAAAAAAAAATGGAGGGGAAAAAAGGTAAATACTATTTTTGTTGTAAACAATCAAAGTATTAATAACTTGTCAGGATTTTGAAATTCAGAGCTATTGGGCTATTGTATCTCTGTTGCAACTCTCCGGAGAAATACCACTTGGTATTCGTGACTTTTACTCTGTCCAGTTATCCATACTTAAACCATGCAGAGCAGTAGTTTGCTGCATAATGAAAACAAAGTCACCAACATTTATGTTAAATTCACATTATTGTATTGGAGAGTCTGGCTTTCTGTGTAACCATACCCAGCATGTGATCATCAAAATAGGCAAGGACTAGTAACAACAGGTAATAAATTTTTGCTGTGTGAAATTCCATACTTTCTTACTCATATCTTCCTCATGTGCCAGGAGCTTGATAGGTTATATAACTAATAAATGAGGTGCTTATTGAACAGGATCTATTTAGATGAGGTATATAATTGTCTTCCTTAAGAAATTGCAAGTTTATGATGAATTATGGTAGGTTTCACAGTGCTTCTTTATAAGAATACTGTTTGTTTCAAAAGACAGGTCCTTAAAACCCTTATTGGCCCCACAGAAATAAGTTTATATTCAGTTCGGTCTTTACATGTACATGCAGTGGGGCAATAAAATACAGGGAGCTGCCTTCCCTACATTCAAGCCTTCTCAGGCTGGACTAAGCTCCAGAAATCCCTACTTCTGGTGAGAACAAGATCTGCTTTCTTATGCTTGATGTCCTAAAAGGGCCACGAGGAGGCTGGGGGATACAAAACAGTCTGTAAAACTGGCAAGAGGTAAAGCAATTAGTGGTACACTGGTGGGGTTATTCTCTTCCGCATTTGACTGCAGGACTATTGCAGCACCTGTGGGAGTGTTGTGGTACAGGTAGAGCTGAGAGGCACAGTGGGAAAGGGTTTTCACTCTGTGCCATGTAAGGCAGCATGCAATCATCTCTGCCTGTTAGCAGATTTACAGCGGTTTCTGTCTATTTGGGAGAGAAATAAGAAAAGTGTAGAAAGTGCTATATGTATATATGTATACACATAGGTATGAAAACATATATAAAAAGCAATATAAAAATGTGGGTGTTGTTTGGGTTCATAGGTCTTACAGCAGCTCCCCTTGCTCCCCAGCCCCAGCATTACGTTTGTAGGCTCCCTCTCCCTCCTGCTTCTCGCTAAACCCCCACCAATGGGCTTAGGTTGCACAATACAGGGTTGGGTGGACCAGTCAGGTGATGGCTTTTATTGGATGAAAAATTCAGAAAAATGAGTAAGAAAAGGTCACTAGTGCGTTGAAAACCCTACTAGCCATCAGAAATGGGTACAGTATCCAGGCTGCCTCTAACATACTCCATTTCCACGGATAACAACTGATGCCCATTAGGTCCAGCTCAGCTGCACACATTAAGCTCTTTGCACTGCATGAACTCCCATGCTAAGTGAAGTGCTTCACTGTAACTGATTTTCTACACTTCTACCTTAGCTTTCTTCAAGAACTATGGAGAAAAAAAAAAGAAAAAGAGAAAGGAAGATATTTGTTCATTATTGTTCCTGCTTTAGCTCTCTTTAATTACATATTTATCCTTCTCTGCCTTTCTGCCTTCAAGAATAAATTTTAAAACTACACAGGAGACAAAAATCTGCAGGTTTTACAATATAGCAAGAGTTTCCCATCCTCAGGTACAGCTTCAGTGGAAGTGTGGAGTAAAATCTTTGCCTTCCAAGGAGTTGTGCCAAGTTTACACTGTTAAAGTGAACAGACATTCTGGTTTAGATCCGATCCTTTGATATGGAGGGTACAAGATATATAATTTTAGCTAGGCTTCTTTGCAAATTCCAGGAAGGATCTAGTGAAAGAAGTGGCATATTATGGCTGTGGTGGACCTCCAATATTTGGCTCATATTAGTTCTAGCAAAAAGATGTCATTCCAGAGTGCAGAAATAGTAGCTTAGCACTGGAGTGGATTGCTAAGAATATAGTAATGGGTGCTACTACTATTAAAAAATCATTCAATAAGCAAAAAATTAGAGTGACAGAAGGCTACTAGAATTTACTTAGCTGAAGACAATCCTGCCTTCAGGCGAAATGGTCAGACAGATGATCCCCCTTTCTGACCATTTCATGATGATTCATTCTATGATTTTCTGATCCACCTTCCTCAGTTTCTTTTAGAAATTCATCATGTGTGCCCCTATGAATATGTACAGGGCACTAGAGAAGTTCCCTGACAACTTTCTGAACCTTCCAGGAAGAGAGAAAAAGTGCTGGACCATCACTCCTCCCCTTGCACAGAAGGATGTACAGTTAGGGAACAGTCAAAACACAGCGTTGGTTTCTTTCAGCCTTCCCTCTTTCTTTTGACCCTCTGCCACCCTGTGCAGACCTGCTAGCCCCCAGCAGCTCAAAGGAGAAACTCAGTGCAAGAGAAGGGGATTGTATGTTTTACTTCCCTTTAGGAAGGTTACAATTCAGTCTTTGCATGCACACTCACCTTTCCCCACTGGAAGTCAGTCCTTTATGAATTCATACCAAGGAACATTTCACCTTTCTACAAAATTATCTTTCTTCTTGATGTTATTTGGGCTCATGGACATCTTTAAAAAGATATCTTCAGTACAGAGCTGATAGTTACTTCCCCCTAGTAAATTTATCTGAGAACTACACCAATCTGTTCTGTAGATGCTTAAAGGGTTTGCACATTTCCTGCACTGTGTATATCTCTGTCAATTACTTTATTCATCCTTATGTTTCATAGAACTTTTAGTAAGATCATAAGCAGTGTCTTGTTGCCCTAGATGTTTGAAAACACTGTAATCAGTTGAGTTTTGGACTGCCTCAGCTTAGTGTGAGTGTCATGAGTTTCTGCTGCCAGCAGTCAGTTATCATCTTCAGAATGTTCATTTAAGAGCATCCTGAAGAAACATTAAAATCAAGTCCCATAAATCGCCAGTATTAAGTACTAATTTCATAGCTGAGACTTTTTTTTAGATATTTGTGTAAGAATGGTTGGCCCACCCACACAGTGTACAGAAAAATCAGTGCATACATCACTCACTTTGCCTGAATTGGCTGAGCTTTTGAATGAGCGACATATACCTGTACTCAAAAGATGTATACACACCAGCTCAATTGGTATCTTTGGCAGCTGCAGCAAAGGGAGGAATATGAGACTGAAATAAAAAACTTGCACATACAGGGGGAATCCAGTTCTCCTTTTGCTAACACAGATGTAAATCAGGAGTATGCCTTTGACAGCCAGTGGTGCTACAGGCAGTGTTACTGAGCAGGGAATCAGGGCCAAGACAGAGGTCTGGAATATTGCCAAGTTGAAGCAATATTAGGTTGATACCCACTCTGAAATCCTATAGAAGCCCTCATCTCCAAGTTTATCAACCCATGACTACAGATGCTTAAATAAGAAAGAAAAAGCCCCTGTGTGTTTGTGAAATCTGGCCTTTATTTTATATCACTCTCACGACAAAAAGTGTTAGAAAAATGTCTTAAACCACTACTTGGGGATTTCCTCCAAGCACTGCGCCAGCTGCTCTCAACCTCCATTGTGAAATGATGGGCTGCTGGCATAGCCAAAGTACTTTACACTCCAGCAACCACTAGATGCATAACAGCCCTTTGGGAGTCATTACCAACTGGTGTAATTTAGGGCAGCCCCGAGGCAGGTCTAAGTCACAGTCTCCAGAAACTGGGGGCTATAAAGGTGGCATAACACCTCTCCTCTAGGTCTATAATTTGCAATAACATTTACAATACTGACTGCATCATATTATTTCCGTGTTTAATTAGAGTAAAGAATATCAAACATTTTACTTTAACGCTACCCCGTGTGCTGTTACCAGCTCTGTATGTGATTTAATGGGTGATCAATCATTCACATATCAGTGGTGATGTAAACCTGATGTTCATTTGCTCTTTTTCACTTCATGCATGGATCTCATGTAACAGAAAAGAAATATCTACCAAGAATGTGGTAGTTCTGCCTTGCTGTTAAATCTCAGCAAGCCCTCCTAGAATGCAGGAAATAAGGTAGCATCAGTTTACAGACCAACTTTTCAGTGGCATCGTTCCAAGTCTGTGCTATTGGCCAGCATGGCCTATACTTTGCTTTCATGGCCAAATATGTGATGCTTGACATGTCAAGTCAGCTGCTATTTTTTTAAAAAGAGTAGATATTGTTGATACAGCTGTGAAAGGATCCTGTCTCCTTTCCAAAGAATTACCGCTAAATGGCATTAACCAAAGGGAGACCCTCTTCCTTGCTTAACAAATGCTCTAAAATGAAGGTTGAAGATGTTGGAATACTTTTGCCCCATCATTTTCCTTTCAGTTTCATCTCTCTACCCATCTGATCTGATGCTGCTGTCCACTTAAATTTCAAATGGGTATTATCCTGCCATTTGTCTCCAGATACAACTTCCATTGAAATCAGTAGGAAAATTCCCTTCATGAAATCTGGAGTATTAGACCTCTTAGGGGAAAAATTTTGACATTTATTCCATTGGTTTAGACCAATGAACACAGTCCAGCTGAGCTCAGGGAGACATGGGACCAAGGACAGTCAGGGTCAGTGATATCCCGTGCTAGGGGAAGGAGGAGTGTGTTGGAGCAGAGGGATGCCTCACAGAGCTGTTCCAGCGAGCCCAGGAGCTGGACATAGTGTATGAGTGCCTGCATGTCCGAGGGCTGAGGAAGGGGCTGTGGTGTCCCTGATATGCCAGGCACAGAGTACACATGGGTACCATTCCTACCTTTGTGCTGCTCTGCAAGCGCTTCTGTGTAACTCTCAAGGACAGCTTCCAAATGATTCTATCCAGGGTGGCGAACAGGAAAGCACCCTGAAACCTGCCAGGGAAAAGGGAGTAATTATTTTGCCAGTAATTACTTTGTTGTAATCATAATAATAAAACAAAAGCTGACAAGTGTTGACTTCTCTGAGGTGCTTTTAACCGCCATTAATTTTTCCTATTATTGATAAAGAAAATTAATACAGATTTCAAAACAAGCAAACCGCAAAAAGGCATCAAAACCAAACTGAAATCTTTGAATCTTATTTGTCCAGAATGCCATTAAAATAATATAAATCTCCTTCTGTAAATTAACTTCATGCATAACTAGAAATTTTTAGCATGCATATATACCAACCTCTGTGTTTATAATTTTGACACACATCCTAATAAACTCTGGGGTTTTTATTCATTTACACTCTGAAAATATTACTCTGTATGAATGCACAGTAACTCTGGGAAAGAGCTAGTGGGAAGAAGTGAAGCTAGTGGAAGAAGGGCTATCACTGAGCCTCCTAGGCCATAAGGGAGGATTTCCCTCCCATGGCAGGGACAAATGGGGAGAGACCAGCCACATATAACCATTCCACATATTTGGGAGTACAAGGGAACACCTGAAATCATGGGCAGTGAGTATTTTGGTACAATACACAAATAATGCTTTTAGACATCTATAGCAGTGGAGTTCACCCTAATCCCATGCCAGTGGGGAATTTTCCTAAATCCAGAGAGGGAACACGGATCCTTTTTAACCAGTATTATGGCAAGTGGAACCGGGGACAGACTCCACAACAAAACTCGTAATCTTCTCTAGTTTTATGTTGTGAGGGACAGTGTGGGAGCAAACACAGCAAATAAATATCACCAAATAAACATGTATATTTTCTTGGTCAAATATTTTTGACCACAAAGCAAGTATCTAAAATCTGTGTTTGGATGATTGGTGGGAGGTTGATAAGAAAATGGTAATAATTAAGTTAATTTATTCAGAGTTTTATGGTAGATTCTCAAGAAAATTAAATAAAACCAATCCCAATATGTACAACAGCTCTTACCTGAATCTGCAAAAATACATGTCATCTGCTTCCCGGAACGAAGACAAACAAAAGTCTGATATTATGTTACTAACATAGCAGTCCCAACAGGAACACAACCCCAGAAAAGAATTCTATCTTAACAAAATATGCGATATTTATTAGTTAATTAAAATAATTTACTTGGTGGTTAATAGTTACAGTCATAGAAGTTCATAAATGCATATCTGAATGCCACAGTAAGTGGCTGGGGAAAAATACTCCCTACTTTGAATACCTGAAAAAATCTGAGGAGAAGCCTAGACCAAGATCCCATTAACTAATATCTTCTATCTGCTTTGCTGACTTCAGGTAATCAGAGCAGATGTGAACCCATCCTGAGCTAAGGCCTACCATGTGCTGGGGAATTTAGCAAGTTCCTTGTAGGATATTTCTTTCAAAACAGCGAGTAAAAGGCACTGTGAAAATCCTCTGCCAAGCTCTTGGTGTCTCAAAAGCCTGAAAGAATTAAATCCTCCCTCAAATGTGTTCATGACAGACTTTGTTTCAGTTCTTGTTCTTGTATGCTCTGAAAACAATAATGTTTATGAGCTCCGAATGGGCATTTGGGAATAAAAGGATAAACAAACAGGAATATTCAATTCAATATTTCTCACATACAGAGATAAAACCTTATTTTAATTAAGCATTTTCTAGTTCTGCCTGCATCAGTATTAAAGCTGCAAATTTATACAAGGCAATTTAGTGTTTGAGCACAGAGATAATAATCCACATTTTCTGAAACTAGCCAAGGGGGTTGGCTCCTGCCTAGAATTATTTACATTGTTTGACCCTTTAGGCTCAACTCTTTATCCAACTAAATTTATCTAGCAGAACTTGTAGCCTTACTTATTTGTATTTTACACATTTGGCATTAGGACTGCAGCAGAAGTTTACAAGTATCTGGCATATTCTTGATAGCACATCTGGTGAGTATGGACACTATTCATTAGAATAGTTTTGCAAAGTGATAACATGCCAAAGCTTTGACAAAATTACTTATGGTAGATGTCAATCAATTTTCTTTGCCAGTTTAAACATGTACCCTTCTGGGAATAATTTTTATCTATTCTGACACGTAAAACATCATGAACAATATCTTCAGGCTTCCTAAATGAACACAAGTCCCCATACTATGTATACTGCATGTAAATCACTAAACAAATATTACAGGAGAAAAGACAATATTTATATAAATTATTAGCAAAAATCTTTCAGGAAGAGCAGGCAGAGTAAGGCAAATAAGGACTGTGTGAAGGACAGGGAGGACAGTGATCATACAGTCCAGTAGTCATTAGTATTACTAGTCTTACATTATTCCTCAATTTGGTCTTCTTCAAGGAGAAGGGACTCCTAGTGGAAATGGCAAAGCCAGAAACAGGTCTTCCAAGAAGGATGAGACACCTTTCACCTCTAAATTTATGCTGTACTGGGGGATTACATTAATATATATTCCCCTCTCTTCATTCCTGCTATTTGCGTGTAGATTTTCATTTGTGAATTTTCTCAGCTACATTTCAATAGTGATTACATGTTAATAATGAAGCAGAAGTAAACAAAAATGCCAAAAGAGCTATAACTCTTACCTTTGTTCAGTAAGTTTCATAAACAAAATACAGATCATTTTGGTCTTTCACACAAACATGTTGAGTTTCTTTTAAACATGTACTGGTAGAACATTTCAGATTTGCTGAATACAGTAGGTATTTATGCTTTTATTTTAAATGGGGATTACAAATTATTCGCCTTTTGTCGTGCACAATATGCATATTATGGTGTGGATATTGTGTTACCAATTCACTGTAACTAAGTACTTTGGCACTTAAAAAAAAAAAGCCATTTTTGACCCAATAGACCATAATAGAGGCTTTCAAGCTTGTTTGAGGCAGCTGCCATGAACTGAAAAAGTCATACAAAACTGTATATAGAGCAATTTAATTTGTAGAAACGTGCATTTTCAGTAAGATATGATGGCTGATTCAGGCTCTTAAATAAATGAAAGTACTGGTCCCCATTATCTTCTGATGATGAGGAAGGCTTCACATTAGTTCTGTCAATAGCTACTAACTAGCAGCTGAAGTTACCAAACTACCTCCCCTCCTTACTGGGGAGGGAGATCCCATTTATGACCAATGTGAGCTTTTATGGGCGTGTGAAAGCAACGCCGTATTACCAAGAAACTCTGAGAGAACCAGACAACTCAGCCAAAAATGTATTTTAAGAGTATTTTTAGTGGTTTAAATAAAAACACATTCTTGTTTTTTTAATGTGGTTTTCAATATGTTCCATCTTTTTAAATTTAGCTTGTTGCGTCAATATTTTGTGTGCCATCATGAATGCTGTCCTCTTGTTAATGAAATAATGATTCGAGCCACAAAATTAAAACCAGTTGGTTTGTCAAATTCTGAGCTTAAAAACAATTCTGTAAGATGACTATAGAGAAAATAAACAGAACCTTGACAATCCCTTATTGGTAGTTAACTACTGAGGCTAAGGGATAATTCTCTTCCGTTGCCTCAGATCAGGACCCTGATGCCATCTGTCAAGGCCACCAGGCCTCCTACTAGTAATTCAGAAGAAAATATGACTCTCACAGACCCTCTGTCATATCTGTCAGTCTCATGTGGGTGTCACAGATACCACATAGCATCTCAGATGCCACTGGACACTCCTCTTTTGGCCAATGTATATAGGTTTATATCTTAAATTTTTAATATGATTTGTATAAGCACATAGTAGGGATGTGAGAAACTGCATGTTTGTTTATGTATATGATGCAAACCTGTGTGGTTCCCTATAAAAGTTCACAAATGTGTGTGTGTTGACATACATATGTATTAAATAGCAGTGATTTAAACTTGCTATAAAAATGATATTTTTTTTCCCCTAAAAATTTATTTCCTTATATATTTAATTTTATTTTTAGCAAGAGGACTACAACACCCAAAGCTCCCAGCATTTGCCTCTTCCACTGAATAATCATTACAAGTTCTAAATAAAGAATCAAATGCCAGAGCCAAAGCACACTGAAGTCAATAGGAGTCTTTTCATTGACTTCAATGAGCTTTGAATCAAAGTCCAAATTCTAACTGTTGCTGAACATATTTACAACCACAACATTTTGTATGGTACTCTCTGCGGGCACAATGGTGGAATTTACTTGAGAAAATAAATGGGAACATATTCTTAGACGGTGTGACCGTTATTATTACACACTCAAAAACTAGGTCTTGCAAATCTCATTTATATCACTAAAAAATAATTGATTCATCTGTGCATGTGAGAATGTATAGCTAGATAATGTCTCTCCCGGCCATAAAACAACTCATGCTGATGCTTCTGAAACCACTGCCGAAGAGGAAGAGATGTCGCTAGTGTCAGTGTATTCACATATAAAAATTAGAAGCAGTATTATTTTAAGCATGTTCTTATAAATTATAGCTGCTGCAGAATTTCAAAACATAGTGAATTGATGTTTGCTGTTTCCAACACTAACTAATCAGCAGTAGTCACACTGGACTTACACAGTGCATGCTAGTATCCTTATGTCTGACTTCAATTTTAGAAACTACTGTGAACTTATTAAGTAATTTGCCATTCTGTAATATAGTGTGTCTAAGTAATATACAGAGCATTTCCAGCTAAAAGCCATCTGATGCCTGTGTTTGTAGGTAAGCTGGGGAGGTCTTTCCTCATTCCCTACCTCAGATATGTAATACAATAACAGACATTACACATTACAGTGACATTCCATTATGTTGCACAGCATCATATATTCTTAGCTCCCGAGGGAAAAAATGACCAGTGGAAATTGAAGCTCGCCTGTGGACTTAGCCAATAATTCACTGGATCTCTGCCAGGTTTCTCAGTCAGATACATACATACACACACCGACAAAACTGTGAGTTTAGGTGACGTTCAGTAGGTTGAGGTCAGATTAAAAATATATTTTGTAATAGTTGCAATAGTGTAATCAAAAATTAGTTACATAGTACTCCTTAAAAAAGAGACTAATTTCAATAAGCCCCTTTTGGAACCTTTGAAGGCATTACTAGCTCTCCAAGCATGTTGACTATCTGGAGAATGAATTATTATATCCTTGTCAAATTTTAAATATCATGCTATTAAAAATATTAGTCACAGGATCTGTTTGACAGCAGTGTCGCTGTAAAGTTCTCTTGTCTATAGGAACATGGATAACCTGATACATAAAATCACTTCTCAGTTCGTGTATGGCATCCAGTGGTAAAGGCTGAGCACTTAAAGTTTCCTCAGAGCATTGGCAATACCCTGCCAATAGATATACTGTACATGCCATTTAAGCCAGCTGAGTACCGCTTTTCCTCTCCCTCCCTCCAGTTTTTCCATTCCTCAAGGGGCAATCCTTTGGCGAACAGTCAAACAGCTATCATGTAAAAGTGAAGATGAGCAACAAAGCACATCCAAGGGAAGCAAGTTAAGATCCAGGACCTGAGGATCAGGGCCGGGGAGGGATGGAGAGGGTGGGGGGGGAAGGCAGGCGAAAGAAACCGAGCCAAAGAAATTCTAAAAAGGCACTTTTTTAGCTTAAAAAAATAAGATTAGAAACTGGCTTGTATGAGCCCAACTGTGATTAAAAAAATAAACCTTTTATAGTTAAGACAGGATTTTTTTTCTTTTTTGTTCTTTGACTTTTCCTTGCAGAGAAAGAGGCTATCTTCACTTAATCAGAGCAAAGAAAGAGTGGCTGAGGCAGAAGCAGCATCATGTGGGTGAAGGTCAGGCCAATTTTCACCCATGTGATGCTGCTTTATCACTCATGGAACAAAGATTAAGGCCTTTCTTTTCTTTATCCTTTTGTGCTTTCCCCCATTACTTTAACAGATCTGAACAAATCCCAGGCAGTTCATCCAAAAGTTCCTTTTAGCTACATTTAGTTCAGATCCTCTAAATTCCACATAAGACTTCATGCTATACCAACATGAAGAGGATAAAAACCCCACATGTGTAGGGAGAAAAATGGTATAGAAAAACACAAAAATCGTTGCAGAACATGATGACAGCAAAGGCTTTTTCAGCTGAGAGAAACTAGGCATATCCAGGAATCAGAATTATCAGTATTACTATTCCTTTATTTTTAAAGGAACATGCTTTCCTGCCACACCAAAATCATACATGAATATTGATGCTAGGTTAAGATGATGTTAACATGATAAACCTCTAGTTGAGCTCCAAGGTTCCAGAAAAAAACTCCTGCTAGAAATGCCAGTTTATTGCTACCCATGTGTAACTGAAAAAATATTATATCACAGAAAATTAGCTTACATTGCATATGTTTACACATCTTGTTGGTAGGCAGCTTAATCAAATATATTATTGCAGAATTGCATCAACTGCAGAAATAAGACAGGATATAATTTTTATACAAAGTGCCCAGAGGGCTGATTGTCGGCTTTGACTGTGCTTTTCAGTCCTTTGGTTTTATTCAGGTAGGGGCAAAGAGCCCTTCATAGCTCACTGTTTATCTGTTTCAAATAGTCTTAGGGAATGCCTGTTGATTAGCACTTTTATTTCATTTATCAATCTCTTGATATTTTAAAACAATTAGTACAGTATGTAGAAATCAAATAATAGCAATCAGTTACATAATTAGAATGACAAGAAGGTATATTTATGTGACAGGTCCTAGCTATCCATAACATTTGCAGTTTTACGTACAGCGACTCTGTAACATTGTAACGTATTAAAAGATATGGAAAGCAGTTAAGTATTTAGTAAGTGAGACGGGCATCTTAACATGGTTCCCAGCATTATGCCATAAGTGCTAGTGCTGCTGCAGTGATCAGAGCATCTTTTCAGAGTTCAGATTCCCAGTTTCTCCTCAATCAGAGCAAATGCTGCTCTTCCCCTAATGCGATTTCAGAGATGTGGGCAGAAACCTGCTTATAGCATCATTTGAAGCACGGGAGGAACCACTGCAGTTTTTCATACAAGGCACCAAAAAAATTGGCTTATCCTCCTGTATCAGCATATTCCCCAAATTTTGTATGGTTTTCTAGTACTCATGTCTACCAAACTAAAATCTTGGCCTCACTGAAGTCCACAGAAATGTTATCTTTGATTCCAATGACTCCTGTCTTCATCCAATGGATCCAAGGGAAATATTTCAGAAGTAGGTCCTTTTTTACTTTGAGAAATTTTGAGGTATGTAAACCACTAATGTAGGTGTAGGAAGTCAGTACGTAAAAGCCGCTTGCAGTGAAGTGGTTCTATGCTCTTACATATTCTTTTACCTAAATCCCTCTATACTCTTCTCTATACTTTTACCCATTATCATCTTACTGAGAGTAATAGGAGGTTAATAAATATTCTCCTTCATATATTTTTAAGAGCATTGTGTTCATATTTCTTATACCTGAAAACACCTTCTTATGCACAGTCAAGATTTCTGGTGCAACACAAAGCATTGTCATAATCTTATTGAAAAATGAAGCTATCAACAATTTTTTGGACCGTTTGAAGCTTCAGACAGAAAATACAAGTCCAGGAAGTGTGTTACATGCACTCTGATAAACAATTTTGCGTAACAAAAGCTGCAAGAACCTCTCCTGTGCCAACCTAACTGCTACCTCCTTTCTTCAGAAAAGAGCTTTGAAATGTGTTTCCTCTGGCTGCTTTGGTAGGTTATAATTATTTAACTTTCACCGAGTGACAATTTATCAATCTCTCACTGAGATTCCTTGGTTAGATATTTGTAACAAACATCTTTCAAAGTAGGTAGATTCACATGGAAAATTCCAGATGTTCCTTAGTTTCTAAAAACTCTGATTTTCAAGCAATATATTTTGTTTCAACACAAGCGAAGGGCTGAGTGCGGTGGCTGCAACCCGTGAGACATGACATACTCTAGGAGTGAGGCTTAGCTGCTCTAAAGATGTTTGTGCCCTCAATCCACTCGTTCACTGTGTGCTTTTCATTCCCTATTGGAGGAATATGAATTTGAGTAAATGCCATGTGACAGTGTGGCTGCTGTGGAATTTATTCATTTTTCTTGAGTAGGAGATCAATTAGTAATTACTTAAGGGCAGTCCTTATAGGCCATCTAGGTTGGCCCTTAATTAAGCAACAAGACATGACAGGCAATGTATTTCTGGGCAATTTAGCACATCTCTTAGGGAGTTTTTAAGGCATGAGGCCGAAGGTCAAGTGACTTTAACCACCTGAGAAGTGCAAAAATCCCTTAGAAATGCACTGTCTAGAGTGACTTATTGCTATTATTAAATGGAATTTGTGAATAAAAATAAGAAAGACTGTCAGCCCCAGGCATGAATAGGGCATTATTAACATGGATATGACATTGTTGACAGCTAATCTAAAGCTCCATTTGTGTCCTGAGCTCTAGAGCTGTTTCTTTATACTGTATATTAATACAGGGAAGATACGTTATGTTGTTCATACATCTTTACCAGAGCTGTCCAATAAGAAGGAGGGACATAGTAGTTTTTTTTTTTTAATTTGGATTACTCGTTACTTTTGGGAGGCTGAAATACAGTAATTAAACCTTGTATGTCTAACAACTCGGTTTTGGATTTTAAAGTAGAGGTCTCCTGAAATAACAAAATATCCTTTCTAGGATAAAATCCCTATTCTTGACACACTCTTCACTGCCATCCTGAGATCTGCCCTGAATTTGTCTCCTACCTGGCTCAGCTGCTTTCCCTGTCCCCTGCTGCTGGGCTCAATGTGCCTGATTGTCTGTGTATGTCAGTGTGCCCAAGTTGAAGAAGCGCACCAGCAACATTCACATGTAGAGATGAATAAAACACAGCCAATTCCAGCTCCTTCATCTTACCTACATTTTTCTTTCTCTTTTTTTTTTTTTCCCCCTNTTTTTTTTTTTTTCCCCCCCACCATTCCCTTCTTTCTTTATCCCCCCAACACAAATGTCAACTTTTTAAGGTGCTTTCTAAATACTTTGAATTAAACACGTCCAGTAACATTGCCAAAGAAATGCTTGTCTCCTAAAATCTGGAACTACAGAAAATGGGCAAGCTGAACAACTGTTGAAAACATTATCTTTCTCTAGACTCATTGTGTATAGATGTAGATACTTTTGCTTTTCTTGTTTCTATTGGCTTAATTCATTCTTGGGTTTCTCGATGTGCTTGTTATTGTCCTTACGCAAATGCACGTTCTAGCCTTTGTAGGTTCTGTTTGTTGATCTACAGTAACGCTCAATTTCAAAGACCAAAGTCTTCTCTTGAGAGAAAAAATGGCTGGGACAGATCGTCACCTTACTCTGACCAGCAAAGCTCCATCACTTCTATGAGAACTGGTGGAAGGCTGCATGTCTGTGATCTTGCATTGCCAGAAGGTTTCCAGCTGCCCAGGGGTTTTTGCGTCGCTGCACTTCAGTCCCGAAATGCAGTGCCTGGTGCTGGTGAGGAGACATTCTCTTCCCTTGGTGTATGGCAGCCTGCATAACTGTGCACTGTGTAAGTGTGCAGCACTCTGCTGGGAAGAGCAGGTTCACTGCCCTACGGAATGGAACTGCTGCCCTAAGTCTGCTGACTTCAGAAAAGGCTGGATTGCACTGCCAGGTGGTTCTGACACTTACACTGTTCTGTATTTTCCAGGAGGCATAATAGCTATTTAGCATGTGGTGTCCAGTTCTTCTGCACATTCACAAGTACGTCTGACATGTTATGAAAGTAATGGATTTACTGTACATACCTCAAATATTTTAAGGGTATGTGAACACATATTTGTGTCTGGGAAATTCTGGGCAGAAATATGGAAGTACTGATTTGGATTCTTTGTTTAGGCTCACAGGAACTAAAGTAGGTAAATCTAGAGCTCTCCATACATGCAGATAATTTGGGGGAATTGTAGTGGGATTGCAATGCAGAAATGTGTATATTTCCTGAATCAATTCAAACTACAAGGAAGTGTATCAGTTTGTCTTGGTATTCTTGGTGCAAGGAATGGCAAAACACTCTTAAGAAATAAGAGGGCTGTAAAAAGACATTTTGAAAATGATCTTTTTTTAATGGCAGCGATCCATAAAGCTGTATAAAATCAGCTGGTTTAGTGAGCTGAGTGCACTGCAGCTTGTGAAAAGTTCCATGTACTGCAGTTTGAACCCAGTAACCTGAAATCTAAAAGTAGTCTGTACTAGTATAGTACTACTGTACTAAGAGAAAATTTCTTAAAATTGCTAATAGTGAAAAAATGCTGATATCATCTAGGCACAAGGCTATCCTACTAAGTCTGAGCTGAAGAATCCTTTTTAGTGCAACTTTGAAACGAAGTTTTCCTCACAGTCTGACTGTCTTGAAACTGGTGATTTACTGTAAAAGGGCAAGAAACGTTGTGGCATCAGAGCAGATTTCTATCTGTGTTATAGAAAAATTGAAATAGCAACATAAAAAATGTACATCATGTTCAAGTACCAATGAAGAATAAATTTCACTTTCTTTGCACCTGATAAAACAAGTAATAAAAAATAAAAATAATGAGAACCATAAAAATGCCTAATCCCAATGAAACAAAGGATAGATAATTAGTGACTCACGTTTGTGGTTTGGATCATGCTGAAGGTGATATTCAGCCACAAGGAATGACTAATGAGTTGTGGTCCATGATCCAAGATTTCCTGGAAAAAAAAGTAAAACATTAGCCCTTATGGTAGCAAAATCCCCAGCAAAAGTCTGTACCTAAAGCAACTTTTATCATTCCACATGTTCTAAGACATGTAGGAACTGCTGTCATTTGTCTGGGTTCAGCATTAACTGGCAGTTCTCAACTATTTCAGAAATGATCAAAAGCATGCAAAAAAAAAAAAAAAGTAGTGAAGAGAAGAACATACACTTCAGAGCTCCTCACATTTTACTGTGCATTGCCTCCCTGCTGTGTGATTTCTGTGTTTTAGCTTCAGTATTGCTGCGGCTGCTACCTATCTTGATGTAAAGGTTTATAGGTTTGACTAATCCTGTATCCAAACCTGCTTCTGCCCATATTTGATCAACCACACCTGACTCTGAGATGTATAAGAGCCCTCAACAGGAGTAATGACTGCTTAATCAAGCAGAATTATCCAAAAAAACTTTTATATCCATGTTTTTTTTTTACGTCTAAATATTTCTCATAGCTATTGCTGAACACTTGGCCTGCAATCTCTGCTGTTCACTTTTCTCCTTGTCTCTTTTGGCACTGGGTGCAGGCAGCACCTAAGGCCAAGTCTGGCAGCCAGGAGCTGCCAGTGTGGGCAAAGCCAGGTAACTTTCTGCTATTTTTCACAACAGAAAGCAGTGTTAACATAATGCAGACGTTTTCATTAAAGGACATTACTCATAGGTGCTTATTTAAAAGAAAAGGTCTTAACAAGTGCTTAAAGGATTTTAGGCTGTGATGTTCACGGTTAAACTGTTGTTTTCAATATGAAGTCCAATGTAAATTCTCCCCCTTCACTTGCACATTCTTTTCAAAAGTAAATTACAGAATTATGGTGGACAGAACTATTGAAAAATAAAAGAAAGGGAAAAACAGTAGAGAAATCCATTACAATGAAGAAAGATATTATGGTCATGGGTTGAAAATGAGAAATAAACTAAAAAGAATTCTATAGAAAACAAAAATAAAGAAAAATATAACAGAAAAGCAGTTGGAGGAAGGGAATTAGAGAGCAATGAACAGCAAGTTAGAAACACTTTGTAACTTTGACAAAGTTGGAGAAATGAAAACATAGTGATCACTTTTATTACACGTTAAAAGGAAGACTTCTTTCAATTATTTGGTCTTGTAAAATTAAACTTTATGCTGGTAGCATAGCTATTCACTATAAATATCTGCTATGTGTTTTGGTATTGACATATCTCCTACATATGAAAACTTTCAGTTGTAATGCAACCAGACTACAATCCAAGTAATAATAAAAGAGGCTTAGCACACTTAATCAAGCCTCGGTTAGGTTAATTTCCTTAGGAAAGGCCTATTCTAGTTAATTTCATGCGTGCACACACACATTTCTATGTATTTGGTATATATTTCCCTGCTAGTGTATTGACATATCCGCCATATCATAGCAATTTTTCTGTGAAAGTCTTTCCGTGAAAGTAACACTGAGTGTGCTGATGACTATAGAAGGCACCTCAATATTATCCCTCACAGGCCACAGCCAGTTCACCAGATGTACTTGCAGGAAGTATATGTGACAGGAATATGCATATGAGCACTGGCATGAAGGTTAGGGAGGATGTCCAGTTGAAATTAAGGGCTGTTATACTTACTTCCTTATTCATTATTTATTTGAATTAATTTTATGACTACATTGCTAGGTTTGTTTCTTTGCAGTGGATTAAGGTGTTAGAGAAAAATCTCTTCGTTACTGTGGGAAGAAAGAAAAAAAAATCCAACAAAGACAGATGTTGCCATGATTTTTTGCTAAATGCCGTGAAAGACATAACTCTTTGAACTTGAATTTAGCTACAGAGAGTTTACACAGCTTTTAAAGGCTTCTTTTTTATTTTTTTAATAAAACAACTCATGTTCCTCTGACTTCAATGTGCACCAATTATTTGTACTAACTCCATTCTTCCTTTGAAACATGAGCTCTGTTCAGAAAAGATTTCCTGTCTCTAAAGATGGCTTGTTAAAAAACAATAGAAATGCACTGAAATTAATTATTTGACGCTTCTTTTCCTGATGTTTTACAAAGAGTAGTAACGTCCATAGGTGTTCTAACACATTTCTAAAACAGTTTTTCACTGAGCAATGTAGTTCTGTGTATTAACAACTATGTATTTTAATAAAGCAACCACTACCAATGAAGAAAGCATCTATATTTTTCAGGGAGCATTTGGGCATCTTGGTCTTTATTTCATTTAGAATTTCTGAAGATTTTCCATTGAGGTAACACTTGCTTTTGAGGTGTGTAATTGGGACTCAGCATGCTCTGTGCTGTACTCTTTGATGTTCACCAGTGCAGTTTAAGAAATGAGTTACGACTGGGAATCTGGTATCTGCTAGGGAAATTCTTAAACCCACAGGATGGCTGCCGATTTTTAAGTTCTCTTTTTGTGTCCATTTATAGCCCTTTTCTTTAGGATTCCTGAACTGACATGATGCAAGCAGGGTCCCAATTAGCTGGGTAAGCATTTTTTTTTTTTTTTTTTTTAATGGGATTAAAAATGCATAGCAAAGCCAGGCAACCAGTTGGTTAAAGTCACACTTGGAGGAACTGTAGTGGTTTTGGTCTGGGGTATTTTGTTTGGTTTTTGGTTCCCCAACAACTCCTTTTTCTTTTGTTGCTTAGCTCAAAAAAAAAAAACTCACCAAAAACCAAAAACATGTCTGATGAGATATTGATACCTCAGGGAACAATATCACATTATCTTTTCTGCCTCTGATGTAATTATTTGTCTCTTTAAATTGACATCAGCTGAGACCACTAAGACCCTCACACCAAAAAAACTTCTGACCCCCTGCACTGCCTTCAAGGCTTATTTTGTACTTCCTGGTCTGCTTGTTTTTCATGTGAGGCACAGTACATATTTTGGGGGCAATTTCACGTGTTATGGCAACCTAGTCATCTCTGTCCCTTATATTGGCCCCCTTTAAAGTGCTAGAACAAGCTTTTTTTGGGACACTAAATTTTCCTCTGGGTAATTTTTTCATTACCAAANCTTCCAACTCTAACCATTCTATGATTCTATGAGAAGAAAATGATGCCATCCAGAAGCAGTAGGCTTCTTAGTTGCGGTTCTCATTCCTGAGAGGTTTCTTAGGTTGTCTTTCTGTACTCCACTCTTCTCCTTTATGTCATCCCAGGATTATCTTCCATATAGCTTGGACTGTTCCTCTAATAGCAGACTCCAGGGACTCCTCTTCTGGCTTTGTCTCATTTTCTTATCTTCTACTCAAGACTACTGTGCATTGTAAGTTATCCCACAAGATCTACATTCTTCCTCTGCAAAACATGTGCTTTTGCTCCTGCATCAAAATCAATCACAGATCTGGGGCCCCTGAGAGGTATGTCTTTTCAGAATACTCAGAAAATGATGGGGGGAGACTGCAGACGAAGATCACCTTATCCATCTGTTTTACACAGATGTTCTCACAAGGGATGGAAGCCCAGTACAACAGAAACACAGTGGTGAACTTGGCAAGGAGCATCCCTCGGAGACTTTTCAGGAAACAACGTTTAGAGAGTTCCATTTCCCAGAGTAAAGTGACAATCACACATTAAACGGGAGGTGGCCATCACTGAGGTGGGGTTGTCACGCCCATGCTTGAGCAGAAAATGAAAACACAGCTCATCTAAGTTGAGTTTTTTCTGTGGCAATACACCTAATTCATCAAGATGGTCTCTCCATCACCATATCCTTATCCCTTGAAAGGATGTTATACTTTAACACTGGCACACACTAGACTTAACAGTTAAGTCCAGCCATTGCTGTGTTGATGAAATGGTATAGAATACACATTCACCACCCTCAGAGTCTTCAATAAAGGGGGAACACCTCACTCAGGCATCACTTGGACAAAATTATCCAAGAATTTTCCTATCACCTTCAGGTAACTGTTATACAGAAATGATGCCTGGCAGGTGGATCGACTCTTCCCGGGTCTATACCTAAACCTATACCTATACCTATACCTATACCTATACCTATACCTATACCTATACCTATACTTTATCACTCATTTTGCATTTTGGAAACACTTCTGAATAAATTTATATAGTATTTAGTGCAGTGTTCTGTATAAGAGTTAATGCTGTTTTAGTTCTGTTATACAAGTTATAGCATTTGTTGTAGTATCATGTATTTTATAAGACTAAACAATCTGCTGAAGTCACCACATAAAACACAGTGACTGTTATGGTTAAATCCACAAGGAGTTTCCATTCAAAAAAAGGTCTTTTTAAACAGCCATAACTTTCTAAAACCTTTCCCATTTTTGGTTGCAGGTCTGGCCTGGCCAGCTGGAAATATTTTTGAAAGTTTGAGCAAAACCAGCTTAGCTGCTAGCTGCTAATAGGTGAAATATAAGTAAAAATTATGCTTCCTGCTTCTTTAAAAATGCAGCTTTTGTTAAAAATAGGAAATTCAGCTGATGTGACTGGTATGAAAGCTGTGTTTGGAAAGGAAATAGTCTTCACCAAGGGGTGTGAACAGTCTCATTCCAAAGGAAACGGTTTTGATTTGTCTGAGGTTTTTAAAAAATAGCTCAGGACCTGATCTGAAGCCCATTGACGTCAAAGGAAAGATTCACAGTGACTTCAGTGGGCTTGGGATCAAGTGTGAAGTGAGCATGGGCAGCTGTTCGAGGCCTTTACATCACCACCATCCATTTAGCATCTGAATCTTAGAATGATTTCTAACACGGCCTCTGGCTTTGGGATAGCAGATGTAATTGCATCTCCAAAAGTAACTGCAGGTATAAATTAGTGCTGAATTATTTTTTGTACCTAGATCAAAAGTTCTATCTCAAAATAAAGTCTTGGTAGCAACTCTCTTACGTAAACAACAGGTAGAATGGGGCTTAGGCATTGCTTCAGACTCTTATTGGTGCCCTGGGTAATTCCAGATCATTGCTTTTTGTAGCAACTGCTGGTCCTTCAGGCACATAACATCTCATTTGGGCAAAAGCTTTGACTAGACAAGGGCTGTTGAACTGGACTTTAAATTACTGTATCCTGTAGCTGTAGAGTTTATTTAAATGAGCTGAAGAGACGACACTCCTACAGGGTGACTGAAGGGTATTACACTTTAGATGACTATTTATGAATGTTTGAAAAGGTAACTGGGACAAATAGGTGTGCTTTCTACTAAGACAAAAAAACCCAGATAGATAGACATAAACACCTACTTTTGCTGCCTATTAACGGTGCTTTGCTGTGAGCACTTAACCCCTAGTCTAAAGTTATGTCAATGTAAAATGATAAAGTTACAGATACACTCTGCTGGCCAAATGTGAGTAGGAATGACCGCAGAAATATCTATTTGGCTATATATATTTCAGTATCCAAATGTTTTTAAGGTGGAGAATGTAAAAGCTGTGGAATTTCCACCCGGGATAAAGCTGTGTCTTCAAGTGCAAGAATTTCTGAAGGAAAGGAACCACTTTAACTGGATGGGAGTAGACAGGTAAATAGGGAAGAGACTGTTGACTGAGATCTGGCATGAATTATTCCACACTATAATGTGATCTGGGGGTGATAGCCAGCTGTCCTAAGTTTGATCAGCCAGTTAGCTGCTGTAGTTGAGTTGTGAGACTGGAAGGAGAGTAAGCCAAGAGCAGGAAACTATGATTTTCTCTATGGCGGAAAAATGTTTCTTGTGCTGGGCATATCTTGTCAGTAAGAGACATAATGGAAGACATGGAAATAATCCTCACCATGCTCCATTGTGATTACTACTTTTTCCCAATTAACCGTCTAAACTCCTTGGCACCAACAATGATCACAGTTAACTGGCTACTGGAAAGAATGTGCTAAATTTCTCTTAAATAAAATAAACATTATCCAGCTGACCAGAAAGGCAAATAGAACACTTTCATTTATTTCCAATCAAACCCTTATTATATTAAAAGAACAATTAAAATTCGGAATTAATTACTTGGTATGTTGAATAATAAAATTTATAAAATTAAATAGCACTGGACACTTGCTCATTCTGACACTAAAAATAATTTAAATTATTTGGATTTCTAGTGCTGGAATATGGGACTGACCCGAGGATAAAAAAAATGTACCTGCTGAGTACCACAGATCTAAGCTATGGAAAGTTGCTAAGTGTATATTTCTCGTATTATTAGACTTGTCAATCTCACTGTTCAAATAAATACTTCTTGCAAAGCTTACTTCTATAACATTTTCTTAATCCTGCCTGCTTATTTTATTTTACTTTATACAAATGCAAAACCCTTACAAAGGATCTTGGTTCTGCACTTTTTCCAGATCAAATATACATAATTAAATGTTGTTTCTCGTATAGCAAGAGTGAACAGCTTCTTATGAAACAAACACCTGCTGGTAAGGAGCTGAATTTAAAAAAAATAAATAATAAGAAAAAATCCTTCTATTTCCTTTTTTTTTTTTTTTCATTAACGCTTAACAACTGACCTGCTTTCTCTTGGGACCAATAATGACAATTACTTACCAGAAGTTTTCAGCATGATTTTTAAATCTTTCTTCTATACATTCCCTGGGAACAGTTTCCTCTAAGTAGATGAAATCTGTGGGTCTGTGTTGAAGTGTGGACTGAGAGTGATACTGTCTTCATGTTGCACATGCGGATAGTCTAAAGTACTATGTGTAATCACATTTTGTTGTACAGATATGCAAATTTAGGTCACAAGTTCTATTTGAACTGCATCATATAATGTACAGTTGCTCCAGATCCAATAACCAATTTAAAATTGAAAGTTAATACATTACATTAGTAATAGCATACTGCCTGTGGGATCATTTGTCAATGTTACCATAAAAGACTGATGATTTGATAACTGAAGAGTATTTATTATAGTGGCAATTTGTAC
This sequence comes from Thinocorus orbignyianus, assembly GCA_013400375.1. NCBI lineage: Eukaryota > Metazoa > Chordata > Aves > Ciconiiformes > Thinocoridae > Thinocorus > Thinocorus orbignyianus. The sequence goes on along the minus strand of VXBW01008316.1, from coordinate 634,266 downwards.
TATTATACTATAAATAAGAGTGTCTTGGCATTTCTATAATAAATCCTATTCTCAGTGGTCTATTACTTGGTCATAAAAAATCACCCTGGGCTGAATTAGATCTATTGGATGTACAATAACATATTACCAAAATGTACATTTAATCCAGCAAGTAATACAGCCTTGAAAAACCTTTAAATGTGCATTAAATTAATCACAAGCATTATTTACATAGAGATTGGAATATGTCCTTTGGATACTCTTGATATTTTAAACCAAAGGTCTATTGGTCTGATGCGGATCTTATTTGCACAGGCGTAAATCATATATAAAACTTCATTGGTGTCAAGAGAGCTACCCCAGGGAAAAATGATCCCTGATGAAAAATATCAAGGAGAACAAAATCAGACACTGGATATAGAATTATTAAAAATCAGCTATGTAGGATGGGCTCAGGTAAGATGTAAGAAGCTGTCAGGCATCATGCACACTGTCAGACTTTAAAAGACCTGTCACTGAGTAAAAAGAGAAAGTATATCTAGGGAATGACACTTGGCAATTTCTGTTTATCCTTGACCAGGTTGTATCCAGCCTTTGAATAAGGATAGGATGTCAGTACCACCTCTCCCTTGGCATGCAGGATTTGGCCAGGAGCGCCAGGACTGCACCTTCCCAGTGCCCCCTAGGAGTGGACCCTGGCAAAGTAGATGAGAAGGAGGTGTGGGAATGTGATGGGCCCACAGAGATCCTGGGCAACATTAATGCAGGTAATGCACAGCATGTGCATTTTTCTTACATGCTGTGGTGCACTGGAGGCATTGTGCCTCTCTAAGGTATAATCCCTTCCAGAGTTCCCCTCAGTGTGGTACAAATCCACATCACCCTTTAATTAACAGCGTGCCTAGGAGGCACAACTGAGCCTTTAGTATAGCCACAGGCTTTCAATACACCTTAACTTGCAAATTGCAGATAAAAGTAGTTAATTTAAGNTTTTTTTTTTTTTAAAGAAAGACCTTGATTTACACAGGGAAGAGAAAGTAATTACGTTTAACAGATGTCACAGCTCTTCAAGAATATTTGGTAATAATTAGTCACCAAGATAGAAAAAAATAAAACAAAAAGTCAGTTCAAGTCAGTTCAGAGCTGCAGTCAAACCCCCAGCCTCTTAAAGGTAATTTTACTCTTTTCTGTTCTACTCTTTTCTGTTCTTTTCTCTCCTATTCTATTCTTTCCCAGCTTTTACACTATGCATATAATTGTAACATGGGAGCATCTTTCCAGCATACCACATTAAACAATGTGATTACATTCCATTGACTGTACCATCAACTATATTCCATTAAGTCAATCTGAGCTGTGACTGTTCAGCATCTTGCAGGACTACCAAGCATCTTCCACAATTCTCTAGCCAGGTTTATTTTCTAGGGTATATTTTTTTTAATGTAGACTTCATCAAGTTTATTCTCACGATAGCACTGAAGGAGTGAATGCTAAGCAAATATAATCCTGACACGCCTCTACCCCTCCCTCCACCATCAGCATGCCAGGGTACTGGGCTTCTATAAATAACATTTATCTCCCTATCCATTTTTCTTAACTCATCTTTCTGCAGAGTGCAGAGAAGCAGAAGCAAGATGCTCACAAAAAGACCTCTGCTTGAATATCCTGCTTATAGTCGTAGACAGACAACAGGGCGTAAGTGACATTTTTATGCTATGTCAGTGCATATCACATGCGTCTACACTTATGATCCAAACATTATGGTATTTCCATGAATTTGAAGACTGTCTGTTTAGTTGTTATTTATTTTGCTTGCCCGACATTTTTAGTCTTCTACGTTTTCTTTTCTTTCATCTAATAGCTATTAGCAAGTTTTGGTTTAAATGGGATTGTGGCCTGAAACACAAAATGTTCTTACTCTGCTGTTCAATGTTTTTCATCTTTTAAACACATATATCCAAAGATAAAAATGTCTTTTTTGGAGTCCACATCAAAGGAATGTTAGAAGTCATCAAAGAAAGTGAAGAGCAGAGCATATGCTGTTCTAAGGATGGCTTCAATCCCCTAAAAATTAGGGGCCAGATTCTGCTGTCACTGATGTCAGTGGAAAAATTTCCATTGATTCCAACAAGTGAAAAATCAAGCCTGTAATATTAAAACACTGACAGATATTGCTAAGGGAATTGTGCAGTACATTTTGAATAGACCTTAAAATATAAATGCACACAACATAAGTCTAAAGGATGGGGAGAATAATGAATGAATCAGACTCTGCAAAGATCTTCAGCTCTTTAACTTCTCTGAGCACCAAAATGCATTTTTTCATTTTTTTCTTCTTTATTTTTATCACAGGAAGGTTTCGGCTGTAACCTTATTGCTACAGATGATCAAGTTACCTAGCATTTCTTAACTCCATTCATTTATTACATTTTACTAAATGCCAGCTGGTTTGCTGCTGTTTATAACTTGTTTATTATAAACTACAATACAGCAGAGGAGGTATTTCACTCAAAAAGCGTAAAGAAGTATGAGGTTGCTGACTCAGAGCTTTCTCTTTCAAATCATGGTGTTGGCAAAATGAGTGAGCAGCCCAGTTTCTCTCCCTCTCCTTTAGTAGGGCCAGGCAATGAGTTTTGTTTCTCCCTCTGAAGTTAACACAAGTTAACTGTCATTCCTCAACATGCAAGAAATCAGCTGTAGGTACAATTTTGGTCACTACATCCACCCCAAGCTGTGACAGAGGTGGCAATGATGCAGTCAGGTTGTTGGTCTGTTCCTCTCTATAGGGGACAGTTCTGGATTTCTTTCCCACAGCAGCATCTGACAAACCAGACGTTCAGAGCATAGCTCCAGTCTACCTTCCATACAATCTACTTCCTTTGCTTTTCTAGTGCAAAAAGTAATCTTGCTTTAAAGAAGTTCCTTGGACCAGATAATGAGGGGCATTGGATGGTGAAACCAGGCTTTCCTTCCTATAACAGCCTACCCAGATGACCAGTCATGACACCAGTCTGAACACTCAGCAGCATACAGGAATAGCTCCCCCTCTGCTTCTCAGGAAGCATTCTCTCTCAAGGGTGGGTCAGAATCAGCAGTCACACTCTTCCTGCAAATACATGTGGTGACCATGAGCACAGGTTGTCCCATCTTAACCAGTGGGAAGTTCAAGGTGAACTTGTATCTAAGGGGGTTGCAAGTTAATGCATAGCTGCCTTAAGGTAGCCCCTTATTTGGAGTTGTATTGGTCATTAATAGCTTTGAAAGTAGAACCAAGCAAACAAAGACTAAATGAACATAAGAAAAAAGAACTGAAAAATGAGCTACTGAAAGCAGGATTTTCTGAAGTTCATGGGCCACTGATTTGACATGTTTTCCACCTTGAGCCGCAAACGACTGGGTAAGATTGTGTATGTCCAAAACCATAAAGGTCGCATACTCATTCAAAACTGAGTAGAAAAAATGAAATCAGATTATTTCACTGATGCCTGACTAGGGAGACTCCACGTATTTGCAAGGCAAACGTTTTAATCTTACATCCAAAAAAGAAATGATCTCTCATGGCATGCCTGATAATTTAGAGTCTTCTCAGGTTTTTGAATTACGCTACTGTATGTAGCTGAAAATTGTTTGATAAGCATCACTAAGTGGTCTGGCTTTAAACCAAGCCTGTCATCTAGTGGAGTGCTATGCTATTCCAACTTTAATCTAGATAACTGGCACACATAAAATAAGGAAACACAAATGTGACACAGCTGCAGCTAGTCTGGCGGAGCTAAAATGCTTAACAGTGTTTTATGCCTGTAATATAAGACTGCTTACTAATGGGAGAATCCTATGTGCAAAAGAGTGACAATCAGATTGCCTTTGATATAACTGGTTATAAAAATGCAGGAGATTTAGTATTTATGGTGCCTGCAGGTTACAATAAAATGCTTCTTGTGTTATGACTCTAGCAGACGTTAAAAATGCTGTATAACTATGGCCAAACTTCACAAGTTACTGCCCAACATGTGTAGCAAGCTAGTTTTGCAGCAGAGAATAGGTTAATGATCAACAGTTTACAGAAAGGCTTGTGACATAACTTAGACCTTAGAGTGGTTTGTTGTGCAATCCATGTGCCCTTTCGGAATAATGTAGCTGAATGTGCTGGAAAAACACAATGTATGTATTAAGTTTACTAAATGACAGTCAGTGTAGTAAATTAAATAAATAGTGTGTGATCCAAGTGCTTTTGTCAATAGTGCATTGATTATAATGCCACATACTGTACTAAAAATCTAATAAATACAAAATGTCAGCTGGATAACTAGAGCATAAGTATGTTAAGTTCTGGCACTTGAGGCAAATATAAACAACCTTATTTGTGTTCTAGGAGTAAAGGATTTTCCCCTCAGGAAAAAAATATACACTATTTCTAACCCTACATTTCACAGGAAACAGGTGCTCGGGAAAGGAATAGGCAGATCTGCTCCTTTAATTATAGATGGAGAGACTAATGTGGGGAAAAATCATTTCTGGTAGAAGAGATAGATGAACAGAAACATAAACCAAAATTTATCTGTTCAGCCCAGACACATTATACATCTGAATCTGTTATGCACTAAGACACGTTATATACTTCGTGTCTCAAGAAGTATCTGCAAAGGTGTAACATGCAGTTGTGACTAATGCTGCATGGAAAGTGCTGAGGCAGCTACACCTGATTTAATGTGGCATGTCACTAGGATACTAAACTGTGGCTGGAGCTCCTTGCTTTGTACTAAACCGAAAAATATTTGTGTTGAGTAAATACTTATGCATAGGCCAGCTCTCCTGGGACAGCAGCGCCCTGTTCTTGAAATCATAGAATCAGAATGGTTAGAGTTGGAAGGGACCTTAAAGATCATCGAGTTGCAACTCCCACTAGACCAGGTTGCTCAAAGCCCCATCTGGCCTGGTCTTGAAATGCTTGTAGAGGTTTTCTGAGACTATTGGGCCAACATGGAGGCTGATGTAACTTCTACAGCTCACGACTGCCCAGAAAAACTCAGGCTGGGTAGACCTGGTGCCACCAGCGGATGAGGTGGATGAGTCTATGCAAATCAAAATTGCATAATTTACCCAAAATACTCATAGCTTGGACAGAGATGTGATCTAGCAAAGACAAAATAAGGTAGAAATATTGAGGGTAGTTGCTGGCAATGACAGCAGGTTTCAGGGGTGTAGGTCAGCTAGCTGACTTGTTCTTGAAAGGATTGTAACTTTACACAGAAATTCCCCCTGGTGTTTTCTCTTAGCTGCTAGGCAGCATCATCAGATATATCAAAAGTTAGCATCAGTGTTTTTTTTTTCCTAATTGGGCCTCTAAGATAACCTTCAGAAAAACTTGTATTTTTTCAAACTACACAAGGATTTTAGGACTCAAATCATAATCATTCATGACTAATCTGATTTAAGAAAGGATGACATGCAATTAGGCTGATGATAAGCTTGTAGTTTGTGACTGCTGACTCTACAAAGATGGCATTCTTATTTTATGACCTGATCAACCCCTGAAAAAGAAGCTGCGGGCCCAGTTGTTCACAAAAGCCTGCCCAGAAAAGTAAGCATTTGAGAAAGTGTGAAATCTTTATCTTTTGCATCATTCTACCAACTTCAACCTACTCATATGTTATGATGGATCAATCTCAGACTAGGGGAAGGTATTTGTAAGAATGCAACTGCCAAGTATTCTGCATACAGCCCTCCAGCTGAGTTATGCAATGGTTTCTTTTGCACCTGAGTGTAATGAGTTGAGCAACTGTTTGGAAACTTGAGTGCTAAAGTAGAAGAGTGGCATTTTTTGTTAGTTAGACTTATGTAGTGAATGTATCTTGGCTGTTTCTAAAGATAAAGCATTCTTCCTCTATGGTACATATGTTTATGCAGTAAAGATGCATTCCCTAAATCTAGAATGGGAAACAGTGCAAAGAGTTTGATGAATGTTTCTCTGCACACACAGACGTGAATGCATTTCATGTTTAAACTAAGCACATGTTGTAAAACACAGACCAAAACATGATTACTTGCAAGGATGGGTAACAGTATGTGGCTGAGGTTTAGGCAAGCACGTAATTGTGTAATGAAATCACTTAAATGCATTGGGAAATTCATTTTCATTTCACCTTTGGAAAAACTGATCCGCACAGGAAGAACTGGAATTTCACACTGAGGGTTTAACTCCTGTTCCCCCAGCCTTCTTGCATACCCTCCCGCCCTTTCTGCTGGGTCTACAGCTTTTACATGTCTCTCCATGACTCTCTTCCTTTTGTCTGCCTCCTCAATGGCTCCAGAGTCCTAAAGAAATGTTCTGCTTTGAAGATTGGCCTAAAAAAATGGTAATTTTCCAGACAAAGGCCAGGTGTTACTTCCAATTCATTCAGTATGCATCCCTATTATCCTGCGGGTCAGCTCCCGCCGTGGGCGCTCCATGGGTGTTCTGACTGCGTAAGGCCTGTGAGATTTGCCCTGTGTGACTGAACTGCAGATGGCACTTTCATATCTCTTATTTTAGCAGCAGTCAATTTGCTAAACTTTCTTAATAGCAAGCTACAAGGTGATTTCTGTGTCACAGCCTCACAGCTTTCTCACCCCAAGCAGAGGAGGAAACCTAGCGTCCATAATGAGAAAATGGGGTCGGAGATAAAAGCTCCAGCCCCATGGACAGAGTGACCATCAGTACAGCTCCCACCTGCTCAGGTGCTGCACTGCGGCAGGCTGTGCCACTGCAGGGGGCATGGATTTTGTCTCATTGTGCCTTTCCCTACTCCCTTTGGAGAGAGAGAGTATCGGTTCCCCTCAGAAGAACTTCAATAGGAGGAGAGAAATGGGCCAGGCTTTGCAGAGTAGACTGCAGAGTAGGTGAGCACACCACTTACCTACCAGGGCTGCACAGCTTTTGGATCACAGCGCAAACGAAGAACCTTGCAACTGCTCCCACAGGCATTTAGTTCCTTGCCAGGATTCCCCAACTACTTCTGGAGGCACGATCATCTGTGCAGATATTTCTTCCTAGCAAGGTCAGCCATTTCAAGCAAACAATGAGTTTGGATCATTGTTTGCTCTCAGGACAGATTATTTTTTTTCTATCTCCACATTCAGGCTTAGATAAAAAGGAAAAACAACCCACCCTTTGTCAACACACTGTATCCAAACCACACTAACACATTTGGTTTCTGCAAGAAAACAGTCAAGTTTCAGTTTCTAAATAAGCCGCTTTTGGAGTTGGCACTCTGGAATTTTGTCTTCCTTTCCTACGGCTCCTCTCAGATGGAGAGGAATCAGACAAGTAACGCTGCTGCTGCTTATCACTAGTTAAATACAAATTTCGTTGAAAGAAATGGTGAATGCTACTGAAATTCCCCAAAGCTAGAAGCCGAGGTGTCATTCAAAACCCTCCTTTTGAATTCTTGTTGCCCCAGTTTCAGCTATTCATTTTTGTGTATGGTGATAATAGGAATTGTTCCCCATTACGTTCTGTTGCTAGAAAACCTTATACCACCTTCAGATCAGGGTTAGATCAGGCCCAGAATACTTTACAGCAATTTCTTAATCAAATAAAACATCTTATTATGCAGCAAATGAACTTAAATCACTATTTTATTATGTGACCAACAGTATACTTGAATTTAATAGTTTCATATTTCCCACATGAAATTTACAGAATAGGTGTTATATTTTTATTATGTGCTTTCACCACATAAACAGAGTGAAACATGCAACATCCTGTCCTAGGGCTGAGTAAAAAAAGAGAAGGACAAAAAGAAAAAAGAGATCTTAAAAGCAGATTAGGATGTCAGAAATAAACAACTCATTGCATTAGTAAGAGAAAATGAGAACCCAAATTTCTTCGCAAGATACCCCAAACTGATCATGTTATGGGAAGGATCAAGAGAAGGCAACAAGGGTGACAGAGAAATAAAATGAATGATAACAAGGGCCTTGTGGCTACACAGACTCAGCAGACTGAGCTGTCACAATTGTGAGAGCCATGGTGACTGGGTTCAGAGATTAAATGGAAGCTAATGGTTATGATTAAACACAAAATCCAACAAACTCATGCTTCAAAATGCGAGACAGATGGTTGCTGTGCACCACTTTGAATGCAGCTACTCACGGCTTTTGCTGAAGAGAGTGAGGAGAGATGAGTGGTTGAGCCTGAGGTGGCAAATGATGAGTTCATCTCAGTTTGTTGCAACATTTAGACTTTTGGATCTTTAAGCCTGTGTTAAGACTTCATTATAGACAGGGAAGCAAGCACGTGCCTTCGCATGAAAGTGTTGAGCGGAACAGAAACCGACTTAATAAGGGGCTTGGATGCTGTTCTGTGTTTCAAGTTGATAATGCAGAAAATGAAGGCGATACGAGGCATGTATACAAGGTTTTGAACATCTAAACACTATTTCACAACTTTTTTTTCTCCTTGTCCAGAGTGAGTTTTTATAGTTCATCCATTAATCTCATGAAAGCAGGAATTTAACACGTCAGTGTTGACAGACTGCTAACTATAGCAGCGATGATGAAGCTTCTATAATATTAACCTTTCAAAAAATAAAACTGCAATAATGATGTTGTTTCCATTAGACCTTTCAGATGACTTACAAATTATCTGGAACTCCTACTGTTTATTTGTTTTTACTTTAGATTATTGCCCCAAGCACTTAAATAATTGTAATAAAATAATAATAGAATTAAGATTAGATAAATTAAGTGGACATGAAACTGAATACATTTTCCATGACAGCTGGCAAGTCCCATTCTGTGACTGCTCAGAAACAAAACTGGAATTTTTATGACAGTAGACAATAAGGCGATCATGTACAGGATGTAACCCAATGCTCAAGAGGAGCAGTGTGCAAGTGACACATCAACAAAAACAAACTTGTTTCATTTATGTACTGTTAATTACCATAACTTACATAATCATGGACATCTGTTCTCCCTTTCACATACATGTACCTATACAGATAATTATCACTATCTATTGGTCAGAAAAGCAAACAGCATAGTATAGAGATTGATGGATTATAGCATATAACTGTATATATATATTTTAATATATGTACGAATATGCCCATCTCTGTCTTATTTATCACTGTATCACTTTGTAAGTAATTTTTTTATTTCTTAAATTACACATCCAAACTGTAAGTAGGAGTCCTTGCATAGGTGGAGTGGCATTAAACTGAAGAAAGAACAAATTGTTTTTAACTAATCAAAAATTTAGCCTGACAATATCAGTAATCTCTTTTCATAACGGTTCTGAAACACTGTTTCAAAGGATTTTTTTTTTTCAACCAGGCTGTAAAGAATTATCAGCTTTAAAACAGTTGCATTGCTCCAAGAGAGAGAGTAATTTTTCTTGTTGCACTATTCAGTTAAAGGAGAAAAGCGACTGATACACAAATTATGACCCTTAGCAAACAGATTTCTTTTTTTCTGTTGAGGTTTGCGTACTTGAGAGTGATATTTGTTCCATGTAACATTTTCTGATAGTCACTTCTCAGTTGCTATATATTTTGAACTTCATGAAAGAACCAGGAAAGTTAACTGCTTTGCTTGAATTTAATGCAATTTTAGTGCTTGTTTTTGTGCCTAAAGTCTTGCAGTCACATATCCTGTATATATAAGTTAAGGATTATTCAAAAGCATAGTTCTGTTTGAAGTAACATTTTATCATAAAGAAATGGAAATACATACATCAGATGAATAAATACCCTTTATATTGACAAATATGTATTACTGTGAAATGGGTAAAAAGCAAAAATTGTCTTAAAAGAATATTTTTAAAAGCTTTGAGATCTTCAAAGTCCATTAATACTAAATTTTTTTCACTAACATCATATTGCTGTAAATTTTGAAATTAATATGGAATTGTACACCTTAAATTAATCTAAAATTTCATTTTACCTTGTCAACAGGCCTAACTTTGTTACCATTTCTGTTAACTGCTCTTGGATGACAAGTCAAAAAAATCATTATGATCTTTTTTTCTGTACATCCTGGGTAACAGATCCTGCGTTAAATAATCCTCAACTGCAGATACTGAACTACTGCTCCTACTTTTGAGACGGATAATTAATTAAATCAGTCTGCATGTGTTCTCGGTTAGAGGAATTTCTGCAGGTGACACAGAATTGCCGCTCCATGTTCACTCATTTCTAAAAAGACCATTATTTGCACTTTATTGTGATTTGGATATTTCCTTACTTTATTTTCCCACTTTCCACCCTTTTTGGTCAGTGTGCTGACCAAATTGTACATACAATTTTTTTACATAACATTTCTGGTGAGTCAAGTGAAGGATACCAAATTTGGTTCATACTAATCTGTGGCCCAGAGCTTTCAGGTGGGAGTGGGGGGAACAGAGGGCTTTGATTTTATTTCTGAGCTGTCTTGCATGCTACCGCAAAGGAAAAGCAAAATAATCTGAAGCTAATTTACTGAGTCATGAAGCCTTTCTTCTCCCCCTCCTCTTCTTCCCCAAAACTGAAAGTGTGCTAAAATAAGGGCTGGTAGAACAAGGAAGAAAGATATCACTGGGTATGACCGGTCTCTTTGACCTGGTTAAAACTCATGATCTGATATATCCTGTATGCTGCATATATGTATGCTCCTATGTTTCCCTATATGCTCCAGAGGAATCAATGTCACTTTAGGGTGAGTAAAACAGAATTTATTTTTTTCTAATAAAAATTGTGCCAAGTAGTATTGGTACTAAACATAGTATAAGCTCATTCCTTCTAAAATGTAGTACCTTCTATGAACATTTTTCTGAATAAAAATGTTTTATCTTTTCCTTAAAAATTGCTGTATTTGAAAGAATTATTTTTTTTTTTCCTAGCACCTGCTTAATCTTTTGTTCTATAGATAATTTCTCATTACCCAGGTGTCCTCTTACGGACCCACAGAAAGATTGGGCCTAATTTAAGTGTGAAATAATCCTGTTGCTTCTATCTGAGAATGAATGAGCCCAGGATTAGATCAGATAAAACACACTTGAGATAAAGTGCACAAGGTGGATTATATGGGAAAAGAGGATTTAGTGAAGAACATATCCACAACTTTTTGTTAACACAGAGAATGGTATCTTTTGTAAGCAACATTTATGGAAACTCAACTGGAGGTTTAAAAGCTATGTCTTTTGTTGTACATTTCTCTGCATACATTTGCTTTGTAGTTGGTAGCTTTAACTTTGTAAACCATGCTGGGCCTTGACTCATGCTCATTTTGTTTAATGAAAAGCTAAGGATGTACTTTTACTCATAGATTCTTGTTTTGTTTTCTTTGAAGTTTATTAAGCTATCCAGTTAGATGGAAGGCTCATTAGGTTGTTATTATCACGGTCACAAATTAAGCATCTGTTCCCTGGGGAGTTATAAGCTTCAAGTGGATGTCAGAGCCATACTTATTACAATATTTACTTAATTACCAAGTTACTGCTTCTTGTCATATAAAATACAAACATGGACTCTGGTGTCCATGTTAGACACATACTCACCATCTGCTGAACATTTAAGATCAGCTCTTTGCATTTAAGCCCTGCTTTAACATATGCACCTAATTTGCTGTTAAACAATAATTTAAAAAGGTAAACCAAGAACAACTAAGCACAATAGTGAATTTAAGATAGCATCAAGAATATTCAAAAATTGTATGCAATCTGACATTACTTCTGACTTTGCTTTCACATTAGGACATTGGTAGTTTCCAGTACCAACAAATGCATCAAAAAGTTAGCTAATCATGATTTGCCAAAGCACCTCAAAAGTCATCATGTAAGGGTGTTTTGTCAAGTAGTTGGTTGGAGATCATTGGAGTTGAGTGCTCTCCTCTGCAATAAAATCAGACTTTTCAAGGCTGGAGTATACATCTTTTATGAAATCTCAGGAAATTTCACATAAGAGGCAAATGTGCCATCACAAATGTCTGAAAGTCATTCTTCGTTATAATTTTGTTGGTTTTTTTCCCTCTCCTCTTCAGTGGTTTAATTATCTAATGTAAATTGCAGGATTACCAGATCTTCCCCTGTCTAGTCTTCTGAAAATGTCATCACATATAAAACTGAAGATATTATTCTCTCTTCTCAAACATGACTTGTATGAACAGATATGATTTGTGGGAGGATGTCAACACCACAGAACAATGTTTCTATTTTTGGAAAAATCATTTACTTCAGATCTTGCATTTGGACTTTATAGGTTGTTATCTGTCAAATTCATCACTGGCATGCTATATACCACATAACTAATACTTCACTGCAAAACATTAATCTTCTTTGTATCTTATAGACATAATTTTCACTCTACTAGTATTATGCTTTTTGAGATGGTCCATTCTAGCAGTCCTTTTCCCTGCAAAGAAACCCTGTAATTATTTAACATTCACAAATCCTTTCCTGGAGACATCTATATCTTCCCCAGCTACAGAAGAACCACAGGCTTCTAAATCATGGTCCCTCAAACCACAGCATGTGGATAGCTTCCATCATAGCTGTAAATTCTGGTTAATATAAGCACACTATTTAAAAATTTAGATTTACACAACCCCTGGTTTTAAAGAAATAATGCTTACATTCGAGTCTCAAGCCTTTTCTGTTTCTCTCATCAGAATGAAAGGCCAGCTTAATGAAGTAGTCACCTACCAATGAACATGACTTCTTAAATAAAAAATATTACTGGCTTGTTCTGAAATTATTAACATCAAACATTTTAGCGTAATAAAAAAACTATTTTCCAGCTTAAATGCTTCAAGAAAACCCTCCCATGTTTTGGTAGGTTCATTTCAAGTGAAAATACTGAGATTTTGAGCTCCAGTATGTAACGTCTCTCTTCTGTAGAAAATATCATAGAAATAAGTCTTTTCATATGGAACTATATATACTAAATATAAAATCTAATGCAAAAATGCCTGCTAAGAATTCCTGATACATTTATATTAGCAAAAGTATTTTGAGAATTCACCTTAAAAATAGGTAAAAAGTAATGTGAATGTCTGAAAATAGGATGATATCAACATTTTGGTGACCACTGAATCCCAGCCATTATAGAACAGTTTAAAATACAAGGCATCATCCAAAAAACCCCCAACCCTGCCTTTACATTTTTTAATGTTGTTTGTGTTCTTTATAAACCTGAGTTTTAAAAAAAACTTATACTCTTTCCAAAGATGTATTTAATCTTTGTAATTCAGTTCTGCAAAAGAAAGAGTATAAAACATTTATAAAATTACCTTACAAAGCATTAAAAAATTGTTAATAATGTCATAGCTTTTGAAATGATGAAATAATTTGAAAAGTTTAAATGAACTGATTAGTTTCCATCTTGTCACCTAACAATAATTAAAATAAGAAAACCCAACAATATCAGTCATTATTTCCAGCCATCAGGGACTCTGTTATAATTTTGCATAGGGCCAGGCATCAGTGAAGATATTTACAGTTATATAAATGTCATCAGAATAAGACTCTTACTCTGAAGTGTCGGGGGTTTCTCAAATGTACTCAAATACTGCAAAAATAAAACAATATTTTATATAATGTAGTAATAATTATAGTAAAATAATAATAAAAATATTCTCTGTTGTATTTTATTCTTCTGCATTTACTATAAAATAGGTTTGGGATTAAAAATAACCCTCTGTAATTATGTCCACAGAGCTGTTTAAGCTTTTTTATCACTGCTAATGAAAATATAGTCATGCCTTCTATGAAAAGTATATTTCTCAATATGATGTGCTGTAAACAACATGTCTTTAGGCTATTTTTGACCTTTAACCAATGGGAAAGGTCTGTCTAGTTGATCTCATCTAACTACACAGCAGGTACAAGGAATTAAACCAATTTAGGTTGAGCCCTGGTACAATATCAAGTATCAGACAATGTTTTCCAGAAGGGAATACTTAACAAGTTTGTAATCCACTATTATATTTAGGTAGTGAAAAGAAAAAAAAACAACAAACAAACCAACCAAAAACCTGAGCTGAGTTCAACAGAGTGGAATCTCAAGTAAAAATCTATGATATCACGTTGTTTGTAAAAGTTGGCAAGGAAGGCTGTTATGAGCAAATTAAAAGTAAACAATCTACTCTGGACCTACACAGTGACAGACTGCTCATAAGGTCACATAAGAAAAGTAAAACATTAAATAGCTGGCTCCAGCAGCCTTAAGACATTTGTCTGACTTTCAAACCAAACTGTGTTTTTCACTGGGAGAGTACAGAAAGTAACAAGAGCTTAATAATAAAGAATATTATTATTTTTAAAAATAAAGTGGATTTTTACGCTAATTAGGTCCTTAACAACACAAGCATAATCTAAGGAGACAACTTCACTTTTGGTAACAACACAGGTCCTGAACTCACAATTCTGGCTCTACCATCTTGCTGAGATGGAGCATAACACTTCTCCCGGGTGCTGCACGAAGAGCTGAGTTGCTTCACCGAGGGACTAGGAACATCAGATCCACACTGCTTCCTTAGCAAGAAGGAAAACCAATAAAATGATTCAGGAGGATATGTGTCATCACGTGAGGAATGGGTATTCCAGAGATCTTATGAGAATAAGTCAGTTATTTGACCAAAATTCCTGCAAGGCCTGTCCTGATAGAAATTGTCAGACACAAGGGAAATATTCAGAGGGGATGTGATCCAACGGGACCATTAACTTCCAGTAACCATACCTAATCTACATACATATTCAACTGTTACAAATTCAAGAGGTACAAGGCCAAATTCTCTAAAATGAGCAATACAGGATGCAGTTTTGGCCTCCAAGATGAAAGTTTGCAGGCATCTTAGATCTTCTGCCTGATGTCATGTGGGATAACCACTGACTTCCATATGAACCCACACCTCACCAAGTAGAACCAAGAGGATGCTGGTATTGCATCTTTGGTGGCTACCTTTGGATGGATATCTGGAACAGGGTGTGGACTGCAGTAATACCACTTTTGTTGCAGTGATGTTCAAATGACCAAAAATTAAACAGAGCTTGAATTTTGCATAGTTTTGGACAATCTCACTCATCAAAAAAAAAAAAAAAGCTAAAAATTTTCCCTACTGTCTCTGACCATTTCCTGTTTCTGAGATTTTTCTTGGTTAAAAATAGCCATAGGAGGCCTAAATATGTGTTTGAAACTCTTTTCAAGGAGGTACCAAATAGTGTCATTATTTATTGGTGTATATCGTTAGACAATATTCAAATGTTTAAAACTGGAAACGGAGCATAATGCAAGCCACTATAGAGCAGATGCTAAGCGTGAAGTGCTCTTAGGAATACATATACCACATTTTAATTTCAACTCCTATTATACTAACTAGTCACAAAATGGCTTCCTATTTATGCAATATGTTATCTGTAATGTCATTTAAATTGAATAGATGAGTGCCTTCTAATAATGTATGTTTACTTCATGAACTTGCGTGCAATTACATTGTAATTATGTCTTTTGTAGGTCCTTTTTCGCTGACACATAGTGCACCAGTGCATTTTAAGTGTAATTGCAGTTCTCCCTACCATTTAGGAAAGCTGAACATTGTTAAAGGTTTCTAAATTACCTACACTTAGACCATAGGCAACTAGGCAAATTAAATGGCAGTGTCAGTAATATGACAATGTAAATTGGTGCCAAGCATAATCCAAGGTAGAAGCATTTTTGCAGAAGAATAATGTTTATACAGCACCTAAAAAAAATGCAACAGAAAACACAGATGCTCCTAAACTTGCAAAAGTGTATGTTTTTGATATCTCAAAAAATGCATACAGCATACAGTTTATATAGCTATCAACTATCCAAAGGAGTGAATATATATTTAACACACATATTTTCTACAACTGAGCTATAGAATCATTTTTAGAATAGAAAGTTACACCCAAATGTCAGTATATCAAATTGCCATGCTTCCTGCTCCTCAGGAATAGTGCTTCACCAGAGAAGCAAGCAAATATATTCCCAGCAGCCTGTGGCGCCTTGGAGGGAGGGAGGGAGGGAGACAGACAGGCCATCCTTGCAGGGAAAACTGGATCTTGCCTGCTCCCTTCTTGCAAGACCTTGTACTCACTAGCGTGAAGGAAGCAACCAACCTCATTGCCAAAGGTACCACTCACTGTGGGGACTTGCAGGAACATGGGGCAAGAGGATAACTGTATGCCATCATCACAATTTTAGCTTCTCAACAAATCCATGGAGCAGATCCCCAGGTAAACTCAAGTTTGGGGCCCTGGTGATATTTGACCATGATCCTTGCAGCAGGAGAAACCTTATCAGCCTAGTGAAGAGAGAAGAATCCATTATCCCTATCCTTACTCCTGCTGAGCAGTGAACTGGATCTCCTAGCTGACTTGAAGAGCAGGTAGAAAGAAAACCATTTCATCATTGGCATGAGGCTGTATCTTCTATAGCTGGGACCTGGGGACTGTTTGATTGGGGCACAGAATTCTAAAACTAGGTTAATACATTTTCAGCCTGATCCTTTAAATCTATTTCCTGTGTGCTGCATCATTATTAACTTCAACATCTGGATCACAAGACTTCATTTCACTTTCTTCTTCTAATCCATTTTGAGCATAAAACATAAATTTCAAAGCTGAGAATATTTTTATTTGCTCAACTTTTGCAATGATTCATGAAGCGGTTACAAAAATAAAACTTTTTTACTACAGACTTGATATATTGGTGTTGTTTTCAAGAATAGAAACTTGGAGAGTTTATGGTGGTTTTACTACAGGAACTTGAACTATTATATGCATGTCACTTCAGAATTTTTTTAAAGTAGATTTATGTCGCCCTATGGGGCTTAAGGGGATGGTGATTATTATACACTGAGAAATGTGCATTTAGCTTATAAAACCAATGTCCCACAGAGGTGACCACTCTAGGAAGACCAGTAACATCACTTAAGTAAATTAATTTTGAAGTACTGTCCTGTCACTTCATGCCTCTAGGCCAATCACTCACTGGTGGAGACATCCTAGTTTTGGATTAAACCAGCTCAACCATGCAAACCGTAGCCACTGCATGGGAATGAGCATCTGGGATTGACAGCTCACAGATCTTGGCAATAGAGGCCACAAGTCCAGTGACATCATTTTTATTTAGAGCAAAATCCTAGTGGCATTTTTGGTAGAATTCAATCTTCAGTAAGTATTTATCAGAATAAACACATGAGGACGGATGCAGATCTCACTTGCCTTCCTTGCAATGTAGATGTAGCAATGGTGCAAATCAGAATAATATCCTATAGTTGAATGCAAAAATCAGTATGATAAAATGGAAACAATCACATTGCCAGGGCCAGCAAGCATGTGTATAGTCAGCTGTGTCTTGTTTTGTCCACTCAGAGTTGCCAGGGATTTTGAATTAATCCCTTTACTAGTGTTTTAACTAAAAGTGAGAAGCGCAAAATACACAGTAGGAAACAAGTCCACTGAGTGTTTGGTAATAACTTCCTGTGCTTAGCTTGGTCGGAAAGAAAGAAGCTTGCAAAGTACAGGCACATCACGGACACAAAGATGATAATTGTGCCTGGCCTTACAAGGGGCAGCATGGAAAAGGCACAACACCTTTAGCTGCTGTGCATCTCTTTGCTACTTTTTGGTTTTCTAAATGCATGACAATCAGCAGGACATACTGCTTAAATCAAAAACTCCTTGCTACAGCCTTACTAGGAACTTTCTGTGCGACCAGTTGGGATGGTTCAACCAGCTCCAGCACCATCTCGTAACTTCTGTTTGGCTGGAATACACCTACTCACGCTATAATTTAAAGAAGTCAGTTGTGGATTGAAGTCTGACGATTTGCACAAGCATATTAATCTCATGTTTGCAGGCCTCCCACTACCTCTTCTACACCACTTTTGTTTTCACCTTTTTACACTAAATCCAAAAAGGCTTTCAGTAAACATTAGTACTAAGTGCTATTTCATTTAAACAGGTATAAATTATTCAACTATGGCAATTATTGCAAAAATGTAACTTTTAATTTGGGGAGGAAAAAAAACCTTAATTGCTACATTCAGTAACTATTCTTCCATATTCATAATGGATTTAGAAGAGAACAGCAAAGAACTGAGGATCCTATTGCCAAACACAGCCCCTAATTTACCAGCTTGTCTAAGGAGCTTTCTACTTCAATGCACTTTGGGAGAATAGCTTATCACTAATCATTTGGAAATACTGATCGCACAGATCCTCAACTCAAAGTCGAACAGTAACGTGAGTTTTAAAAGCCATGTTATATCTCCTTCCTCCAATACATATAGAGATTTAGGAAAAAAATAATATTAATAACATCGACGATGCCAAGCGCAATGGTTTCCCTACAAACTCTATCACCTGTTTATCTCTCACCCTCAGTACTAACACTAAATTGGGCCTCATGAATTATTCATGAGGGGGCCTTTAATGGTATCGTTTTTCACGGCTAGCACTGACACTAATGCTAAGAAAAATCTCCTGACATTAATCTTGGGTTGAAGAAAGCCCCAAATACCTAGTTTTCTTCTCAATGTTCCCTTTCCTCCTATTTAACACATTGCAGAAACCAGTCATTCTGAAGCTCTGTTATGCATTAGTGTGGGCATAGGAGGGCAGAAGGGAAGATAGGAGATCAGGGAGGGAATTTGTGGCATTTGGATTTTCATGTTGGGAACTCTGGGGTCTGGTCCAGCTCACGTTAAATTTAAATGAAAGTTTCCCATTACCAGTCTCCTGGACAGCTGAATCAAGTCCCGAAGTCTGCTTTTGCTTTGCATGTATGCATAATCTCTCTGAAAGGAATAGGAATACCTGCTTGAAAAAGTCAAGTAAGCTATGAATCCCTGACTGCATTATTTTAGTTAAACTGTCTTGAGTTGACTAAAGCCTGTTTTTTCCCCCATTAGTTTATACCTGTTCTGATGATGAAGTGATTCAGGGTGTTTTCCAAGGCTGATTACAAGAGTAATACAAATTGCAAATATGACCACTGACAGAAGCATAAGAAACCAAAAGTAGGTTTTGGCGTGTCCTAAAAACAGAGATGTTTTTAATTTATGCACAAAGAAGACTCCCACAAAATATTATCCAAATAACAATCCCTCCCCTAAGGAAAAATCTCTTAAAGATATCTTGATGTAAAAAAGAAGCAATCTTAAAGAACTGTGAATTACAGTCTGAAGCATAGCCTGTTAGCCAGTGCCGTATGATAAGGATCCCCTTCCCCCCAACATACATACTCTTTTGGTCATAGTAATAAAACTACTGACTTTTCTTATTTTTCTAAAGTAAAATACCTAAAAAGCAATACATTTATTTTTTCAATTGCAGCTTTTTGACATCTATAATGGTTTTGTGTCTAAATCTGACAACATCTGTAGCAAACTGAAGTGACTGTTACTGCTGGAATGTGTCCTGGAGGCTTTTTCTGTCGGAGGAGATGACAGTAACTTTTCCCATGCAGATTAAGCTGGTGTTTACAGATTTGCCCTGGGTGTGCATTTTTATCCAGCTGTGATCAAGTAACACTGCCTGATGAGTGCCAGACAGATCTCCTGATACGAAGGGCTTACATGCCCATCACTTCTGCACAGAACATGGGTCTAATCTGGACACCATGGCAAAGATCAGTTATTATTTGATTTTTATTTTCCCTTCATTTATATACTAAGGCAGAGCATTTGCATTAGAATGTAAAAAGCTTAATAATTTAAAAATCTCCTTGTCATTTTACAGAAAATAACACCGTGGATTTAAAGATATTTTTCTTCAGCCTTTCAGTTCTCTACACTGAACCCTAAATGAGGACTTTAAAACAATAAGCAGTAGGGTGGGTGGTTTCACAATTTAACACTTAACATTTATTTTATTCTTTATTATACTTTTTCCCCTGCTGAGTATCTTTACCTTGCATGCTGTAATAATCTGTGATATGGCAAAATATAGTCTCAGCAACATATAACTTTTTTCCCATCAATAAAAGTCTGAGGTTAAGAAGTTGTCTTTGTGGGACCTGAAGCTCTACACATTATAGACATACTATGAAAGTAGCAGTGATTGCATATTGCTTTCTCAGGACTCCTAGCTGTTCAAGTTGGGAGGGAAGATGTTCTGTTTTCTAATATCTGATTTCCTGTTTGGAACCTCCAATTCATAAAAGGATAAGAGAAAAACCCATGCCATCTTTGAATTTGAACTTAAAACACATTTCTAATTGTTAGCAATATTAGGATTGCCTAAAGTACTAGCAACTCATTTCACATCTGCTGTGCAGTTTGAAGCAGTTACTAAAATCACATGGACATGCCAAAGTAACACCTGTAAAAGGAGTGCTTAAACTAATGGGTCAGATTCTGCTGTTTTGCATTTCCACTTCTTTCAAAGACCAACTGATCATAAAATCATAGAATCATCTAGGTTGGAAGAGACCCTTGGGATCATCGAGTCCAACCATCTAGCCTACTCTACAAAGCTCTCCCCTACACCATATCCCCCAACACCACATCTAAACAACTCTCAAACATGTCCAGGGATGGTGACTCAACAACCTCCCCAGGCAGCCTATTCCAATGCCCAACCACTCTTTTCTGTGAAAAATTCTTTCCTAATATTCAGTCTGAACCTACCCTGCTGGAGCTTGAAGTCATTCCCTCATGTTCTATCACTAATTACCTGTGAGAAGAGAACAGCACCAACCTCTCTACAGTGTCCTTTCAAGTAGTTGTAGAAAGCCATGATCCATATTTATCCTGGTGTATGTGGAAACAACACTTGCTGTTCAGTTTCTTGTTTGCTTCAAAATGCCATGCAATTCATAGACCTTTCCTGCTCTAGTTCTAATTCCAGTACAGGCAAGTGTTAAGAAAGTGATCCTCCATTCCATGAAACGGTGAGGTCTGTATCATCTTAAAAATTGCAAGGTAACATTTTTCTAGAAGTCAATACTGAGGAGTAATATGTTAAAGAATAAAAATAGATAATCAATGTTTTCTACCAAAAAGTGGTGCAGATCATTTTTGCCTTGGCTATACAACTTATGCTTGTGCTGATGGCATTGCAGAATGTCATCAGCAGAAAACACAGTGGAAAAACTGATTCCAAAATCTGGTGTGTAAAATCACTAAAAACTGGTGAGGTACTGGTGAGCTCAGAGGAACATGAGTTACAGAAAACCTTTTACCCCTGGGACAGAGGTTTGAATCTGGACAGGACCTTGGTGACTGAAAGTCATTACCATGTGGTAGTTGTCTGGTGACTTACATGGACCACGTTGGTGGGCTCATCCAGATTCAGCATGCCCCTATCACAAGAGAAACCACTACAATTTGTGCTTGTCTTGGCAGTTGTAGCAGATAAACCAAGGAATAAACAGACATGGTCCTCCACTCCCCAAACCATTACTTTCATTCAACTGGCAGGCTGTTACAGAATACTTGCACTTGGAAACTGCAAGAACAGAGAATACACAACAATTTTACTCACCGCTGAGTTCATAAATTACAATGCAAGCAGTAGGCCACGCCAGTTGCAAGTTGCTCTTTAGAAGGCACAGTTTGAAGCCAAACCATCTCTGGGGTTAAGAAGATGCTTGCAGCTTCCCAAATAACTTCCCTGTACAAAAGAAAAGTGCTACTAGTATCTCTGTAAATGCAGACAGTCAGCTCTGAAGACCACTGGCTCAGGATGAAGTCAATGGCTCTTCTTCCATCACTAACCCACCTCTGCTGTCCTTCCTCTGCTCTGAAGCTCACAGAACAAGCAGAGTACAGGAATGGGGAAGGTTCTCTGCAACGTATCTGAATCCATGTCATAGGATGGGGTAACACGTACATCCCCAGAAACCTGTTGGAGCCTTTCCCATCACCAGCTAAAGCTGACCCTACATGAGAAGTATTATCTGTATAGTGTGAGTGCATATGTTCATACGCATATGAATATAGATACATGTAGAATCTCATTGGCAGACAATAATTAGGCTATTCCACAAAACAAAAGCTCTTGTATTTTTAAAGGAGCCTATTTATTTTAATATGTCATCCAACAATTAGGTTACTGAAAGCCTATACATTTTTGATACTTAGTTTTAACTTGCCAAGTTCATAATAATCATTAAACTTATAAGTAGAAAAAACCTAATTGAATTCCACTCAGATTTTGGAAAAAAAAAAAAAAAAAAAGAAAAAGTTAAGTTGCTCTTTGACTACAGTGAAAAAATACGGAAAGTTGGATGATTGCTTTCCTGGCTGTCCTGCAAATTCAGTGCTGTGTGATCACATGATTGTGAGTAATTCTTTAAATAGACAATAACACTTACAGGCCAGATTTTAAATGAACTGTGGCTAGTTACCTAAATACATTAAAACCTGGCTTTAAATCACATCAGTATCAAGTTTTATTCTGCCTGAGGGCAATGAAGTCTAGAAAGCTGCTCAAGCAGCCTCATATTCATTACAGAACATTTTTTCTGCTGCAACTGTACCCATTTGTATCTCAATTTATGTTAAAAAATAGGTGAATATTTTTTGAGCCATTTTCTCAGCTGATGTAATAAACAACTCAACTAATAACAGATAGAGCTCTGAAAAATAAATAGTTACATAATTATTTACCACTATCTGATTTACCATAAAATCACCTATTGGAGCTAATCAGACATGTCATTCAGCTAAGGATCTAGTCCAGAATCATTATCTTTTTAAAAGTGGCAGGAGCAACACATAAGAACATATATTTAATTCATTTCTTCATCCATTTCAATGAACATTAGATTTTATCCTTTTGTGCACAAAAATAAATCTCCACAGAGATTTTTACAGTACTTATTGATTTAGAAGGACTTGCTGTACTATTTAATTTTGATTTGCCAGGAAAGATGTGTTTTTTAGCAATCACCTGTCTATTATTCATTTAGCTAGGTGCTTGTACAAGACTTGTACTTTTTAAAATCCTTTTCAGGAGACTTAATTTTCACCTGCACATACACTAGTTGACAGCTCCCTGTTCTTCTCCACTGTACTGATTAGTAAACCAAGAATCTCTGTACTCATTTCATTATAAACATTTTATAAGCATCCCATAAAGATTACTCCTGGACACAACAGTTCAGGCAAGATATGAGTTGCTTTTCCCTGTGACTAAAAGCCAGCGTCTGATCAAATGAGCCATCCAGGTCCTAAAATGTCTTTAAAAAAATAGTTTTAATCTCTTCATTGTCTGACTTCACGGTGTGGTAGTGCTGCCCTTAAATAAAACTTACATAAAAATGGTTAGTACAGCTGGTCAGAAAATGTGCTTGAAGTTTAGAATCACATGTCGTTGTTTATACAGATGACTATTTGGGATAGACTTCAATAGAATCTGACTTTACTAGCAAAGGAGAAGGCTTTGGCAATAGCATAGGGTGATCAACAACAGCAACTCATATTTTCCAACTGAGATCAATGTGGACTTTAATCCATTAATGCAGACCTAAATACCACCAGGCAGATATGAATAGATGACAGTGAAAATGTGAGGAAGAAAAGTCTGGAGTAGTCAGATTTAAGAGAGTTGTTTCATATTCCAATTCATTTTAGTACTCTACAGGAAAGCAGCCTGTTTCTAGATTTTCAATTAGCACACCCTAGATATGAACTGAAAACACTTCTTTTCTGCTAACACAGATGCTTTTTTGTTCACTCATTTTGAGCCTGTGTTCACAGAATTGGATTTTTACAAAATCCTTGGAAGCATGTTAGCAATGCATCTTTTTGAAACGTCAAAGAAAGGAGTTGTTTGGAAAGGAAAGTTGCCAACAATCACGCCAAGTCATTCAGATGCCAATTTAGATATTTAAATACTAATGCCAGGCTGGGGAAAGGGGAGAGGAAAACCCCAAAACAATAAAAACACCACCCAAACTGAAAAAGCTCCCAGCTCTGTGCCTATTAAATTAAACTAAAAATAAAGATGATGGCAGTATCTGCAAGCAATTTGGGTGGTCAAAAAACAATGGTGCCCTCTGGTTTGAAAACAGTGTTTAGTGTTTGCACTGTTCTTACTTGTCACAATAAATTTGGACAGGGTTCCTATTTCCTGAATTGACTGAAGCTTTTCATTCTTTAAATTTCTAATGTGTTATGTCACATCTTATTGTATTTCATGGTGTCACACTGCATTATTTTGCATCGTTGTCTCTGAAGTTGATGAAACACAACACAACAGCACATGACAAAAAGGAAGAAGCTGTTGGTTACACAGACTAACTATTGTAACTCAATATTTGTCAGATGCAGTAGTTTTACTGCAAATAATCTCAAACTTTTAATAGTTGTAACTCCTCAATCAAATAGTGAGAAATCTGTTCAATTTACTGGTTTATCTTAAAGGAAGGTCCCTCTCCTGGGAAACACAAGGTTGTCGTTATTTACTCAGTATCAGAGTATGCTGCTGCTGCTTTTCAGCCTCTACATCGCCAATTTATAATTATTAGAATGAGATTTGAGACATACTAGGGTAGAGAATTTCTCAGAACACAATAATGAGAGCATCCATTTGAGACAGCATTAAAAACACAGTATGACTGGTTTGATTTTATACCACAAACACAGTACATATCCTTTGGAGTATTTCCATTCATTATGATTAAGCCATGTCACTCAACAGAGAGGAAACTGATGGCTTTCCCCCCTCTGCCCCCAATTACTCTAGTTGATAGCAACGCAATAAAACTGCAGAATCATAACCTAACAATCGTGGACTGGTTAAGATAAGAAAATATTTGTATTCAGAGAAACAAACAAATTTATTGTTATAAAATACTACTCCATAGTCCTCACAGAAAAAAAATTCTATCAATATTGCAAGTGTAATTATTATTTAAGAAGGAACTGCACGAACATAAGATCTTAATAACAATAAAATAGGTCATCATGAAAACTGTTTAGTCTATGTACAGAGCAAACTTTAAATCTGGAAAATATTCACAGAACTTCCAAAAATGTGTATAAATACACATAATGGAAACAAGAAGACAAAAATCAGACTGTCTGTCAGTGAAATTGTTCTTACTTCTGAGTGTGTTTTTTGAGTGGATGTGACTCAAGATGTTTATTTTCTGAACAGCTTTATTCTGATTTTATATTTTTTGATGCAATACAACAAAATTGTTGTAAGGAAACAGCAGTTTTATTTCTGTTTCATTCCATTGTTCTGATCGTTGCCAGACTCAGGCTGTTGTTGCTGTTTGTCTCTCAGGAAGATAGAGAACAGATAAACTGAAGATATCATGTAATATTTGTATGATATCAAGGAGGTTACATTATAAAATATATCCATAAGTGCAACCAAGAATGTACAAGAAAATATAAAAAGCCAAATGAAGGACTCTGCAGCAAGACTGCCAGAAAAATAGGACATTGGATTGACCAGAAGTCAAGTTCAAATGTATGCCAGCACATGAATCATATCACATAAACCCAGTTAATAAATCTATCGAGCCCTGTGTTTATTCCCACACTGCTGTACTTATGGCTTTAGTCTCTAGAAGGTTTGTCTCCATTTCTTGTCCAAATATATTCATAGCCAATTTATGTCTGTTTGTTCTCATGTCAAAATTATAATGCGAATTCACAAGCTTTTGTTTTTCCCTGGTGTTTACCTCATTGTATTCTTATAGACAGCAATTGCCTTTCCCTCTCGACCTCTGCTTTGCTAGGAAGAGCTTCTTTTCAGACAGGCCATCCTTTCCTCTGATCACCATACTAGTCACTGTTTGCACCTGTTTCAAAAAAAACCCATAAAACAACCCCAAAAACATTTGGACCCCAACCACAGGGATTCAGAATTTCAAGTGATGTCTAACAAGCACCTTGGTCAATGGCATGGATACTCTCCTGCCTTATTAAAAATATTTTCCTCGATATATCTTTAAACTGCATTTTCCTTTTCTGTGGTCTAAGTGCACTGGTAGTTCACAGTAATTCTATGATTGACTGTTACAGCTAGGTGTTTTTTCTCTCTGTCATTTCCCACTGATGAGCCTGCAGTTCATAGCAGATACTTTTCATTAGTCCCTAAGTGCATGACCTTGCAGTGCATGACCTTAAATTCCATCCCATTTCTATTACTTCAGTCTTCAAGGTCATTTAATTCTTCCTGTATAATATTCCAATCCTCCTCTGTATTCATGACATCTCCCAGTTTTGTATCATCAGCAAATTAATTAGTACACTCCTACTTTTTCTGCCTAGGTCATTAAGGAAAATATTAAATAAAATTAATCCCCAGACCAATCCTAAAGGAACTCCACTAGTAAATTTCCTCCAGGGAGAGAGTGAAATCCTTTCAACCTAACTCTTGTCTCCTGTTCAGTCACTTTACTTATCTTACAGTCCTGATACTTGTCCTTATCTTTTCCAATTTAAGTAATAATTACCCATATAGTAAGGTATCAAATGCTTTACTGAAGAGCAGAAAGGTTGAATCTACTGCATTTGCTTTATCTCAATGGTCAAGTTGTTACTACAATAAAGCAGGTGAGATAAGTTTATCTGCCTGATTTTTAAAAAACAAATTCACGTTTCAATTAATCTCATTTTCCCATTCTGATCTTTTTTTTCCTTATCAAAGTCTTAATTTAGTTTTTGGGTCACAACTACATTTTCTTTAATTTCTATTCTATCCTCAGTGCACAGTGACTCTCTTGGTTGTTTTCACCTCATAAAACTGAGAAAACTTTTGCCATCTGGTTAATTCAGTTTGCAAGTTCTGACTCAAATTGACTTTTGCCAGTTCTGTGTACTGCTATCCTCAAGAGTCACTATGCACCTTTTTTTGCTAAACTGTCCTTCCCCCACCTCCATTTCTTGTAAAACTTTCATTATTTATTGTTATTTATTGTATACAGTCTGAGTTTGTAATTTATCTGCTAAGTCATACAGTTCCACAGGTTAGGCCTCCTGTTTTGTGGGACATCAGCTTGTTGGTCAAATAATTACCTAGTAAAGAGATAAGCTGAGCGAGGAAAAACTGGACCTTCCAATTAGTGACATTCGTTTTCTTGTCTAGGCTGAGAAAAAAGCCTTCTGCAAAAATATAACAAAGGGCAGACTTTATCATGCCGTGCCTATTTAAGGGCATCCCTTGTGCTCCTTAGACACCTGTCCCAGTACTGTCTCTTCTGCCCTCCTTGAGATACCAAACTATTTGGTTTTACCTGCTATAAATATTTCATAATTCACCGTGAGCTTGCTGCATTTTGTTATCACATCATGGCTTTCTTTGCTTCTAAATATTCACAGAGATTGAAAACCAGCAATCCAGCAAACCCTGAGTCCCAAAAATGGCAAAGGGAATGTTCCTGCAGCAGTTTTGGCAGCTGCTCTCCCAGCATACACATAGTTCTCCCTAGGCAGGTAGATCCAGCTTCATTGCTGCAGGGATCCAAGCACAATCACAAGAGCATCAGTTATGCCTTTGATGCATCTTTCCCTTGCTTAGGAAATTTATTTCTATATATAAAAAATGTGCGTATACATATGTGTGTGCATATGTATGTATACATATGTATGTATGTGTATATATATACACACAGATGCACAATTGTCTGCAAATTTAAAACATGGAGGTCTATTAGTAAAGAGATCAGCAGATATTACAATAGAAATGAATCACAATTTTAGGAAATATTCATATAAAATATTAGGAACCTACTTTATTCTATTATTTGTTTGTTTATGGTTAACATTAGAGCTTTGGCTGTAACCATTACATTGCCACGAGTCGCAAAAATTTCTAAGTTGAACACTATTCATGCATACTCTGTGGCTAAAACAGAGCTTTCTCTCTAAGGGCTGTCAGCTGATGTCACTTGTCGTTGCAAAGAGCAACACATTTACCTGGACAGGCAAAAGCTCAGAACAATCCCAGGTGGCAGGAAACATCTAGCAGGCACATCAGAGAGAGATGAATTCTCATAAAGCCTTTCTAGTGGCATTTGATTTGATAGAAACCCTACAGAACTCACTCAGTAAGCCAGATTGCATAGATGCTTCCCCTCCAGTGCATTCTGGAACATACTTGATTTGGGCATAACTATTTCATGTGAGTATGAATGAGCTTTAAGTGCCCTTGCTCGGGTGAAGAAGGCTGTGGAAGACCTATAAGGGTGGCTAGAAAACTTCAGAGCACTCTGGACGTGTTTTACCATGGTGGCTTCAGCTGCCAACTAGAAATAGGAGTTACGGAATCGACCGCTAGTAGCTCTAGTCATTAAAATCCATGAAGATTATGTCCTTTGGAATTGCTTTTCTCATGTTTCTGTTTCTCCCCATAATGGTGTTATCTCTGCTCTCTTAACTAACACTTGCAATGGTTGAATTCAACATGTGCACCCACATTGTCCAGCGTTTCCCATGCATACCTGCTGTCCTGAGCAGTTGTGTAAAGTTTCTGTAACTGCTCAAAAGCTGTTCTCTTCCAGCAGTATCTCTAACTCAGTGATGATTTCAGGATGTGTCTGCAGTCAAGACTATCAGTATAAGCTGCATTATGTATTTTCTATGATTCAAAGTTAATATCGCCAAATACAAGACATTGAAAATTTTGAGAGGAGGCATCCTGAAGGGTTCTTTTGTTTCTCTTAGCATACTCTATCTTTTAAATAATTTATCCCTGTTATTCTTATTTTCAACTGTACATATGTGAAAGAAAAGATCTTTCATATTTACTCCATATTCTTAAGCTGTAAAGAAGCCAGTGTACAACATATCAAAGGGAGGGATCTCATAATAGAAGTGCAGAATGAGTCATGTTGGCTAGACCAAATTTCCATAACTCTGTTTCTTGGCTCTAACACTGGTGACTGGCTGGAGAAAAGCAGAGGTAGTGGGTTTTTTTAAAGTGATTTTTCTTTCAGTTTCTCTTCCTCCACTCTGGATATTACTGACTTAGGAACTTAAGCTCAGTGTTGCCTCCAGGTCATCTTTAAGAATCACTGATGAACCAACATTACATGACTACCTTGCTGCTTTTTCAGCCCATCTATACTTTTAACCTCCACAGTTCTCTATAGAAGTGAAGTCCACAACTGGTAACATTTTCTCCACTTCAAATCTAAAAAGCTCATTTACTGTGAGATCCTTGCCTCATGCTGTGAGAAATAGTGAATGATGAGTCCTTGTTCACATTCTGATATAATTCATGGTTTTTTTATAGTTTTCTGTCTTATCTCTCTTTTGACACGGTCCTTGCAAATGAAGAGTCCTAATCTACACAAACTCGCAGGAAAGCAGTTCCATTCTTCCTGTCTCACTTGTACTCCTTCCCCAGTTCTCCGATACCTTTTGGCAATGGGAAGATCAATACTGAACACAGCATTCATGATGCTGTGGTTTCATAACAGGTTTATGCAGGACCACAGTAACTGATTTTTTTTTTTCCTAATAATGCTTAACAATCAATTTGCAATTTTGACCACTACTGATGTTTTCAGAGAATCATACACATTTTTGCTCCAAGACCTTTTACCTGAACATTTTGCAAACCATTTTTGCAGAGGCCTAAGGTTATTTTTCTCCATAAGTATTACAATATATTAGCGGGCACTAAGAATGGGACTCTGTTTCCTAAACATAGGCCTCTAATGTCACAGACAAGGATAAGCTGTGTGCCTGGCTTCTGCCACAAGAATACATGGCTACGCCAAGTACCCTCACAAATGACTCTAGACGTCTATTTTCAAGCAACTGGAACATACCTGAATGTTCTATATCATTTTGTCCCCCACTTTGCTAGAAATCCTATTCCAAACCTTCACAGACAGCTTGTAGAACCATTAACCTTAAAAAATGTATTGTCTGCAGACAGTGGTCCGTTCTGAATCATTTCCTTCCCTTTATAAAAAATATTTATGAATATACATACTGCACCATTCCAGTGTGCTTCCAACAGCAACCTTTCCCCATTGTGAAAATAATTATTTTATTCCTGCCCATTGTATCCTATTTTTAACCAGCTATTAATCCAAGCTGGGTTTTTTTTGGATTTCTTAATGACTTAGTTTCTCAAAGATCTTCTGAGTTAGAGATCCTTTATATGGTTTTTTGAAACCACAGATACACTACCTTCATCATACAATCTTAACTCACATTGTTCATTAAGTTCCTACAAATTTGTATTCAACCTCATAAAGACCATATTCATACTAACTTACTTGATACAAGAGTTAAATTTCAGTAATTTTCCCATTGAATTATATCTGGAGAAATAGCATATGAACTTCATAATCAGATCCCGATGATTTTCTCTTCTATTGACTCTTCAGCTACAAATAGCTTCCCATATTCATGTCTTGTAAAAGTAAACCTGGAAGAGAAGAATATCCTTTATGGCCTTAGTGCTAAATGCTGATTCCGAAGTTTAATTTATCTTTCCTGCTGTGACTTGATGTTACTTAAATGCTGTATTTATACTTCTAACATTGATATCCAGGAAACCCTTTCAGGACTTTCAGCAGACTCTGCTGTACCTCTTGTACTGTATGAATGGACAACGCACCAGGTTTAATGTGCCTACCCAATACTATACTCGAGTATTCTTTATGAACCACTCCTAGCATACACCTGGTAGCACTATTATTTAACACTATTGGTGCTAAATTTAATTCAAGAAAAATGAAATCACAACAAATATGTGGAACATTTTTTACTGATAGAGAAACCTACCATTCTTAATACAAGATACTAATTTTCAGTATGTCACCAACTTATTGTCTTTGATCTAACTCTGTAAAAGATCTTTTTTCTTCCTCATGTAGCACTATCATTTTTATATATATTCAGTGCCATTCATCCATTGCCTGCATCACAAATTAAAAAAAACCACACCAGTGTACATATTTCTGTTCTTCAGAAGGATGCAGAATGCCTACCAATTATATATATCAACCATGTGTGTGCAACTGTAGACACAGAGTTAAAAAGGAGTTTCATGATAGACATACCATTTACTGAACTGAAAGGATATTTAAATCCCAGTTGTCTGAAGAAGGGGGAATTGAGTGTCTAGTGTCTGTCTGTAATATCTCATTGAAATGAGCAATACTGTGCACTCATAGAGGAGAAAGAAAATTGCTTGGACAGGTAATATGAATTCCAGACATGTTAGTGATTGCTTTGTTTAGCCATTTCTAGAGTGTCAAGTTTTCAAATCAGCATTATTCACCTCTAATTAATAATATCAATACCCTGAACCCGAATTTTTTCTCTAATTGCTTTTCCATGTGTCTTTTCCATATGGTCTTACCCTAAGACAGTATGTATGCTTGAGAGGCCAAAATCATTTATAGTTCAGCAAAGACGTTAAGCCGTGCTTTTCAAGTTTTATTAACAACAAGTTCCAGTTCCATACTGATTTTCCTGCTGTGCATACAAAAATGCCACAAGCATTTTTGGTGGATATTAACAAATTTCAACAGCACAAAACCAATCCTACATTTTGCAGATAATTAGACCATCTGAAATAATTTTGAAAAGGTGGTTTATTTTGTGATCTGTGAGTAATTCACTTTCATGGACACAAATCCCTTCTTAGAACTGGCTAGGGTAATTTGCACATTACAAGGCTTCTAGACATAGTTGGCCACTTATCCAGTGCTAATAAATTGAAAATGTGTGTGCATGATTTAACAGAGAATGGAAGATATGAATGTATTGCAGGTAATTGCTGAACTACAGTTCTGCTTCTGACAGTTAAAGAATACACGAATAGAACTATATGGAGAATACAAGTTACTTTGCATCAACTTTCAAAATGTTGATTTTTCATCTAACTATTTGAAAACAATCATATAACTATTCATCATAAATAACTATTTTTGAGAAAATGTTTTGTGTCAAAATGTCCGTTTCCAGGCAAAATTATTCTAGATGTTCAAGTGTGAGTCTGCATGTGGGGAGGGGATGCAGGACCATATTGCTCCTCCTTCAGCATCCATATTGGACTTTAGAGAAACAGCAATTGTTCCTGTAACAGATAGGAAGATTTTGTTGCAATATGTTTAGTTTTCAACAAAAGACCATTAAAAAAAATAAAAATCATTTCTGCTATAGCTTATTTCTGCCAGGCTTTTCATGTCACCAGCCACTGCCTAAATTAGTATATCATTTCCAATGTCTACCTTTACAAAATGGAGCTTGTAGATTTGATTCCAACACCTGCAGGTTTACAAGTTTCAGTTTTGAAGAGCTTTCTACTTCAAAGGATAAACTTTTTCTTTATCAAGGTCTCCTTCCTGCCTCTGCCAGCACTGGGTATTTTGCAAGGTTTGTTACAAAGTCCATGGGGAAAGCTAACAGAGGTGGAGTTTTGGGAGAAAAAAAGGAAACATGGTTGAAGAGTACAGGAGTGCTGTACTATGGCACATTAGTGATACAGCAAAGTTTCGTCTTTTTTATATGATTTTTTTCTGTGCTTTTATAAGCTGTTTTTTTTTTTCCTGTTTTGTTTTTAATTTTATTTTTCTTTTCTCATACTGTTTGATGTTGGATTCCTCCCATCTCGATCAGTTTTTAAACAGACATGTATGAAAAAATATAAACGTAGAATTGAAACTCCCAAGCAGGAAAACAGAGAAAGAAATTGAGCTGTGAGGGGCAAGTGTCACAATTACAGTAGTAAAATCTTGTAAATCCTGCAACAAAGAAATCAGCTTGAAGTTTGTGCGACAGTTACAAGCACAGAAATTGAGTTGTAATTATGAAAAGACCCACCAATATAAGCATTGCAATTCTTATTAAGCAACATCAGCTACAGTACAGAGAAACAGGTAAATAAAAATATAAAAAAAAAAGGAAGAAAAACAAGCTAAGATGTATAAACATTTTTATATCTAGGTTTATGGGATTTTTTTTTAAAAGAAATTTCTTTAAGTATGAGCACAGAATTCAGGGTCTGCTCAAATTATGGAAATCAGGAGAAGTTTCCATGAGGTTGGATCATGTTATGAAGACATGAAACAGGAGTAAAGAGTTGGAGACTCAACTCAGCAGTTTATACATTCCTATTTAAAGGAAGAGACTTTTCAG
>VXBW01008316.1:580847-601214 GCA_013400375.1 Thinocorus orbignyianus | reverse complement strand
TTTTTTTTTTTTTTTTTGTCTAAGCCCACTGCCATTATGAATTATAGAACTAAACATTTCAGTTGTTCATTTTTATTTTTGAGGCACTAGTAGCTGAAACGCTGTACAATTACTTGGTACTGAGCTGACAAAGTATTTCAAACACAGATCAGCCTCTCCTGCCTTCCTTCTTAATTCAGACATTCTGGAAATGGTGTCATTCTTACCACTCCTCTTATTATTTCTGCTCCACATCTCTGGTGGCTTTAGATCTTCCTGCCGCCCATCCAACATGGTCTTTGAATATCCCTCAACAACTCACACCAGCCACTGGCATCAGAATCAGCCCTCAGCAGCCCAGCACTGCCTTGGAAAGTGGATGTCATTATTATCATTGATCACCAATGGAGCAGGGGATCTGTGTCAGCTGAAAAGACGCTTAACTCTTCAGTATTGCCTCAGTTCACGGCGGTTCCTTTTCTGTCTCCTGATATTTTATTACAGCAGAATAATTTTAATTGGCACATGCTGGTGGAAACAAAACTGCATCTGTTGAGGGCCATATTCTAGCACTCCTGCTCAGGTGGTACAAGTCCCTTGTTCTGGAGTGTGACCATTGAAATCAAGGAATCTGCCCAATTGTTAAAGGTTCATAGGAACACATTGTTCTGATAGGTATTCACTTTTATGGCATAATATGCTTTAAAAATACACACTGTACAAACCATTAAAAAAAAACACCTCCTATTAAAGTAAGTTTTGCCGTAATAGAGCAGGGAAGCAGCAGGAAGGGAACAAAGGGCTACGCAGCATGACACTTATGCTAGCAAACACCAATTCACACCTGTTAACTACTGTGAATAAAATCTTTGGAATCAGTTCCTCAAAAAACTCAAAGAAAGAAAGAAAACCCGTTCACCATGAAAGAAAACGGGAACCTCAGACGTGCTGCTGAAAGCTTACAGAGTCAGATCAGCATTTATAATCAGTCACTTCTGAGACTACCTGAAGGAAGGGAAGGAGAGGACTTGGCAGGTATACAAAGTGTACACAAGCACAGAAGAATCGGTCCTCATAATTTTGAAGTGAAACGGAGAATAACCCCACCAGGTCTCAGCAAAGATACAATGTTCTGAACTAAAAGTTCAGCTAGAGCTTTGGTCCTGGGAGATAATTACAAGGCTGCCTGACCTAACTGACCCAACTTAATGAAACAAGTCTGGCTGAACTGAGGAGAAAAGAAATATATACAGTGAGCATCAAAATAGGGATCCTGATCTGTCACTGCTATTCAGATTTGTGCAAAAAGAGATGTGTCATTTTCAAAGGCTTTTCCATTAATAGATGTCAACCTTCTCGGCTCTAGGCAACCAAGCAGAATACAGAAACTTAAGTGGACAAATTCTGATCTCATATATATGTTGCCTGAAAACTATCACTAAAGACTGAAGTGATTGTATTCAGGACATCTACCAAGATGAGTGTTTAATTGCTAGTGTTACTTATCAATCAAAAGTCCAATTACGCATTCTCACCTGTGGGAGGATCATGCACTTGGGCAATATTTCGCCAACATGAGTAAGCAGTACAAATCTATCTCCTCATTATTAATAACAATATTTCATTATTTGGAACAGAACGCTCTTGCAGAGAGAACGAAGATTACTGAAGAACCTATAGGCTTATATCTTACACATGTTAAATCTGCTTTACATTAGCCCTGGTCAAAAAGTAAGCTTAAACTAGAAAAATCCAGTTGTGGGAAGTCTGGTTTGGTAAATTTTCTAGGGGTATTGCAGAAATACCGTAATCTTTCTTATCACTTTCTAATCACTGCTGCAGGAGCATACCACTGAGAAAAGACGATATGGCTCACATACCCACAACCCAGCAATTCTTGGCTCCCCATGCAGCCAAAACGGCCTGTTCACAGATGACACAGCATAAATCCTGAGGCTGTATCCCATTTTTCTTTATTTACACACACATGTAGTCTTAAACAAGGGACGCTTTAGCAGGCAAGAGCAAGGTACAGTACTTAATGTGCAAATTCAGTTCAGCAGAACTCCAACTAAAGCACGTCAGCCTCAAGGGCTTTTCTCTCAAACAGTGCTCCTAAGTTCTCTGCAGAAGGAAACTTGCTGAACTACATCTTTCTGAACTTTAAAGAAAAAAAGTCCTGCTTCTAAGCTGAATGGGGAAGTAAATGAATGAGTAACTTCACTGAAAGCAAGGAATGGCTCTTGTCTATTGCTAAGAGAGCTATAGAGAATCTAGACAACCCAGCCATGACAAGAAAATGTTCCTACATTTTTAAAAAAATCTCTTTTGTTGTAAGAATATTATCCATCTCAGTGGCTTTATTCTCAGCAGCAGACCTTAGACTGGTCTTTGAGGATTCTCTTAAATAACTTCCAGAATGGATGTAAAAGGGAAGCAAACCAGAACAATCAAACTTAAGGTTTACTTTTTAACGTTATTTCTAAGCTATCTTTTTTATTCTCAGCCTCTGTGTTCACCTTTTTCCTAAGTCAGTTTCATTCCTACCTTTTTCTTCCTAGATGATTCCATCACAGCAGGTAGAGGGACACCACTTCCAGGCAACTCCTGCTGTGCATCAGTTATTCCCGTAGTCTTTTTCTTTAGGCTCCTTTGCATGGCTCAGCCTCCCCAGACCTAAAAAAAAAAAAATAATTTACTCCTGCTGCAGCTACTTTGGCCTCAATTTCCACTCTTTTGTGTCATTTAGTGGTCGGCTACAGTAAAAGCTCATTTGGTCAGCAGAGGACTGGCTGCTTATTCTGAATAATTCTAAATTCAGTCCTGGGGTCTGTCTGTGATCTTGTGGTTTAGGATTCCTTTCTTTCTAAGCCTAGGGATTAATGAACCTTTCCAACATGCCTTATGTGACATAACATCATAAGGTGCCTTAGCTTCACCAAAAAGATATCCAAAATAATTAGTATTAAGCTGTTAAATATCTCCTGTTTTCCTTATTACTTCTTTGAAACCATGAGCATCTGGGAAATTATGTTGTTCCCATTCTACTACAGCAGACCCTTTATGGATTGATTTACATAATCTCGCAAACTTGATTCAGACTTACATTCAAATTGCAAACTCATGGCTCTGGTAAATAAATTAACCAAAAAAGCCATGGAAAACTCCTGGTCTTTTTAGAACTTCAGCTGCCACTGCACACTTCTGCAGATAACTTGGGGAACTTCAGATGAGGAAAGGAATAGAATTCTGTGGATGCCTCTCAGGTGCATGGCTGTTCTTTTGTTGTTTATTGGATATTCTAGACTTGAAGACTTGTCATGGACTAGTTCTGAGTTGATTCCTTTAAGCCAACATAATTTTTGACCTCTGCCTCATTCAGCTCATCAACCTTCCTGGCTGCACGCACCTGCTTTCTTCTTGTGCAGACTTTGCTGAGGAAGAAATACTTATTTCTGAAAGAGTGTTGGAATAAAATCTGGGACAGTGGTGAGATAAGAGAGAAGTAAAAGTAGTCCCAGTCTGAATGGGGACAAAAGGACTGTTAGTCACACATTTGTGACTTGATCACACAGCAGAGGAGTGTATGCCAGCATTGGAGGTGGAAACTGGGTGGAGTTTTCTCAGGCTCTACTTAGATGTAGTGCCTGGATTGGATTTCCTATGACATGGGCCCATCAACAGCACAACATATCCTCGGCGCTTCCGCAAGACAGAATTGCACTGTTGTCTCTGACCTTGCTGTCATAAGGATTTTGTCTTTGAGATGAGATTTATCAACATTGTCCGGCTTCTTTCATCTGGCAGGACAAAATACCTCCTAACATCCATGGACATTTTTTTTTCTTTTTTTTCTCCCAGACGCTTTACATGACTCTGCTTAATTACAACCTTAGTTAACATTTTTCTTTACTACTTTTAAAGGTAGTATAATAAGCTGTTTCTAGGGAGACCGCTGTGTCTTTGGTCTTCACAACACTTCTTTCACAGACGATATTTTTTTTCAGGAAATATTAAAAAAATGGTGCCTGGCTTGCATAAAATAAGTTAAATTGGGACAACTATATCAAAGCAATTTAAGAAAGAATAAAAAATTATGTTCAAGAACAACTTCAAAAAAATTCCTTTGCCAACTAAATGTTTGACAAAACTGCTAATATTTCCTTTTCATGCTGGAAGATTCAAAAGGCAAATATAACCCTGGTAAACTTTAATAGTATGCACAGAAAAGCTGAATATCCTGCATTGTCATCACTATACTAATTGTATCTCATGATATTAATTTTAAAAAGTCAAAGAAAATTAACATGACATATTTATTAGCAGATTACTCAAATGATTTATAATTTTGGAGGTCCCTGTAGTAACGCTGAAAATTTTTCCATTTGTTTCACTGGGCACAACAGCATAAAACGACATAAAGTGCTTCTCTTGTTTACTTACACTTCTTGCGAGATTGTGTAATCTTTTAATTCTGCCACCAGATAGATCTCCTTCCTTGTCGCCCTTAGGGCTCCTCTACATAATTTTTTGAATATGCTTATCTGAGCAAGAAAAAGGGAAAAAGCATTAATAACACCAATTCAAATTTTGAAAATACTTTACATTTTCAACTGTTACTTTTCACATTAAAAATATATTGTTTTGAGGAAATATTTTTTTTTCTGGTAAATTCTCAAAAACAAGACCTTCCAGGCTCAAGGCCTAAAGACAAGACACTCTCACAGTGCAAAAATACTGCTGAAATATTTTTATCAGGACTGGAAGTGGAGTTGGCAAATTGATTTAAATTAGTCAGGCCTGGCTATGTATTGGGGAGTCTGTGCTTGCATATCCAATTTTTTTTACGCCATTCCTTCCTTTGGATTCTTAGATAAAAGAGTATAAAGTGGGCATTCTCCACTTGATGCAATTTCACTATACAGTGATTCCCATCAATGTATAATTAAAAGTGGATTTCCTTTTCCCTGTTTGGCTGAGGTGGGGGAGGGTCTGCATAAACCTGGCTGATGTGAAGTGAACAAAGAGAACTTTCATGAGTTCTCCTGCAAACAGTCTATCAGTTACAATTCCTAGTGTTCACACTGCTGCACTGTTCAAAAGGAGCTCTAAAAAAAAGTCAAGCAGGGGGTCCAAGAAAAATTCAACCCGCATGCCAACTAAGGGAAAGAAAGAGGAGGCAGGAAAAAAAACCTAGCTTTTGTTGTAAAAAGAACTAATGAAGCTGCTCTTAGAACTGTCCATGGTGACACAACAAGCCTGTGCACCCACACGCATTGTGAAAATGCCAGTCACCCACAGTAATGAGAAAAGGAAACACTGTGGGCAAAGGAAATATATGAATACATTGCTTTTATGGTTTAACTGTAGGGAATCGCAACGCTGGCCCACAGTATCTTGTGCCAACTGCCAAAAGTGGTAAAGTAATACATAAGGTTGTCTACTTATATTTTTCTTACAGACAAGATGGACTGGTGGGGGGTAAAATCCCATTATCATTATAAATTGCTAATTAAATAATTATCAATTAGATGGGCAGACAGAACTCATTCCAATGAATTCCTTAGAGGGCTTTCAGTAAAGAAAAACAGTAATTTTGATTATTTTTTTTTTATCCATACTTCCTGCCTAGGGGCTCTAAATAGAGATGATATATGAGGTATCCCATGTTAGACTTTCACACAGTATATCCCATGCTAGAGCTCAGGGACAAACACTGAACTTTGGAGCATATATAGATCTTTTTTCAGTTTTTCAGATAAATGGCCTTAATTTCACAATATTAATTAGAAACCCAGGGTTATTTCCTAAGGAATAAAAAGAATACTTTCCAGACTTCTACGTGGCTTTGAGAAATCACTTTTTTCCAAGTAACTGATAATATTTTCCATTTATTTTGTTTTACCTTCTTTGCACAATCCAGAATTTTCTTTGAAATACAATATGAAAAATATTTAATCCAGATAAATATACAGATGTTAGGCATGACTGAATACAGTACAAGGAGTTCATTTTTAATGAACTTTGCCACCAAAACACCGAAACCAACATGAAATTAAACACTATGCCTGTAGGTTTTAGCTGTCAAGTTTTCAGATCAGACCCTTTGGCAAAAATACTGTTGTCACAGAACCGAGTGACAGAAACTATCCTGTCCCATCCTGTACCCCTTACATCTTTCCTGAGGAGAAGGGTCCCACTGGGTTTAATAAAACTTACTCAGCTATAACCAATAATTACTCACATGTGCACAGAGAGCATGCATCCACACTTTCCTTGTTCTGAGTTTTCCAAGACAATTTAAAAGTACAACAATGTGCAACTGCTCTTTAAGAAAGCCTCAGCTGCCTGTGACAAGAAATATTTTCTACAAGCAGAAAGCTCTGCAGACTTAACTGAAGAGTCACACTAATGTTTGGGACATAGTTTTCACTGCCGGCAAACACCAACAAAAAACGTAAGGAACGGAAAATGGTAACATGAAAGATGGACTCTTAATTCCAAAGCCAGCAACATTTAAATATGAATGGGGCTTGCTGCAGTCCTCTGTCTTTTGTCAGAAAATATGAAGCTCTGGAACTCCTTTTGTTGCCTTCTTTGTTAACTGTATGAGGCTGAAAGGAGTTAGAAGGCTTGTTTCATTTTCAAGCCCCATCACAATGAGGCTCTCAAAAATACATGCTGATAAATACACGAAAATGTTGAAGGGTTCATAAAGGAGAGAAAAGTTTCTTTTTCAGAGTTGTCTGTCACTGGATGACTTACCAGGGACAATCATCATTAAAAACAAACAGCAAGTTAGATTTTGAAGTTTTAGAAAGGGGAATTGAGTTACAGTATAAAATTAAAATACAGGAAGATATTTGAGAACAAAACTAAGTGAGATAAAATTCCTCTTTCCTTCCTATTTTGCTATTTTTCATCATTAGTTTCTAGGACATCACAGAATCCCAAGGGAAGTTCCTCATGGTGATGTCCTCTAATGTAATTTACTTTGAGGAATACTTAATGGAGAAAGGTGCCTACTACATTTTGTTATTGAGTTTTTGTTCATGGTTCAGGATTGATCCACTTGAGTCTTTCAGCAGGGAGTAGTTTTCCAGTGTGGCACAGCATGACTCCAAATCAATAAGGTTAATAGATGTGGTGGCCACACAGTCAGAGGTGATGTGCCTGGCATTTTCTGTGCCAATGAAGAAAATTTCTGATGACGAGATGTCATTTTTGTGCCGGCAGTAATGTCACCCTGATTACCTAGAGCACATAGCCAGTCAGTAAGTTAGCAAGACTGTAAATGGCCCATTAATCTGAATTATCTTTACAGGAACAGTTTCAAAAAATTTTGCTTGCCCCCAGATTACTGGCGTCTCTGTGTTTCTTGAAATGCCAACAGCACACTTGCTACATAAAAATAACATTGCTGTGTAAAAGTGACTAAAGGGAAATGCTAGCCTGGAACTTCACTGTGTATTTTTAAATTCTCAACCACACACTATAAAACCTGCAAAATGCCAGTCTTACAATAAAAATTTAAAAAAAAAAAGGTTTTAAGTTTTCCTAAAAAATAAATATATGAGTAGAGAGAAAAATTATGCAAAATACTACTGGAAAAAAAGTAACAATATGGATGTTAAATCTCCTGATATAATGAGAGTGCCACGTGTTGGTCTTCCTGCAGTTCTAATTTTTCCTGACTTTTTAAAATATGCAAACTCTTAACAGTGCCTCCCAGAGCATTAATGGGTAAACATTCCCAGATGGCCTGCATTATGAACAAAATGTTGGACTGGACTGGAAAGAGAAATCTGTTTAATATTCCAATATCTAAATGTCAGGAAGATGTAATTCAGAGTACCACTGAAAGACGAGCTGAAGAGAATACAATTTATGGTGAGCTTAGTTAACAAACAGCATTAAGGGAAGGATTTCCATAATTAAATCATTAACTAATATGAAATATTGATTTCCTCTCTGATATTACTGTATTACCACTTGTCAGACTTGCAGATACCCAAAGAGCACTCAATGCAGTCCCTTCCAGCACAATGATTTGCATTAGGATAATACCGTTGAGCGCTAGCAAGCATAGAAATAAGAGCAAGGTATTGTGTGTACCAAACCATCCCTGTGCCAAAAAGTTCAGAGATAAAAATTTTGAAGAAAAATAATACAATCAGTGTAAGGGAAGTCTGTGCAAACAGGTTGGATAAAGTGATGATTGGTATTGGGAGGCTTTTTCCATGCTGGATTCCTTCCACTCTCCCTACTTCTTGGTAACTGGTTTGGGGTGAATCAGCTGTGTTTGAGCTTTTAGTAATCATCTCTACAGTCTTTCTAGATAACTGCTCATTTGAACAGCTAAATTCTGTTGTAATTTATATGAAGAACTCCCATTTTCTAACAGCGAGAGTTTGGATTGTTTTGACTGCTCTTTGTATAACAGTGTTGTCCAAAGGAAGTTGAGTATGCGCCATGGAACCAATACAGCATATTAAATGACAATTTTACTTATTTTCCAATATGCTCATTGAACATGTTAAATAGTGGAACATATTAGGGTTAACTTGAAAATGCCGAAGGAGTGGAAGTGGCAAAATAAAAAAGAAAAAAAATACACTGTAAAGCTCCTCCTTAATTGAGTTGTAATCAGTTAGTATTGATCATTAGTCCTTTCTTTTATCAGTATGATGAAGATAATGATGATAATGATGAGGATGATGCAATGTTCAGCATTTGGATCATAAAGAAAAGATGAAAACCTGTTTAAATATTTGCTTATAATTCTTTCTTGAAGGTGATATAGGCTGAACAACATCATCTCTTACTCTCAAATTCACGATAGAGCTTGAAAATAAGCTGAATTAGCAAAATTACATTTCTTCAGGTATACTTGTCCAGATCTACTTTTAAGGATTGTCCCACTCTGTAATAAAATAGAAAGGGGTTACATTTTGGAGAAACGCTTTAAAAAAATGTTATTTGCTACCTCAGTCTTTCAGCAGGAAAGCAGCTCTTTTGGCAGTTAACCATTCAAAAATCATGTCTCATTTGAATAAATTAACATATTTTGTGGCAAAAATTAATTCCAAGGAAGGAACAATAAATAGGAAAGCAATTTAAATTGTGTATTTTACAGGGGAGGAAAAAAAAAAAAAAGAAACCCCAACATTGTCATGAGTATGACAGCTCAGCTAATTTGATGGGCTTTGATGTTAATTTAGGGTTTACTTTAATTTCAAAACATATTTTTTCACTTAATAAGGGAAACAAAAGAAACTTTCAACCAGTTTGTTATCTGGGAATGTTTTGGCTTCTCAAATGTGAGAACATGATTGTTTTTATTTCCAGGAGGAGATAATAACACTGAAGCAATAAAAAAGAGTCAAGGCAGCTTGCACAGCACAGGAAGTTCACAGCCAGAGACTTAATTTCCCACACAATGTACTGTGCAATGGGCCCATTAACATAGATGAATAGGCTCTTTAAAGGGTTTTTTTTCCAGTATGCAGCTGCCGCTGAATGGTGCTATGTTAATAAGGTACTCACATGCCTATTCTTCAGGTACTCTGGCATTCTCTACCTAGGTAATCTCCATATAGGAAAAGCTATTAGGGGTTGTATCTCCTACCACACCTTCAATTATTTTAACACCTGCATTGATAATCCAGGCAAGGTAAACTGGTAGGGGGCCGAGGGTCTAAGTCCATCCTCTTGCCCCCCAAAGTCACATCTCAGAGGGAGGGGCTGCGGGAGAAGGGGGAAGAAAAAAAAAAAAGTAAAGTCACTTTTATTACACATCAGTGGGAACATTCTGAAAAAGCTTTCATGCCTAGGAAATTGTTATTTCTTCAAACAACTGACAGCCTGCAGAGGAAACTCTAATGGAAATCCAGCTCATGCATTGTTATGCATGGCCCTCATGTAGATACATGGGGGTGGATTAAGTTAGCTTCCAAAGGGTCTATTGTGTGCAGCATTAATTTGCAGTGCTCTTGATATTTGAGTTTGAAGGTTTTACAAGCTTTGTGTTTACTTAGATGCACTATATCCTAGGTTTGTTTATT
Source organism: Thinocorus orbignyianus (assembly GCA_013400375.1). Lineage (NCBI taxonomy): Eukaryota > Metazoa > Chordata > Aves > Ciconiiformes > Thinocoridae > Thinocorus > Thinocorus orbignyianus. Next base: position 591,171 of record VXBW01008316.1, on the reverse strand, counting down.
TCTTTCTACAATCCCTTATTACCCAGTAAATGTTACATTTATCTTTATTAACTTTCAATATGTTGCTGTAAGTCACAGAGAAGGAAATAATTACAGCCTCCTTGAGATGTATTAGTTTTAGAGGAGGTTTGCGGTTGGTTTATTTTTTTTTTTTCTCTTCCTGGTCAGTTCTGATCTATCCATATGTTAAAACACTGGCCTTTATAAAGTCAGTGGAAAAAAGTGTAAGAACTGTGTCGTTTATTATTATTAAATGAATATTAAATTATAAAGAAATACAGTATGTTTCCCTTGTCATATATTTACAAGTAAATAAACCAATCAATAGTCTTCCAAAAGAATCTGCAATTGCCTCTTACTACACCTTGTTATGAGAAACAAGAACACACTCTTCACGATAAGCACAATCTTTCCACTGTTTCCTCAGATTCTGTTACAAATTTGTTTGTTATAACATACAGCTGCTCTTTCTCCCAAAATTAAAATGCAATATACAAATTAGACTTTTCCCATGCTACCTTAACATGTGTTCTGGTTTTCCTGTAAAGAATCACATACACTGTAGACAGGCATTTTTGTAAATTCAACTTTCCAGTGAGATTTAAATTGAGGAGATCCTAATGTATTTTTATTTGAACTTGTCAGGGATGTCTAGAAGTGTTAGTTTTTCAACAATGAAATAAGAACTCAAAGTAACTTGCACGTTCAAAGGAAGCTATGATCCTAATCTGAACTAAAGGGCTCAGTTGAATAAAAATACCTTATGCTCGAGTAACTCAAGTTATGTGTGGCTCCTTCCCCTCCCCCTTTACATGGAAGTCAGTCAGTTAGACATTTTTGTATTTTAATATCACAAAAAGGTTTCTTGTAGAAAGAAATAAGTGCCTGACTTACAGTAATTAGGGTCTAAGTAGTATCAGGTGCATAGTTTACTCAAAAACCCCAGCACTAAGGGAAGACCTCTTAAAACTACATGAAGTTTTGAATTCAAGTTTTGATGCTACATAATGGACAAGAGAAAGGAAATTACTTTCTTTAGGGCTCACTCATTAGGGCCACAACAGCAGAAACAGCTGCCTCTAAGACCTACTTACTTGTTAGGTTGGGGGAGTCTGTTTGTAACCTGTCTCAAACAGATTAAGAAGAGGTGCAAACCAAATGACAGGAGCTACTGACCTCAGCTGTTGAAGTGAAGATCTTAATCCAACCTTTTGGGCTCAGGATCTTTTCTAATGTCCTAGGAAATTATAACAGCAGGAATAGAAGGAACTGCATTTCACAGAATTGTTTGAAGTACTGTGGTACTACTGGCATCATATAAAACAATAGCACAGCTTCCTCTGCAACATGATAAAAGTATGTGAAACCATGGCTGGTTTAGAGAATATAGATATAGGGCTTCTGTTCTCCTTGTTTTGTAACACAAGGACAAGGAGTGATAATAGAGACATGCAAATTCAAAACGAATACAAGAAAACCCTTATTTTCTTCACTTCAGACATTTAGGCCATTGATGTACAATACCACGGTATTTCATTGAAGTCAGATTAAATCCAACAAATTAAACATTGAAGTTAGATATTTAATACAAGATCCTCCAGCATTACAATAGTTAACTTGAATTGCTGGCAAATAAAAAAGGGGCCTGGGTCTGAAAAAGTGTAGGCCTCATTTGCTATCATAAAATTCTGGGTCTTCAACTGAATCCTCAGATCCTGCTGGACATGTGTTGCTGCAATATGCCTGGTCACTTCCCTAGTACAATATAACAATTCTCACTTTGCACCATTCCTAATAATATCCTTCACCTTTAATTATCATTGGGTGTTGTATTCACAGATTTTGTTTCTTTCTTTTTTTTTTTTTTTTTTAAACAAAAACATGTAAAGAGTGGGGGTGTTAGGATTTTATTTGTTTGTTTGTTTGGCATTTGTTTGTTTTTAAATGATAGATAATTACGAAGTTTTTTTTTTTTTTTAAAAAAAAGCACTGAGTAAACTAGATAAAGCCCATTTTGCTCTCATAAAAGCTGGTAAATCTCTTACGGTCATAGCATCTGCGGAAGACTCCCACTGCAGACCTCCCACAAGTTATCAAAGACTATTAAGACAAAAATATTCCAACCTAGCAACACCCATCTCTTAATTAAAAGGCAGATTGGGGGCCAGGAGTTACTGCTGCAATTAGGCAGAGATTGCAGGCTTTTCTTTATTACTTTTGCAACTGTGAAAACATTTTTGATCCCTGATCTCATTTCTGGAACGACAGATATTATTCTGTGGCTCTTTTGACAACAAAGTCTTTACAGGCACATGAAGTTGCCTCCTATCTGTATATTTTTTGAACATTAACATATACTCTGTGTGTGTGTATTTCTCTAGCAAAGTGACTATTTATTTAATATATGAGGTATGAACATACTTAACTTACTGCACGTTAATTCTGTGCAGTGTTTTACAACCTCCCCATATTCCACAAGAAGAGTTACATACAAAGAATATATTATACACCTGAACTGGACTCCCTTAGTTTTTAGCCATGCCTTCTTTAAGCAACCATTCCAAGAAACATGTGATCTGAAATGTGGTGATGAATACTCAACATATTAAGTGAGGAGACTGATCTGTGTTTGGTTTCAAGGTTACTGCGCACAGTACTTTGACTAAGTCTCCACCAAGCTCTTGCCAAGCCAGGGAAGGATAACCTGCTCCAGTGTTGGCAGGAACTTAGGCCTGTCTGTTCACTGCACTCCTAGCATTATGGGCGAGGAGGGAAGGGAGGGTGCAGGATGGAGCAGACCAATCCTCTCTGAAACTACTGAAATCTTCCAAGATGTTATGGGAATGTCCATATTGCCACTTTCCCACCTCTACGGAGCCAGTCAGGACTAGGCAAAATGAAAAACACTTACCATTTTTCTGCACCCTTTAAAGACAAGAAATAGTTTTTCATGTAATCTCCTTCAGGCTCATAAAATAGTGAATGAATACCTGGAGTTAACTGTGGTAGGGAGGAGACAGAACTTGGCGGTTTCCCAGTCAGGAAATAAGAAGGTAGCATGAACCTTCAAAGCAGGTTACCCTTCTAGGATCTCTGAACATGAACAGTTGACCTGTGGAAACCAGAAAGAGAGTTTAGAGGAACTGTATGTCAGAAGAAGATGAAGATAAGTTAAGGTACACAATCTGTATGGCTGAGATGGTAAAAGACGTTCAAAGCTGAGGAGTGGTCAATCAGAGGTTTGTTACTAGCCCAGGAAAATTATAGGCACTCTCTGGGGAATAAAAATTATTGGAAAGGAGCTAGTCAGGTGGAAGAAAAAGTTTAATAAGAGAAGCATTGTAAGGAAAAAGTAACATACAGAGAGGGAAGCAGAGAAAATAATGTCTCAAAGTAGAGGAAACAAGTAGAAAATAGTAAATACTGGTACAAAGTTGAGCACAAATTGTGGGGAGAGAGTGCATGGGTGACAATGAAGAGCAAATAGGGTGCAGTAAAAGGATACCTACCTCATTTGGAAAATGATATTACTCTGTCAAGAGAAAGGAAAACCTATTTTCTTTAGACTGATGTGAAACATAAAAAAAAAAGCAAGCAATCCTCTGTCTCTGATTATGCTCTTCTGTGTTCATATGCCCATTGCTCAAGGTCACAAGTACCTTGTTAACCAGGATACATTATCTTGGAAGCCTGTCAGACACTGACCTGTTAAGCAGAAGCCTCTTCTGGGTGCCCCATGCTGCAATCATACCATTCTGCAAGATGGGACTGTTTGCAATTTCACCAAACAGAGAAGTGGGAGAATAACACAGTGAGAACAGCCAAGCAAGTGGTATCCTAGGGAGGACCCTACGCTCACCGAAGATGTCAGGGTGGTTGTACATCCTGCTTTGTTTGGAGTCTGAATATCACAACACACACAGAAAAAAGACCAGGCTTTTTTTCTTGTGTCATAGTGATTGCTTTGCTCTGAAGGCTTGAGCATTGCTGGCATGTACAACTATAGGTTTAACTACTTTCCTGCCTTCTCCAGTCTTTATAACAGTGAGCTCTGAGGCACACCTTGTTATTAGTCAAATGGCAAGGCTACAGGACCATGATTCCAAAAATTATTTCTAATGGTGAAAGAATGAATAGTGTGTCCATTGCCTCTCTTGGTGCACCACAGAGCCCTGCTCCACTCCATAAAGACTGGGCTGTTGTAAGACTCCATGGTGGTGGTATAGCATGGGACTGATAAATCACCCCAATTTTGGATTATTTATTGGTTGTTTAATAGAAACCTGCCTTTACTGGATAATGTTGAAGCTAATTATCAAACAATATATATATATATTTTTGTTTGTTTGTTTGTTTTTAAGAAAGCCTTTTCTGGTGTTTTAAAGGGCAAAAAAAAAGCAGCCTCAGACTTGAAGCAGTTGCAGTTTTTGGGTTGTACTCTGGTAAGTAAATTCAATAGGTCACTGCTCAGTTTCACACCTTGAAAATTTCATGTCTATATGTACAAAATAGGCCTGGACCTGGTTCCAAAGTCAGAACTGCTTCCACACATACAGACCAGGACCAGTTACCTTAAAACTGAAGCTCATTTCCCTATTGCTGTACTACATATAATGGAGTATTGGCCCCAATTAACCTTGGTTTCTAATTGTACCTGACACAGCAAAGGTCCCTGGTGAGAGGCAGTCCCAGCCCCATGCCCTTTAAAATGCAATACAGGCAAAATTCATCCAAAATCCTTGCATAACAAGAGGAAGCCTAGATAACTCATTTTCTTCCCTACTGAAGAATTCTTCCATAACTTGATTTCTTGGGGACTAACAAAAATTACAGGATCACGGGTGTTTTTTTACTTTATTCCTCTGTAAATACAGACTGACTCACTAACAGGAGAAAGAACAGAGTTATCCCAGCAGCCTGCATCTTTAACACTAGAAGTCTGTATCTCTATCACTCTGCTGCTCCTGGAGGCAGCTCTTAACTGCAAGCTCCAGCATGATGTGGCTCAGAGACAACCAGTCCCATTGCTGAGTACCGTGATTCTTTTTCAGCAACTAGGCAGCTTGTTTAAACTACCACAGAGCAGGGGCAGAGCCTGAAAGAAGCTGAGGTAATAATTTTTACATTAAATATCTGGCAAAGTCATGGGCTACAGACAGAGAGAAAGGACATGGAGGGAGGAAGGAGCTGCAGAAAAAGACAATGGAAAGTGAAGAAACAGTCTTTAAAATAAATTCATCATTTCTGGGGAAGGTGTGACAATGCAGCAAGACTGGAAACAAAGTGGGGAAGGCAGGAAGACTGCACATCTGCATTTTGCACATTTTGTTCTAATATGCTCTTTTGCCTTTATCTGGATTTTGTTGTTTTTCAGGCCAGCTGTAAAGTTTTCCATAAGGCTCCCAGTGCCAAAGCCAACCAAAAAGACAAGAGTATTCTGACGGTGCCTCTTATCTATGGATATTTTTGTTTTCTATTTTATTTTTCTGAGAGGGGCTGCTAAGGAAATAAAGCCCCATGTAATTTCCAGCAATGACAAGTGAATCAATTCTTTTGCTTTAAAAAAAACAAAAACAAAACAACCCTCATTTTCATATTTACATATTAAATTTTTGCACTTGCATGTGTGTTTCTGTTATCTTCCAGCCACATGTTGCTATTTGTCTCTGTAGTGGAGGATTTCTTTTTTTTTTGACTGTGGGCTATGTGAAGTCTGACTTGCATGTAAAAGATCCACAGGGAAAAAAAACTCTCCAGTCCTCACTGAACTAAAGAAAGCTGGCATGCCACATGCTTTGTGAGAATGTTCCGCACTCACCATCACCTTGGGGAGCACATGGTACAGACGAGACGCGCAGCACCACACACCTACAGACCAACATCATGTGGTCAGTGCAAATTCCCAGAGAAGACCAACAGGTATGAGTGAGGAGGGATGGTGGGAGGCTAAAAAAAATTAGTAGGTGCTGACTCTTCCAAAACTTGACCAGATTTGGCCAACNTTTTTGTTTGTTTGTTTGTTTTTAAGAAAGCCTTTTCTGGTGTTTTAAAGGGCAAAAAAAAAGCAGCCTCAGACTTGAAGCAGTTGCAGTTTTTGGGTTGTACTCTGGTAAGTAAATTCAATAGGTCACTGCTCAGTTTCACACCTTGAAAATTTCATGTCTATATGTACAAAATAGGCCTGGACCTGGTTCCAAAGTCAGAACTGCTTCCACAAATACAGACCAGGACCAGTTACCTTAAAACTGAAGCTCATTTCCCTATTGCTGTACTACATATAATGGAGTATTGGCCCCAATTAACCTTGGTTTCTAATTGTACCTGACACAGCAAAGGTCCCTGGTGAGAGGCAGTCCCAGCCCCATGCCCTTTAAAATGCAATACAGGCAAAATTCATCCAAAATCCTTGCATAACAAGAGGAAGCCTAGATAACTCATTTTCTTCCCTACTGAAGAATTCTTCCATAACTTGATTTCTTGGGGACTAACAAAAATTACAGGATCACGGGTGTTTTTTTACTTTATTCCTCTGTAAATACAGACTGACTCACTAACAGGAGAAAGAACAGAGTTATCCCAGCAGCCTGCATCTTTAACACTAGAAGTCTGTATCTCTATCACTCTGCTGCTCCTGGAGGCAGCTCTTAACTGCAAGCTCCAGCATGATGTGGCTCAGAGACAACCAGTCCCATTGCTGAGTACCGTGATTCTTTTTCAGCAACTAGGCAGCTTGTTTAAACTACCACAGAGCAGGGGCAGAGCCTGAAAGAAGCTGAGGTAATAATTTTTACATTAAATATCTGGCAAAGTCATGGGCTACAGACAGAGAGAAAGGACATGGAGGGAGGAAGGAGCTGCAGAAAAAGACAATGGAAAGTGAAGAAACAGTCTTTAAAATAAATTCATCATTTCTGGGGAAGGTGTGACAATGCAGCAAGACTGGAAACAAAGTGGGGAAGGCAGGAAGACTGCACATCTGCATTTTGCACATTTTGTTCTAATATGCTCTTTTGCCTTTATCTGGATTTTGTTGTTTTTCAGGCCAGCTGTAAAGTTTTCCATAAGGCTCCCAGTGCCAAAGCCAACCAAAAAGACAAGAGTATTCTGACGGTGCCTCTTATCTATGGATATTTTTGTTTTCTATTTTATTTTTCTGAGAGGGGCTGCTAAGGAAATAAAGCCCCATGTAATTTCCAGCAATGACAAGTGAATCAATTCTTTTGCTTTAAAAAAAACAAAAACAAAACAACCCTCATTTTCATATTTACATATTAAATTTTTGCACTTGCATGTGTGTTTCTGTTATCTTCCAGCCACATGTTGCTATTTGTCTCTGTAGTGGAGGATTTCTTTTTTTTTTGACTGTGGGCTATGTGAAGTCTGACTTGCATGTAAAAGATCCACAGGGAAAAAAAACTCTCCGGTCCTCACTGAACTAAAGAAAGCTGGCATGCCACATGCTTTGTGAGAATGTTCCGCACTCACCATCACCTTGGGGAGCACATGGTACAGACGAGACGCGCAGCACCACACACCTACAGACCAACATCATGTGGTCAGTGCAAATTCCCAGAGAAGACCAACAGGTATGAGTGAGGAGGGATGGTGGGAGGCTAAAAAAAATTAGTAGGTGCTGACTCTTCCAAAACTTGACCAGATTTGGCCAACTAAATGCTGTTTAACACTCAGCCAGCCACTATGCAGCTTCCACAGAGTATAACTAGCAGAACTTGGGTAGAAGGAGAGCTCTGAGATTTATGAGACCATTCCAGGCAATCTCACTGCATTTAGGCTGTTGTTTATGTTCGTCACCCTTCAGCTATCCGACTTTCAACGAGATTCAGGCTCTTAAGATATTTGGGTGCTTTTGAAAAGGTTACATGCAGTCACAAGCAGGCAGCCAAGACTCCTGCGTTCAGTTAGAATTAGTGAGGCAGCTCATTGTTACGACACATCTTAACTCAGAGGCAGCAGCGCTTGGACAGACATAATTTCTGTTGTGCTTGCTGGCAGACAAGATCTAAGACAGACTCTGGTTATGATTTAGTTTTGGTCTACGCATTCAGGGCTCAGTCAAACCCTTTCTGCAGCCAACACAGAGACTGCCTTCAACAGGAGAGAGAGTAAATGCAATCGGTTTTCTGTTTGAGCAATATTTTGGTTGTTGTTTTGTCAGTGGACCACAGCCACTCAGGGTCTGCTCCAATCTGCTCCCAGACTGCAGACAGCTCTGGTTTGTCTACATAAAAGGTACATAATGAATTTGTCCTGCAAGTTTCTCCTCTGTAGAGGGAACATACCTCCAGCTCCAGCGTCTCACTGCTGCTTCTCGTGCCATTGTGGGGCTGCCAAACCCATCAGCGTTTCTCCTCTCCAGCAGGCATGCTCTGCCCCTGCACCGGGAAAGAGTGTTTAATATAAGGTTTTTCCCTCTGATGACAGTGTTGGAAAGTGATACTCAAGAAATACAACAGCGCATAGCGTGTACTTTCCTGGCATTGATCTCCCTATCCGACTCTTTAGTTTTCTGTATCTCCGTATTTACAAGTCTTCTTCCCAGTCAAGTCACCCAAAGGTGGCTCCCAATGTGATTGTTGACAATTTATGAAGGTTATCTTGTTTTGGAATTGCCAGGTTATGAACTTAAATAGGTTACAACTAAAACAGGTGTGAGACTCTGGAAAAGTATTTGAAAATTAAGGAAAAATTAATGGATTATCATCTAAGTTCTTCACCTTGAAAATGTGACTCTACCCACAATTAATATTGAACTGCCACTATAAACAATAAACATGATAGTCACTAGATTACTATTTCTATTAAACATAATGACTAACGGAAAGAAAAAAAGTGGATTGCCCTTTGTTTGTATGTATTTGTGTGCAATTTGGGAGTTTAATGGTTTAACTAGCCCATTCCTGTGAAAATCCTGAAATTCAACAAAAGGCATCATAGTATTACACACTTCTCTCCTGCATCTCTATTCATGTAGTATGGCAAATGTACCATTTTCCTTCTGGAGCAGTTAACATGAAAGGTCTTGGCTAAGAGAAGCTTTTTTCCTTGGAAAAGATAATCTGCCTTCAAAGTTGTAAGTTAAACAATTGAGTGGTCTAATTGATTGAACACTTACAAATACTTCATAATTAAATTTGTGCCAAACTGTGTGAAAAAGATTTATGTTCCGCTTCCCCAAACTGTTTCTCCCNTTAAGTAATTATAATACAGTTTTTTATACACTAAAAATAATTTATATGAAGATAATAGCATCTTGATGGTCATGCTTGTGAGTACAAGCAGTCAATGCTCTGTAAATACCTCCATTTTGGTGAACCTCTCTAAAGTAGTCACGGAAGACAATACAGGGGACAGAATCTGACTCTCCAGCAAGCAAAATGCAATGCATTGTCATATTTTTATGCAAAAATATCTTGAATTTAAGGATTCCTGAAGCTTTCACTAGCACACAAACTCTTACCTGATCCTTTGATGTTGATGGAAATTTAGCCTACAACCAACCTTCTTGAGACAATGTTTCTTCCAACAGCCATGTGATTTAATATTTGGATGAAAACCTGGTGTAGTTTCAGGGCTGCAACTTGTATTTCCAATAGAAAAATTGCAAGTCCATTGAAATACAAACTTCTAGAACTGTGCAGTATATGCTCCATTCCAATAGCACTAACAGCAAAAGAGGGAAACTTTGAATTTTGTAAAATGACAGTTTTCTTATGTCTACAAAAACCAAAACAAAAACAACAAAAATACCCAACAGAGTATTTTTGTGGCGATTTCATTGTGAAAAGAAAAGTCAAGATTATGAACAACCATTTTTCAATATTGTAGTGCAAAAAGGTTAGGAATAGGACCTGGAAATTTTAGGGTTTTAGTTCTAATCAACATACAATAATGTGGATGAGTAATTAATATGGAAACAAGGGTGAAGATGGATTGTCACAGTTCGGAGGAAAAAGACTGCCATCTGGACAATATTGCCATCTTAAGATTATATGCAAGTCTCAGTTATTTAGTGTTTGTCTGTAACAATGGAGGATATGCAATATATTAAGTTTAACAATAGAAAGACAATGTTTATCACCCTTAATAATTTCAGAATATGCTTGAAAATGTGACATTGTNTTATGGCAGTCTGTCACATCAGTGTTTCACACTGAAATACCAGACTTGACACATCACTGGAGAAGGAAGTCAGACGATCCAAAAACTTAGAGTTATGTTTCTTTTGAAACTTGAGATTGTGAAGACAGAATTTTCACCTACTTAACTCAGATTGCGCAGGGGGTGGGGTGGGGATGGGAAGAAA
>VXBW01008316.1:566714-580639 GCA_013400375.1 Thinocorus orbignyianus | reverse complement strand
ACAAAAACCAAAACAAAAACAACAAAAATACCCAACAGAGTATTTTTGTGGCGATTTCATTGTGAAAAGAAAAGTCAAGATTATGAACAACCATTTTTCAATATTGTAGTGCAAAAAGGTTAGGAATAGGACCTGGAAATTTTAGGGTTTTAGTTCTAATCAACATACAATAATGTGGATGAGTAATTAATATGGAAACAAGGGTGAAGATGGATTGTCACAGTTCGGAGGAAAAAGACTGCCATCTGGACAATATTGCCATCTTAAGATTATATGCAAGTCTCAGTTATTTAGTGTTTGTCTGTAACAATGGAGGATATGCAATATATTAAGTTTAACAATAGAAAGACAATGTTTATCACCCTTAATAATTTCAGAATATGCTTGAAAATGTGACATTGTTAGCTTTTATTATACATGTGCTGCACGTATTGGTTCTAATATTTTCAGAAGTTTTACAGAACTGATTTAATAATCTTTAAACACTTTGGGGTTAACAATAACATTGTTAAATTTCTAAAATTTGCTACACTTTGGCTTATTTTACAGAGCTCTCATGCGAAGAATGACAGTTATTAAAAATAATCTTAAGTCTTCAGTGGATTCTAAAGAATATCTGTTTCTTGAATACCCTATGGCATCCTAGAACCAAATGTCATGCCAGATCATTCTCTCCTTCCTTCATTCCATCTCTGAATCATCTGCAGATGACTCTTCCTCACCAGCAACAGTTTTCTTGTGATAAAGTCCTGCCTTTTACATTGTCCACCTCAGATCTCCTGAGTTTACATGATGCATTCAAGGCCTCACGGGGTTCTCTAAGATTTACACAGCTGTGGCAAACAACTTTAAAATTAACCACCTGACCTTCCCCAAAACACTCAAAGAGCTCAAATTCCTTATTGCAGACAAAAGAATCAAACACATTTGAAGGCCCTTGGGCCATGATGGTTTTTTAGCTATCAGGCATAGAAATACCTCCGTCCTCTACTTTTTCAGAGGACTCCATTTTACCAGTACCTTTTTATCTGTTCTCTGCATCTTCCATGTCCACAAAGAAGTCATTGCTACCAGAGACACAATAAATGACTGTTGAGGAAAGAGTGGTCACATTTATCCAGAAGCAAAAGAAGTGCTGTATTAATACCAAATTCACAGCTGAGAGCTAGTCCCAGATTTTGCTACAAGCAGAATACCAAGTACAGTCTTTTATGAGCTCCCATGAAGTTGCAGGTGCCTCTTGTAACCCAACTTTAGTCTAATTGCCAATCCACTACAGGATAAGGCCTAAACTTTTATAATATTAGGCGATATATTCTGATTTATAATTATTACAGTGAATATCTTCCCTACCTTCTACCTCATATCAGGATTCATTTCGTATGAAATGAAATTCCTGGGGAAAAATGTATTTTTTCCACAGAAATTTAATGTTCAAGATGGATGTTGAACTAAAGAGCAGAAAGACAAGCACTCTTGGAGTGCACCAGGGAGCAGCTTTAGGGCTGTTCTGGGTACATATCTCTCCCTAGAAGAAGAGAGTCTAGCTGGAACTTGGTATATACCCTTGTCAGCTTAGACGTGCTCCATGTAAGCTAAAACACAGCAAATTCATACAGTGGGGTTTCCTCCCTTAATGGGGATCCAGTCCTTGTCCAGCTCTCATCGGTTCAGGAAAACAGCACTGTTTTCTTTGCCAAATTGCCTTATAAGGCCACAGCAGGGTCTGGATTTACCCATTACCACAGGGTTTAATGACCTTAAGCACAACACTGAATTACACCTCCAACTGCAATTTCCATCTGATTAAGCACTGAAAAATGCAGAAAGCTGGGTAGATATATACAACACTGGTAAATGGACTAAACACATTGAGCCATAGCATGCAGTATTTAATCCTTGTTGAACACTTAACTCATGATTATTTACTGAGACATTCAGAAAGGGATGTGTTACTACAAAGCTACAGAAGTGAAAAAGCTGTTCTGTTAAAAAAAAAATAATAAAGTTTGAAGTACTTAGCAATAAACTTTTAGGAAATCTACCACCAAAGTGATCTCAAGAAGCCAGTACCCATACCAAAGGCTCACTGAAGTCATGATTGTGCAAATAAGCACTCAGGAATGGAAAAATGAGTTCAAAGCTTGGCTTTTGGCCATAATCTAAAGGAAAATAAATGCAAATCTCACAGAGCCCAATTTGCAAAATAATTATCAATTTTACCACTGTGGCATAACTGGCTGCAGCTCATCCAAATGATTATCAACTAGTCTAGAATTTTATCTAAAGTGGGCATCAGAGTCATTACGAGATTCAGTGAAAGTGAAAGGTAGAGTATGGATGCAGAAGAATACTACTATTTTTAAATTACTAAAATAGATCTTTGAGATATAATGAGAACCAGAGCTAAAAGTCGAATGGCAGCTTTTTTTTTTGTTTTGTTTTGTTTTAAGCTTTCATGTTGACCTCTGCTCTACACAAACTTAAATCTGTTTTACATCAGAAGCTGCAGGGACAGAAGAGTACATGGGAAAAGAACATGTCTGGGAGTTGAGAGAGGATTGGCTAAATTTTTTGAGCTCCAGTGGGACTGATGACATAACTAAAAAGCAACAAACAGCAGGTGAGAGGAAGGATTTAAATATAAATAAGGACACTTTGAAGCCATAGGCTTCTATTGGCCACAATCACATTCACAAATCAAAGAAAAATATGCAACAAGAAACAATCCAAAAGCCATAAAATACCAAACAGGGAAAGAAAAGATATTAGAGAAGAGTAAAAGCACGGGATCATGTTGATAAATATTCCCTGGACTACAAAAATCAACTAAATACCCTATTTTCTTTAATTAAAAATCACTGAATTATTTAAGGATATCTGACTGAATTAAATATTGAAGACACATCAAGGTCTGCCTAGTGGTGTGATTAGTTCTTTATATAGTTATTAAGATCTGCCCACTTGGATGTCAATTCAACCTCCAATTAGGTAAGTTATTAGAAATACAGTTCCTCAAACAAGAAATACATGGTACATGCTTTAAAACGGTTAAATATTTTAATTCATACAATTCATCCACTGGTAAGAGACCAGAGCTTATTTCTTTTTTTTTCAGTAGTCAATGTATATAAAGAAACTATGACCATTTAAAGGGTCGTGGTTTAACAGATAGCATTTGCCATTCTACTAAAGGTGCTGTTCACTCTCGGTCCGTGGGATCAGAGTTCAAATAGCAGCACATTCACTCTGGAAAAAAGTGGTGGTTGCAGATAACAATCTGAAAAGCTGAAACCACTGAAACATGATGGTTTGCAGTTAAAAAATATTTGTGTGTTTTAACAGAATGTAACCCATTACACTGCCAACTGGGAGAAATAAAAATCCAGTGAGAAGACATGAAATTAGATCAGAGCTCTTTCAAATGAAAAGAAATCCAGTCTTGCTGAACTGAAATGTGATCATTCAGATGGCATTTCTATCAGCTCATTCATTTAAAACTCAATTTAATGCTATGTTAGAAACTTTATCTTAACAAATGCTGATGCATATGTGCAACTCGGCTCACAGGAGCAGGCCCATTAGCAGGTCTGAGCAAACAGTTCTCTACAGGGAACCCACAACCACACATTGTGAATGGAAGCACGGATTCACTCCACCAGATTTAGGCAGACGGTTGAGGTACTGAAGTCTATAAAAAGTGCCTTACTGGCTTGTGCAAGATGTGCGTTCACCCAGTTGTCCTTGGCAGTGACCAAAAGGGGATGTCTGGGAATGAGAGCAAGAAACGAGCAAACATTTAGCAATATTTACCTGGAAAATTCTGCCAGTCTCCAGAAATTTGCATTTTAGAGGCTTCTTATTAGCAATCTTACCTGGATGTCTCTTCCATGAACTTCTCCAGTTGTCCCCAGAGAGGATCAATACACGCAGCACACAGGCTCACAACAGCCATGATCTTCTGGCCCTTTTTCATGCTATCTCTGCATTACCTTTTTGACAGCCTGAAGAATATAACCTACATATCTGTTCCTTCTGTAAAGCACAGGACTACAGGCATCCAAGGCTGCTCCCCTGCTCCGTGGAGGGTGTTCACACACCTTCAGCTCACATTTAAGGATTCGCTTTGTATAGGCTGAATCATTCTCCAATATTTCTCTTTTTTCCTAGAGGAAAGAGGGAGCCTTGATGACCATTCTAATCTAAGACCTAATTTAGATGCCAGGCCGCTCTTTTGAAAGAGACAGAGTTAGTTCAAATTTTACTAAATTTATGAGATGAAGATCTGAGTTTTTCTGTTTAGTGAGATGGAGAAATTCAGGCTATTAATGGTTGCTATTTGACAGTGGTTTCTTTTTGTTACATGAAATGAGAAAACAGAGCTAGTTCATTATGAAGATAGTGAAAGTTGTAACGCCAATATCGGCTGAATCCTACAAGTGTATATGAGGAATGTAATTTATGGAAATGCAACATCAAAGAAAGATGAGCAGGGAATGGAGAGCAGAGAGTCATGTAATGAGCCGAGTCATAATGAAATCTAATGAATTGGTTAAGGATTACAGCACTTCAGAACTGTTATCCTGCAGCAGAAGCAGAAAATGGATAGAAAGAAACAGGACTCAGCCAATCTGTAACCACTGTCACATTATAATGACCAGAATGATTTCCTCCATTTTTCGGCTGGAGAAGCTGAAACTCTGAACAGAGCTAACAGTGATTGTCTCACTTGGAACAGCCCACCCTAATCTTGGACCAGACCTGACCCAACTCATTCTTTGCCCACAAGCTCTTTCTAAATACTTTTCATAGTAACTCTGGGGCTAGAGGGAACTTAATAACCTGTCAATGTGAAATTATTAACTCTCTTAATGGCAAAGACATGGAGTGGGGTTTGTGGTCCAGTATAAGTTCTTGCTCTTTGTGCAGTGTTAAATAAGTCAGTTGATCAATGGTTCTCTGATGATTTATTAACGTCATGCTGCCAATGAGAACTCATTCTGAAACTTAAGATGGATCAAACTTAATTTTACAATCCTGAAGTTAACATCGTATCTTTCAAGGACTTACAGAACTGACTGTACATTTATCATATATTAGCACAGAAAGCAAAATACATGTGAGTAATAAGGAATGTATCTCTCTCCAGTTCAAAGCACTGCCAACAGCACTAATAGCAAATTGTATTTTATCATGTTTTCTTGCAATTCCACAAAAATGTCTTGATATTCCAGTGTCATAAGCAATTCCTATGTTGTGTACTAAGTACCTTTTTTTTTCAAAAAGAGGAAAAAAAACCCCTAAATCTAATTTCACTTGGATACAAGTACGTTGCTTTTATTTCAATGAAAACAATCCATATGGCATGAAGTACTCAGTGAACAAAACTAAAGTATTATTAAAACAGCTGAAATAAACCACTGCAAAATTTATTTTTCTTTTCTCATGAAAGATTCACAATGCCACATTGCCCTAGTTAGTATCATTATCTCTAAAATTTGATTTACAATTTATGCCTCATTCAGGGTGACACTGTACCCACCTAGCAGATTTATTTAGCAACCGTCTGCTACACCAAGAAAGGCTTCTGTGCTCCTTTCCCTTTATATATACACATATATAAGCAGCACTGCAGGCCAAACTGGTCCATAAACAATTACTACTAAAAGTCATACAGGAGACCAAGCAGAGCTTATATTGAGAGGATTTGGTTACTTACAATGCCATCAACTTTGGTGTACTTTTACAGTTCAGATCTGGAACTTTAAAATACATGTGTATATTAAAGAGAATTGTATGAGGATCCTGGAGCCATAATAAGAGATAAAATATTTATTACTACACTTTGGATTTACTCAGGCTTTCATCTGGGATGTGTACTGTTTGATAAAGATGGTTAAGTATTATTTTCCCAATTTCACTCCTTAGGAACCTCAACCATGGACAGACTGAGCAGCTTCTGAGGCTACCAGCAAGATAATGCTATACTGCAAGAAAATGCTCAGATGAACCTTAAAGTTATGTCCACATTGGCAAATAGTGCAAGCCAAGCTGACACTGAGGACCAGAAATCTACATTATACGTGTTATTTTTTTTTTATTTTTATTTTTTTTTTTGCTTTGGACTAGCTCTTATTTGGCCTTCACAAAATGAGTGCCTGTTTGTAGCTGGACTGTGTCAGATGTAGTCCCAGAGCACATAATCTTTTTACTTTTATCCAAGATTAATTCCAGTTTACATACACAAGGCAGTTTCTCAACACGAACAAAAGCATAAACAGTGGAGACGGTCACAAAGGCAGACTCAGCCATTGCAATGTTGGCTAGACAGACCCTGATTCAAAACTCCATGATGCCAGCAGTGAGATGAGGAGATGTGGTCTTTCCAGGAGCTCCAATAGAACCAGGTTTTGGGCCATTGTTCGGTTGTCATGTTCCCTTGATTATGTCTGCACAGATATGCTCTGGATTTGTATTCTGCCTGAAAACATGCAAAACTTGCTTCACACCACATATCATGTTGTGCAGTAAAACTATCCACGTGGCAGACAGTCTTCCAGAGATAACAATAATCTTCAGGTGGTGCCAACAATTTGTACTTACTGGACACGTGCGGTGCTCTGCTGGGCCCAGCCACTCACACAGTCTGCTGAGCAGCAAGAGAGAGTCCAGGACTTCTGTACTCTGTCAGTTTTCCTAACTGCTTCAAGAAATTAGTTCTGAGAACTTTGCTAATACATTTACATGAAAAGACAATGTATTCTCCAGTTCCCTGATACATGCATCAAATTATATTCACATATCGTATCCATTGAGGCTGCATGCACATCTCAGATTACTGGGGAGTTTTCCATGTTTCCAGGATACATAAGCCTATGAAGGCAGCAAAATTTAGACTTTCTGTCAGCTTCAGTGGGTTTTTATGCTTGTGTAATGGAAATGAACATTGAGCTATTGTTTGTCAGCAAAGAATTGCTCTATCTGTGATGCAAACAGCAACAGTTTTCCACTCTTAGCTTTGCTTTGAATACACTGAAAAAGGGAAAAGACATTTCAAGCTAGAGAAAGAGAGAGGTCAAAATATACCAGAAAAGCTCTAGAAAAATTTCTGGAAGAATCTGGGTTTTACATAAAAAGTTTGAGACAGTAGATTAGTTTGTTTGCACTGCTTTGGCTTGTGGGATTGTCCATCATGTGACCATAGCATGCCCCTGATGATTATTTTGGCCTCAGATAGTTATAAGTGTAACGTAAACCATGAGAACTCTGGCACTAAACACTGCTTAGATGTTTTTTTTTGATGTTTTTTTGAGAGATCTACAGAGGTTTGCATGTGGATGCAAGGCTTTTTATATGGAGATCCATTCCAAAGCTGGTTAAGATAGCTACTTACTATATAAGATATAGCTGTTAAGGCTTTAAAAAAAATAATAATCAAAGAATACAGAAGCATCATTTAAAAGTTGAAGAGGATCTAGCACCAAATCTCTAGTCCCTTATGCAACCAATTGTTACCTTGTACTTCATAAAATATAGTAGAGCAGCTCAAGTTGATCCTCAGGCACTATAACTCATACTTCAATTCTACCTAAATACAAAAAGTAATAAATTACAGTGAGTGATCCTTGCTTTTTAACTGGCATTCCAAGTTCATTTGCCTTTCTAATGCATTCTGAAAAAGATAAATGTTCAACACTTAAACTGCACATAAGTTTCTTGCTCCTTTGTATTATTTCCTATAAATAAAAATATAAATGCTTGCAGTCATGCAATTTGATCTTTAAATATACGGTACTATAAATCTAGTCGTGATTCATTTCCCTTGAAAATAAATATGACCTTTTCTTTTAAGACACAGGACAAAAAGTTTCTTTCTTAAGGACATAGACACTTAATAATCTGAATAGCCACTTAGCCAGAAAAGTAAAACATTGCTTTTGGGTGAGGGTATTGCCTGGATACATGCACTCCACGCCAAGCAGAAAGCAAGCTCTTAGAGAGGGAACTGTCTCTCTTTGGGACAGAACAGTATTGTCGTCAGCCCAGAGCGCCACACCTGGATCAGCTAATGTCTTGTGTCTATTTCAGGCAAATTTGCACACTCTGTAACTTTCCTTGTCTTTTCTTGCCATTCTTATTCATATTCCTGTAGCTTTTCTTGTCTTCTGCATTTACCTTTTCTAACACACTAACTCGAATCTCCATTTCTTATCTGCCAATGTCTCTGCTATCTTGCAAATCAACCTCCTTTAAGTTGACTCTCACTCTCTTTCACAGTGGCAGCCTTCTCAGTCAGCATGACCCTTTATCTCTAAGGCTGTCATTTTCTGTAGTAAACCTCAAGAGAAACTATGAATTTCCTAGACATGCCCTATGAAAGGTCTCTGCCTTTTGTTTCTTTTTTTTTTTTTCTTTTGTATATGCCACAGTATATGGCTGCCACAGTATTAGCATATGTACCAGGGAGTCATTGTATCACAGAAAATTCCTCAGGGAAATTCCTTAAAATTCCCTATTTTTTCCTCCATAACATTAAAATGGCATAAGCTGTTTGAATTTAGCCATTGACACTTACCTGCCACTGCAGACAGGATCTTCTGAGCATTTAAACGTGTTAACACCAGTTGCTATCTAAGCACTCTCATACAGAGATGTTTATTTTCCACACATAGGGGTATCTGAAGCAAAAGTAAAAGAAAAACAATGAAAAAGACAGGAAAGGATTTTTATGAGCAGGATCAAATAGATGTTACATAAAGGAACGTCTGTATTCTGTGCCAGTTACTTGCTCTATTTTGAACTTATGTCCTCTGCCTTGCAATTGAAACTATTCTTTCCCTTTAACTGAAGTTGCCAAAACACAGTCTTCATCAACATTGATTCAAGACATCATCATCTAAAACAAGGTGATAAAGCTGGTGTTTATATCTATCAGGGGACTGACTACAGATGATGGCAATGACCATCTCAAAAGGTATAATTCTCTGCCACAGTGTAGATCAGTATTTTTCTTAATTATTTCTGACATTTTACCTATTACTCCAAGGACTTTCTCAGAGGGTGAAAATAAAGGGGAAAAATGGTTTTTGTGCTACAGATGAAGAAATACATCTTCTGTAAGTAATTCCCAGAAGAAATCTTGGAAATCTTATGGGGTCAGAAAAGAGGCAAAAAAGTAGCATTTTTCACTTCTGCTGAATTGGTCATCTAAACTTACAGTAGCACTAAAGCTGAGTGACTTATCTGCCACCCCTTAGGAAAGAAGAAAAGTGAGGATAAAGAAGTATAGAGGAAAAAAGAGAGAGCATAGTGAAAGTGGAATCTAGGAAGCTGTCTAAAGATTTTGATCTTCCAGTTACTTATCTCCTGTTTCCCCGTAGCTGATGTCCATTCACTTTTGTTATTAGAAATCACACATCGCAAAAATGAAGAACCATACATCTGAGGTTATGGCAAGAATAAAAGTTCCCCAAGTTTAGGATCAGCATATAATGTCTGAATTGGGAGAAAAATTTTCCAGTTGAAGAGCTGTACAGGTGCAATAAGAGTGGCAAATAATCACCATTTACAGAGAATACTAAGGTAGGATGAGTGACAAGCAGCCCACAAGATCAAAAAATGCCTTGAAATAAGCATGTGGAAGAACTTGTTACAAGTCACCGCTTTTGACATGAGTTTGATGCAGGATGAACAACTGGGTTACAAAGAGTAACTCATAGCCCTAGAGAAATTTCAAGTTCAGTTGGTTGCTCAGCTTAATGACACCATTATTAAACTCAAGATAAGTAAAACAGACTATAGCAGACACAAGCTTCCTGTTCTTATCTTAAAAACCTGCAAACACTGCAGCTATCCCAGACCAATACACAAAGAACTCATGATCTGGTTTCCAGCCTTGGATCTAGTTTCTGTACAAGTAGTCTTCTCTCACCCTCTGACTACTCCAGCATCACGTGCTGATGATCCACCAGTATAAGCATGGTGAGCAAAACATGAGTTTCACATAGCTATGGGACCTATTTGGCCTTGTGTTACACAAATACAACTCAAGCTAACAGTGTTCCATGGAAGTTCCTATGTATAGAAATGCATTCCTAGGTATTAACAGCATTTATAACACAGGTCACTTTGGACATACCAGGAGCACATAAATTATTCTGCATTTAACAGAATGAAACACACATCTTTCAGATATTCACTAATCAGGTGGTTTGGTCTTAATCTACACTCAATCAGAAATGAAAACACCTTTTTTCCTCTATTTCTAGTGTTGGCTACATGGTGGCCTGCCTTTAAGAAGGCATTTACAGCCTACCTCTGAGAGATAGAAGAGGAAGGGTGAGTGATTTTCATGCTCTGGCACTCATTGTAGGCTGTTAATTTGTCAGGACTACTAGGCCGTGGTTTTGTGCTTTGACAGGTTTTTGTTATTCCTGCTAATCCCATTTCTGTTGTGTAATGTGCGTGGCAGCATCTGGTGACAACAGAATAGAACACCTAATTGTGAATGAATACAGAGCGCCCTGTTCTGCCACATTGCCTGTTGCACTATTTTTGCATTTTTATGGCTGAGGGTGGGCTTCCAGAAGCTGCAAAGCAGACAGCCCATCGTTGTAATCAAATTTGCCATTTGCATGTGTGTGTTCTCAGCAGCCTTCGTATTTCTGCGGCCCCCAGTATTCCCTGAATTTGGCTTTCTGGCTCCCTCTTCTGAGTGGAGAGGATGATCGTATGCATTTATTAAACAACCTCTCCATATTTTAACAACTAAGTCACAATACCAGACTGATGGTTTTAAGTGCATTTGGGTGTCATTAAAAACAGCAGAATGTGAGGAGGGCCAATGCAGTACCTGCACAACTGTTGCTGCCCTTGCCTCCAGATCTCCTCTGCGTACGAGCAATTTTTTTTCTGCTCCACTCCATATGATTTATCAGTGGCTCACTGACTCCAGATGCTATTCCGCCACTTGACATCTACTAGGCATAGCAAGCAAGACTGGAAGCATTGACCAAGCTTAGCAGCTTGTAGGATAATCATAAAGACTCCTAAGTTGCATGACTATTTTTAAATAGTGGCCCTGTGGATTTTGGGGGAAAGAGTTCAGTTCAATGTCTTTAAGACCTCCTGAGAGCAGACTACAGATTTAAAAAAGTTTATACAAATACCCTTCTGGTAGGGTACTGATCAGGTGGCTTCACCTGGATATAACCTAAACTGGTTCCAGCTAATGTCAGCTGCAACTTAATGCTGTCAGTTTCAATTAGTAGAGCTGAAAAACACCCTTTTGAAGAAGCTTATTTCTTTATTGATAATTGGTATAACATAGATACCTAAAATACTGGTAGATAAGAGCAGTATTGAATTTGACAAAATGGACCAAGGCTATTATTTTATAGAACACAGATATTCTGAATAGACTGACAAGCCTTTCTGACAAGAAGACTTCACATATTTTCAGTTTAGATTCTTGTCAGTAACAAGCACTAGTATTGCAAAACAAGACTGACAAAATTCACTGCCCACATCGATCTTGCAGAAACTTTCAAAAGATTAATTAAAACAAAGCTCTAAAAACCCAGCTATCTGAAGTATATGAATGGCAACATCAAAAAGAAAAATTTTAAGGAGGGTGTCCAGCTTCGATTTTCTCCCGGTAACACTTGGTACAATTTTCCTCCCAGTAAACAACACAGCTCTTCTGTATTTACCACAATAAAACAGAATCAAAACACAAGACCTGTTGGATGTGGCAACCAAAAAGAGATCTAAAGCTGGTATAAAATTCAAGATATTACTCATGCATTTTTCTAACCCCTCCATATTATAGGATGTTTCATTTACTAAGTTTAAAAAAGGTGGTCAAATAATACAATAAATACGAAAGCAGTTTCAGGACTGAAGCATGAAGCAGCATACAATTCACATATGAAACTAAGATCTTGTCTTATGCTTTCTCTTATCTGCTACAGTTCAATTCTAAACTGAGTTCTAAGGAAAAATAAGATAGTGTGAAAGCAAAAATATTTATGTACACTATGCATACAAAATAGACAACCAAGGGAGAAATGTTCCTCCTTATCAAAGACTTGTATTAGATATATCCTTCTTCTAAGCATCTGTGGACAAGTTCCCCAGAAAAGATGCCTTTCATCAACTATGGGAGCTGTTACTCGTTATCATCATCTGTTTATAATCAATGAGAACAGTTGGATGCTCAGCACTCTTGAAAATTGAACCAATTATTTAGGTCAGTAGTTTTTAACCTTCTTCTATTTGTGGACTCTTAAGCATTTTCCAGTGGATGTGAGGCACTGTTAGAAATTTTGCCCATCTAGAGAGCTGCCACTTTCTTTGGCACTTACAGCAAACTGTCTAGAATTTATCCCTTCTTCTTTCATTCCTTATGAAAATATCCTCAGACTCCAAGCTGAAAAAAACCCAAATTACATTAGTGAAATATATACATTTTTGGCTAAATTTGATAAAAAAAGGCTACCTGAACCACAGTGTTTTCAAGCACCATGATAAACTATGCAAGTAAAATTTTATTAGTTTGTATCTAAAATTCTATGCTATCTTGATTACAACCCAGGGTAGGTGCAGTTCTGCAGACATTCCTCTCCGCTGGCACAAAGCAGTTACTGTTCTTCCTTAGCCCTACCAGTTCCACCCTGTCCCTGGCTGACACGAACTGGCCTCCCTCACATGTCAGCCCAAGTTTCTTTTTTGATCAGTGGATTGTGCTGTGAGACTGAGAGCAATCAGGTTGGGACAGGCATCTTTTACTCAAAATGCTACCAAAAAGTTCTGTACTCTAACAGCATTGCTTATGTTACAATTATCCAGAAAAAGCTGAACATGGTTCTGAACAGAGAGAGAGGGAGAAGAGCAGGGATAAGCAAGGGACAGATGCCAGGAATATCCTAAATTAGGTCATAACAGCACAAATTAAAATCTCCTGGTTATATTGAGCATTTGATTTTATATTCCAAAGCATATATTAGAACAAATGCAGGACAGATTGGGGCTACCTTGGGAAGGAGCTCTGGCTAAGGCAGGACCACACTTAACTTCTGAAGGTACCTTCCACCACCACTGGTGATCAGTAGCAGAAGAAACTGCTCCTGGCACACGGGATTGTTTTGCTCACGTAAACTGTGTTAAAGGAAAGTTGCTACAGCAAATCCAACCACTTATGATGACACTTTGAGTGAGATTTGTTTATAAGAGCTTAAAATATTCCTATATGTCATTTTACTATTTATTACAATTATTATCGCTACTGGGATATACAGTAATTATATACATTTGATTGTATCTCCATTACCCACTGTATTGCGGACATATTTGTACAGCCAGTATGCCCAGCACTGAAGGACTTGCATTTAACAGAGCAGGCTCTTTAGTTTCCAAACCAGCTCAACCTCTGACCTCAGTTCAAGCAACCAAGCAGCTCGCCTGGGTCAGCTCTGGGGTGGCTTCGGTAATCCCCTATGCAAACCCTCTGGGAAGTGATCTGAACCAACAAACTTATTTCTCATGTTGGGAAGCCACTGAACAACTTGACAAAATATTTTAACAAAGTAACTGCTGAAAAGTTGCCTAAAATAAAAGCAGGGTGGGGAGGAAGGAAGATCCCTCTTGGTTTCTATGAAAAAAAACTTCAGGCCTGACTACTGTAGTTAAATTAAATCTATTTGCTTTTTACAGAGTTCGAATAGATGCTTTTTAATTATTGCTAATTGTTTAAGATATTGTTGTATGCCCCTGAAGATATAAACTGAATAAATTTAATTCCTTTAAAATCTCCTTCAGCTACAAGCCATACAGTAAGAAGCCCCATAGGTATGGCAGTAAAAATAACCATATAGACATAAGCATTTAAATGAGGAGAGCATGTAATACTTCCCACTAGACAAAAA
>VXBW01008316.1:531720-566689 GCA_013400375.1 Thinocorus orbignyianus | reverse complement strand
AAGAGAGAGAGAGAGAGAGAAAGAAAAGGAGTGAAAGAAAGAAAGAAAGCAAGTAAGCTAGCTAGCTATGTGTTTTGGAGACACAAGAACCAAACCATGAAACACACAGTTGAAACATTTAGGATGACTATGAAAAAGGTCTATGTTCACTTGTTAAGGAATGCGCTAAGGCAGACTAAAGCATATGAATGGCCCTTTCACAGGTCACAGATTCTATTCAGTTCTTGGACATTGTTATTATCCGACAGAAATAGATGGGCCTAATTAATATTCTGAACATACCTGAGAAAACATTCTTAAGGAAATCATCCTCTGGTGGTTTAGGTTTGTTGTGTTTTGGGGGTTTTGATTTTTGTTGGAGTTCTTGGGTGCTGTATGCTTTTGGTTTTGTTTTTAACAAACAGCAGATGTTACAAATAGCATCTTGTTAACAAACTATCAACATAATTTTGGTGTTAAAAGTTTAATAAAGAGTCTACTTCTGAATATATTTGTTTATGCAAAGACTTGATTTTTTTTTTTTTATTTTTAATTTCAGTAAACAGTTTTTCCATGTAGATTAAAGCTGAACTGCACAGTCATTTTGCAAGTAATTATATTCTTGGCACTTTTCTGAACATAATATAACAATTACCACAGCAACTGCATTTTTATCAGAGCACTCCAAGCATGCAGCAGGTTAATATCAGTGTTCAGCAACTTCAGATAATATTCCTAAGATGCTAATGTTTAACCAATTTCAAATGAGCAAACAGCTTCTGATACGAACTGAGTTCTGGTCTTTTAAGATAATGCATTTATGTGAGCACCGATCTTATATGTAGTTGGGCTACCGCTCTCCCTACAAAATCCTGCTAAACTTGATGGAAGTCTGTGCAAGCAAATCCAAATGCAGGGACAGTTTCATGGCAAGAATGATGGACTCTGATTACAAAGTTAACTTTCCAAGGGGCATAATGCACTGCAGAGATCTCGGCTCTGCCACTGCCTGTTATTGGGGGAGCCTTCCTCTCATACAGCTTGCCCATTTACATTGTGACCTTTGGAAAGTATGAGCTATCACTGAGTGTCTGCTTGATACTGCCCTAAAACTATGTTATTAATCTAATCTATGATGGACTTTAAAGATTCACAGGTTAGTTTCAGTTTTCGACTCTTGCTGAGCAATCTCAAAAAGAGTAACCTCATTTTTTTGAGGCTTAGTTCTCCTCACAGTTGACCCTTGGAGAGTTTTGCTGCTGACTTCGCAGAGAGTAGAAGTGGGCCCAGAAAATGTGTAATCACCCAAAGTCATCCGAGCTGCATCACTGCAT
This sequence comes from Thinocorus orbignyianus, assembly GCA_013400375.1. Lineage (NCBI taxonomy): Eukaryota > Metazoa > Chordata > Aves > Ciconiiformes > Thinocoridae > Thinocorus > Thinocorus orbignyianus. The sequence continues at coordinate 565,376 of VXBW01008316.1, read as the reverse complement.
TTCAAATTCAGGACACTGCTTCAACACAGTGACTTGTTGTTCTCATCTTAAATATCTGGATGGCATACAAATATAGATAAAAGTAGATGACTAATTATCACATCTATTCTCAAGACATGCATGGAGGGAGGCAGTAAAGAGGAGGGGAAGTTTGTGGGTTACTCCCACACATAAATCCTCTATGTGTCAGTGGGTGAATAGACACTACTTTAATCTATTGTGCAAAGCTATTTTATAACAACAATAAGCTGAAACAGAGAAGAAACTATATTAGAAAGGCAAATATCAAAATACATCAATACTAAAATGCCTTCAGGTAATCAAGTAATTCAGTCCTGTAGTACACCCAGAAACAGGAGTCAAGTGTTTGTACTGAAACCTTAACACGGCATATGTGGGAAAAAAAAATCCCATTGAAATAAATAGACCTATTCATTTCAGAGACAGTGAAAAAGAGACGAACTTTCTTTGTCTTGCCACTTCAGAGCCCCTTGATAGCATTTTCCTTTTTTATTGTCTTTTAGATATAGATGCCCCTCTGCTTAAGTATCACCAAAGCTACTAGTAACAAATACCTAGATATATAACAGATGCATAAGTGCATCTTGGGATAAATACATTATGGACAATTAACTGTCATCATACCCCTCAATTACATTTTCACCCGCTCCTGTAGTGTACACCTGTGGCTTGTTAGTAATGCAGTAAGTGTTGTAAAGCAACTATAAGGTTCAAAGGTAGCTCTGCAAAAATCTGTTTTCCTCTTTTCCTAAATGTACATTACGTAAATGTGAAAATAGAGAAACAAACACAAGAAAAAAGAACACCGCCTTCTCTTTTACCAGCTGGCACTGTTGATGAAGTGAAATTTTTTGATTTTCCTGTTACGTCACATAGGAAAGACCATTTGCGTGAAATACTGGGCCTGATTCTGATTTCAGTAATGTAAAAATTGACCCAGAGAAGTAGCAACTGAAATTCACTTTGTAACATTACTTCAAGTGCCGCATTTCTCAGCTGTGAGGGGATGATATAATAATCGTAAACACTATTCGAGAAAATTTTATAACGCACATCATTTTTAGTCAAAATTAAAACAACTTTTTAGAAGCACGCCTAAAACTGATACATATCTAGGCTACTGCAGTTTTGCAAAATGGAAATTTGTATAAGTTAAAGTAGCTATTGGATATCCTTACTATAATCACACTTAAATCCATAATAGTTCCTGGAAGGATTATTTGTTATTAAATATGTGAGTGGCATAATTCAGTAAGCTCTGTATATGACATTGATGAAGTGCCTGTAAAGAAAAATATTAAGCAAAAATATACTGTACAAATGGTCTTATAATTGTAGCTGGAAGCAAATCCAGCACAGAAATATCCCTCTTGGTTAATATCTCAGTGGCATTAACACACTTGTGTTACTGCTATGTTTGTCTATGTATTAGTCTGATATTGTCAACAGTAAGATTTTTTTTATTCTTATCCTGCATTTTTCCAACCTTAGTTACTACCTCCTTCTGTGAATACCTCTGAACCACTGCACTCCTTGTTCAGGGAGGGAAACCATGCGACTAATGGAAAGACCATTAGAAGCTTTCCTCAACTTCATGATGAAGGACTGGCTGATTTTTGCAAAGGTGACATTGACTGTTCCAATGACTTCCAGGCAACATCTTGCCAATACAGAAAGAACCACCCCCCACCCCGCCCCCCCAGCATCTCTAATGCTGGAGTCCAGACAACCCACTCTCTATGAGACTGAAGCAGCCCGGTTGGGATACCTGTCCCTGCCTGTTCCTACTGTTGCAGGCTCTACCTTGCCCCCATCGCTGTCATTCCTTCTGTATGGTGCATCCAGCAAATGCCATGCCCAGCCACGGTCCACTGAGTGAAGCTACTCTCACACAATTGCCTCACTGACCAGGATTTCATCATTCTTTCAAATACCAACAAGACTCTGCGTAGACAGGACAGAATAGGGCATACCTGTGGTAGGACTTACCAGTTACATTGTCACTGCTTTCTGTTTGACCTTGGTACTGATGGGTTGAATGAGCTCAGTAAAGCTAATCTAACTCCTGGAGAAGGTTTCCTTGCTGGCTCGGGGACAGTGAGATGTTTACCTGCTCACCAATATATTACAGCAGAGGCTCTTTCTTTCCCTTTTTCATTTTGCCCAAAGAAAACCTTTTCAAGTCTTCACATAGCCTTTCCCATTTATATATGTAAAAGTCAACAACTTCATCAGTATAACAAGCCATGGTGCCAGCTGATGCTTTTACAGCTTTTGGCAGCTTCCTTTAATTGTGTTGTTCTCTGCTTGTATTGTAAATAGTCTGTGAAGCCAAGTCAAGGATTTTGAGGTATTCACAGATAGCATTCAGGAGCTGCATTTTGTTCTGTGTCCTGAGGGATTTACCTGAGAGACACTGAGAGTCTGGATGCTGGCCTCACAATTAATGAAAACTATTACAGGTTTTTATTTACAGGTGAGAAACAAATATTCCTGGCTTGACCAGGTGACTCAGGGATCATTAAATGGCAATAATTTAACTTGTTCAAGCAGTCCTGCAAGGAACTGGGTTAGCTGACTAAATGATAACAACATAAACTGTGCTGAGTTATATCATCTTACTTTACTAAATCTGTGGTCTCCAAAGAGTTTAACCACAGTTGGATGACACAAAGCCAAATAATAAGTTGCCTTGCTTAGTTAGCAGTGACTATCACCTAACTTACCTTTTTACAAGCATATATGAACAGAGTATCACAAAGCAGACCCTAAGTGGTTGGAAGGAACACCAAAAGAAGAGACTTAAACACAAATATTTGAAAAACATTAGGACTAATTACAGGGAAAATGCTTGGCAGAAACAGGAAAAGAAAGAATTGTCAAATTCAGGAAAACCTTTCTGATACGTGCTGTATGCACATCCTCTGAAGTTTAGGTGCCCCATTACATTTGTGAAAAAACTATGGAGGACCAAAGAGCAGAAAAATGCCTTCCAAGGAATAATTCCGTATGATCCAGGAACTGGACTGGGTGATCTAATAGGACGCTCTCATTTCCAGCAATTTTTCCTTGAAAGTGTTTTACTACTTTTGCTAAAACGTGGTTCCATTTAAAAAAAAAAAATAAATAAAAAGTCCGTCCTTCCTGTCTCATCTCTTTTTAAAAATTATTATTATTATTATTATTATAAAATTTATCAAAAAGCATCTAATTCAAAAAATTTGTCTTCAGACATTGAACTGCAATACTTTAGGATTCTAACTAATGATGACAGGAAACACCCTAATATCTATTGTCTAAGCACTTCTATTGACTAGCCAAGGCAAAATTAGTATCAGTAGCATTTACATTGTTCTATAAATGGCCTGAGCTAAATCTCATAACAAATCTGCAGTGTGGTCGGAACTCATCTGTTGTTTGCACTTCCTACTTTGCAGATGAGACAGTCTCAAAAGACAGGGTAGGCTGAAGACTGGTTGGACAACTCTATAAGTGAAATCTCAAGACTCTTGTCATTCTAGCTGTCTAAATTACTTAAACAGGACTCAGAGGGATTTAAAGGGGAGAAACGACATGACAAACAATTATATTTTACCACACTATTTATAACAATGCCCTTTCAGATTATTGTTCCACTCAGACTGACACATTACTGTAATCCCAGGGATGAATCAAGGGACTTAGAGTTAGATCATGCACAGCTTGTAGGCATAAAAAAAAATACGAATAAAGAACTGACATTCAGGAAATATAGAGCGACTCAAGGATAAATTCTGCTGGGATGAGCTTAATTTATCAATGTCAATAACAACGGTGAACACATCGCAAGAATACATGCATATTAATTGAAAATAACTCAGATTAAATCACTGCAGTCTGACATTTTGAGATAGGCACTTTATCTTTTCAAGAAAGAGAGCACTATAAAATCTTTAATCTGAAAACACATCTTAATTGCATGTTATCACCTCCTAATTGCTTCTATATTATATTAAACATTTTGCTAATTACTAGCCTGATCATGGTGTAAATAGCTTGAGGCTAGAGCTCATAACCAGCTGAAGACAACTGGGCACAATGAGGGCCACAAAGAAGTTTATCACTTCAGCGTATTATCGCGGACTTCCATCATTATCAGTGTCTATCACTCTTTATCTCTGCTTCCCTTGTGAGATAAAGAAGTGAGGCAATAATGTAGATCAGAGGTTGGGTTGCATTTCAGTTAATCCATCTATTTCTAGCTCTAGATTTCTAATATTCCCTGGGGACAAAAGTTGTCTGCCTACTGCTGTCACTAATCTACTGCTTGAAGACTGAGGCCAGAATGCTATTTGCTCTACCACAAGGCTGGGTAATGGAGGTGCTCCTGGACATCTGGAAGTGCGTGCTGCATCCAAAACCAAAGGACGTGGATGAAATGCATTGCTGTGAGCAATCTACCCACTTAGCTTCAGACCCCGAGTAATACACAGATAATACGCAAGGAGTGTCTGAGGCAGCAGCTTGTGAATTCATCAGGACAGAAAATTATTTACGTATAGGCAATAAAAATGCTCATACAAAGTTGCCAGGTGACCCAGCAATGCAGGCAGCTGTTTGGGCAGCAAATAATTTAGGTAGAGTAATCATTTAGACAATTACCGTTACCTGAAATAAACCAACCAAAAAAGCATTTTTAGGGTGTTGGGGTTTTTTTTTTTGAAAGAAAAACAATTTTATCCAACATCACACTAAGGAATTAAGTGACTTTGTGGGTTCCAAACTACAAGGTAAAACACAGCTTTATAAAACATGACTTGCCTTTCCCAAGGAAACAAAGCTTATGAAGCAGCAAATCAGGACACAAGTAAAACAGCTTTTCTCACTGTCCCCCCAGCAGAATATAAGTTTAGCCAGTACAAGAAGGAGGTAGTGATATGCAGTGTATGAATTTTGCTCTCTGTGTTTAAAATTAGACTGTGGCTACAGTCACTTTGTCAGGGCTTGCTGTAAGATGCCAGAGGCTCAAGTTTGTCTCTGTTAATAAAAGCTTACCTTTATATTCCTTTTTGCACTGTGGCAGCAGCAAAGGATCTGTATCTGGAACTTCATTTACTAGATGGAAAAACCTCACAAATTTTACTGAGTAGAATGTTTACAAGTTGGGCAGAAAGAAAACAGGCTGCAAAGGAGGGAATAAGAAATGTGGATGAATATAGGCCCAAGTCATGAGATGCAAAAGCAAAGCATTCTCAGCTCCAAACTCTTTTTCTATTGGAAGACCATCTTTTATGAAATCGTACAAAATCAATTATCAGAAAGAAGTGCTCAAGTCTGAAGAAACCTTCTACCCTCCCCACAGGGACTTACTCCTTGGTGGCAGGACAAGGGACCCTTTCTCCAGTGAAAAAGAGCGTACTGGGGGTGTTCTGCCCTTTCCTTCTTTCCTTCTAGACTTCCAGTCTCAGGCCTTCAGACCTCCTAGACTCAGCTATGGGTCTTTGGGTCTTTTTCTTTTCTTTTCTTTTCTTTTCTTTTCTTTTCTTTTCTTTTCTTTTCTTTTCTTTTCTTTTCTTTTCTTTTCTTTTCTTTTCTTTTCTTTTCTTTTCTNTTTTTTTTTTTTTTTTTTTTTTTTTTTTTTTTTTTCCCACTCCAAGGGCAGTATCACTCTTTCCCTAAATATCTGTTTTTCAGGAGAACATAAATTAAGTTAGAGAAGTGCAGTGAAATAAGAAACACTAACTAACCTTTGCACTATCTGTGTCCCACTCGCGCCTGCTGCCACACGCTCTACCCACCTGGTGAGATCCATCTCTCTCCTCCCCTGTGGCTACTGGTACTCCAGGCTACCCGTCTCCGTGCCACCCTCCCATGGCAGTGAGATCTCTTCAGTGACATGAGCTTCAGCATGACATGGACAGGAATCTGGGGCAGTGAAAAACTTCAGAAACTGGGCTCCTTGTCAAAATTTCTCTGCTGTGAGCATGCAGAGGAATGAAATACAGCACAGCTAAACTGAAAGAAACAGTGATGCACAGCTGTTTTTTAGGTAAGACATTTTTAGGGAATATATTTTGTTTTTTAATGAGCCCACAGCAGAAAGCCCTGGATTTATCTCAGCAGCCAGAATCCTCTCACTCTTTCAGGTTCTTATTATCTTTCTTTATTTCTTTCTCTCTTTGTTTCTAGGTTATGTCTGTTTAAAGCGCCTCAGTCCTTTCTTCAGGTCCTAAGCAGTCTTTATAGGTGTATGTGTTCTCGCCAAGAATTCCTCAATTTGCCGTCTCCGCTCCCTCTTACGGTTGTGGGAAAGTGTGCAGTATTCTCACTTTCCTTTGTATCCAAAGCGACGAGAGGGAGACATTTCCCAGTGGAATAAATATTCTGCCATGACAGGTTGGGGTTAGGAAGGGCCTCCTGTGTGGTGGTAAGTGATTTCAAGAATACCTTGCATTTAAACACAGGGGTGCACCTATCTTAAAGGAAAGCCTGTATGACACGACACACTATGACTCTTCCATAGGTTCATTTCTATGGATGTATTATAAGCCCATGCTACAGATGAGTTTTAGGATATTTGCTTGTTTGCATTTTCTCCTCTATATTCACATATATTATCTCCACAGCCACTAATTCTTGATATAAATGATGCTAAGCAGTAAAGTGTGGTCCATTGACTTGATTTTTAAAAGTATCTAAAATTTACGCAGTGATTTAAATAATAATATAAATTATATTAAGTATGTGCAGCAGCAGAGGGTACGGCCTCCTAAACAGAATGAATTTCTCCTTGGAGAGCACTGATTAGTTCATTTTTCCTAATGAATCTTTTGTTATAGTCAGAAGTTCCTTCTTTTCCCCCTCACTGTCTCACTTATGAAGCATGCATATGTATATATGTATGTTCCATTTATATATTTGATAGCTAGATTAAGTAATATCCTACTTCACCTCCAGAAAGGGCACAGCACTTCTCAAGGAGGCAGCTGCATTTTCTAGCTGGGGGAAACTGAGGCCAAGGCAGCCCACCCATGGGTCCTTGACCTCCTCGATCTATGGGCCAGCTACCTCCAAGCATGTAATCTGCTGCTAAAATAGAGTCTGCAGAAAAGTGGATGAATACTGCTATTTCTCTCAGCGAAATTTACTGTTGAGGCCAATTAGAAGGTGTTACCCATTAAGACCGATGTAGCTATTATTGCTCGCACTCTGTCAAAAAAGTGCACCAGATGGCTTTGCATTGCTTTCTCCAGCGTCTAGCAATGCCCCTTTGCTTCAGCTCTCCCTCACTCCCCGTATTCACACCATTCTTCCCCAGGGCAGGATGAAGGAGAGAGAAGTCCCCACGTTCCCTCACACGTACTTTACGTGCTCCTAGAAGACAGGCTGCCATCTGGCCTAATGAGCTTTGAAACAAACTGCCTTTAAGATAACTTTCCTTTACCTGCAGTGACGCTCCTTTGGCGGTTGTTTACCAGCACCCTGGTCATTTAGGCTGCGGTTTAAGATGCATCACGGTTGTTGGGTTTTTTCCCTAGAAATATCAATGTAGGTAGTGCTTTCCAATAAGTGGACATTAATTCATGCTAAATTACAGTGGGATTCCCAAGAAATTACATATTATATCCACATGAATACTGAAAGAAATCATTATGATTAATGGTATAATTTATATGTGCATGTTGATGAAAGAATCATAATCTAGAGTAAATTAGTAGAGATTTATGTACTAATAATTTTGTTGTGCTCTAAGGTCCAGACGAAAACCAACTAAGTGATGTTGCATTGACAGACTGTTCATATTAGCATATCTTAAAGGGATAGTACCGTAGTATCAAATAAACAATTTCTAATGTGTTTTAATTCTATTTCACCTTTTTTTTACTCCAGAATCTACATTTATGGCATTGCTAGGAATGACGTTTCATCCCTTTCATCTTCACCTACACGCCAAAGAATTAATGCGGGTGAGATGAGTGGAAACATTTAAACACAAAATAACTGACTTTTAAGAGAGGAAAGCAAACAAAATTACCTGCTCCATCCATGTGCTTCTGAGTGCGTGAAGGCCATGCGGCTGCATGCAGGGAAAAGGAACTTCACGCCTTTCCTGCAGCTGGTGCAGCTCTCCACAAAGCCCATGGAGCCCCAGGTCAGGGCCTGGGAGAGCCACAACAGCACCCTACACACACTCTGTGCACACCACCCAGGGTGCTGCGGACAGCCCCAATCCAGCCCATTCCTTCCCTGGCTACCACAAATGCACAACACAGTCTATTATCTTCAACGCAGGCTTTACTGCTTACAGTGGAGAATGCAGTCATGACATTTGAGAAGCACAGAGGCCATGAACAGAATTCATGTTCGCTCTTCCATAGAGGAAAACACCAGCAGAAGCACATTTGTTACTGACAATGTTTTTTGAAGTGCTTATTGCTTAAGCTGAAGTACGTTGAAGCTGAGGGTGGTGTGGGCCTTTTCAAAACTCAATGTGTGTTGCAGAGACCACGTACCAGTGTCACGCAGTCACCTTGTGGGGTTTGAAATGCCAGTTGATGGTAAACAGGCAAAGTAAAGTGCATTACTTAATATTCCAAAGAGATAGTTGTGAATAGTTTTGCACTGATCACTAAAGCAAATGTTTATAAAATGCATCTCTATGTATAATCACTAACTGATCTTACCCCTGAAATTCTTATGAGAAATAGAAAGTGGAAGGTAAGTTAAATTTTCTATTCCAATTGATTTTTACAAAAAAGGATAAGTCACCGACGTAGCAAAATTTGCAAATAATATTCTCCTAGGGTGCTCTTAGTATATCATCTTGTCAAATATTTTTAAGTAAATGGTATAACCTAGTCAAAATAGTCTTATGTTTTTGTAATAAGCTACTTTATCAATCTATAGCAACTCAGATAGGACTCCTCCCCGAGGAGTTCAGAGCCTAAACTCCTTGCAATTTCCATGAAGAAAACATCCCCTGAGCTATGTGTCTGAGACCGTAGTGATGTGAGCCAACAGTAGCCCTATTACTGTACATTAGTAATTTAAACAAGATCCAGAATGTTTTTCCCTGTATCGTCCCCTTTTTAAGTTAGATATTTTAACTTTCTGCTGCTGGGGACATACATTCTTTGTAACACAAAACTGAATATTAGAAGCAGTGTTTTAAATTTTATACAAGCTTGGATATATTTGCTTCTAACAAAGCCTGTTGGAGGATTAACTTTCTTCTACACTGTCAATCTGCAAAGGGGAAATTACTAATAACAACATTTCTAATGACAACCAGCCTGCGTCTATGCATTTTACCTAGTTACTACTTATGGAACCTGTAGCCACCACTATACATTATGCAGAATACCAAACTAATTTTCAAAATCCTTGCTTAAACCTTAATTCAAGGGAAAGACCTCTTGATCTTACAAAAGGCATTATTGCCGGAGATTAAACTGCTTGATGCTATGTATTGTTCTAGCTGTAGTCAAGAGGGAATATTAATTGAGATGTTCCATGGATTACAGTGTGTATTCCACAGCGGTTCACATGTTTCCTGGTGGTCTTTCCAACAGGAATAGCACAAATGAGGGGAATAAGACGGATCATTTTGAACCTTAGTTGTTAAGCCATTGTTCTGTTGTGCACAAAAGGTAATGCTTGGTTGATTTGCTTTATTTCTGAGCTGTTCTGATTTTTTCCCTGTGCACCTAATCTCTGCCACTTCCTCTGTGAGTCATCAGCAGCTGGACCCAGTGAAACCACAGGAACTAGCTCCTGGTAAAGAGCTCTAATGGTGCTATTACTCAAGTTCAATTCTCTTTAAGCCTAGTAAAGAAGCATCATGAGTCATATGGTACAGACAAGAGTTCTTTTGCATTTGCTTCTTTAGGAAAATCAAAACCCATGCTTTTCTTTTTTCAGAGTGATTACAATGGGTGTCTCCTGTACCTATCTCACTCTGCCTGCCCTTTGCGGCAAGGATGAAATGACATTTTGCTTTCAATTCCTCATTACTTTTTCTTGTACTTACCAGTTATTCTGCCTACCATTTAAAGANCATTTTCATTGCACACAACTGCAATGTGATTCACACCTCCGATTCAGCTGATTTGATTAGTTGTTGCTGCCATACACCTGCTGCTGGCACGGCAGTAGTCTGTATTTGTGGCATACATTCCTGCTGTCTGACAGAACAGGTGGATATTGTATAGTAGATTGAAAAGAATGGTTTGAACGGTAATTGTTCCGCATCCCTGCTTACACAAACTCAGCAAAAGTTTGGTCTATAAAATGAGTCTCATGATTTGCTTTCAGTAACTAGGATAGTCAGACACCTTATTTTAAGCTAAAGCCAAGTTTTTAACCGCAGAAGACAATATCCTCATCAGATGAACTTTACAGAGAGATAGTTGGAAATTTTTCATAACCTTTATTGATTTTTTATTCTCAGGCATTTCTGTGTAAGACAATTTGGAGACTTCAGAGAGCTCTGGGAGATCTCTTTGACTCTTGGTAGGAGTTCCTTTCCTCTCCTTCAATTAAAACAAGTCTTTCTTAACATTTAAAAATGGTCCTTATTAAAATAAATGTCTCATAGTTATTATCCTCTCAGACTAGATTTTTGCCTTCTGATGAAGCCTTGCATGCTGGTTGTAGGAACTTTACTGTATTGTAATGCAATGCTGTTCAAGGACTGTCTGTGACAGTCTAACACTGGCCAGCAGAAAAAGAGACAGGGTTTATTGTTCAGCTTGTTGAATGGAGAGAACTATATCACAGATGAAAAAGATCCTCTTGCAAAGTGGAGGGGTACCTCTGATCATAGAGGTCTTTGAATTATCTTTAAGACATGAAGCAGGGAGACCCTGAAATCTCACATGCTTCTCGAGTCAAAAACATATCAGCAAAAACCTGAGGGACAGTACAAGTAGCATTTAACTGGTAGGAAGAACTGGAGAAACCAAACACACAAAATATCGAACTTCCTAAAGGGAGAAAAAATGAAACTGTAGCCTCTAAATCACATCCTTTATTAGCACAGTTGTGTTTAAATAGATCAAAAGCTCCAGTAAAGGCATTCCCAAGTTGCAATCCAACTACCACAAGTGGTACGCAAGTGTCTGCACCGTGACGTGAGCCTGTGTAGAGCTGCAGGCATAGGCTCCGGTCCCCACTGCTGTTGATAGCAGTATGTGGCAAGAAAAAGTTTTAAAACCATAGTCCTAAGAGATGAGCAGTTTTCCCTTTCATGAAAGATACTCATTTTTAGGCAAGAAGTATGACTCATTGAAAGTACACACATTATTCCTCTGTTTTGAACAAAACCAAATGTTTTGATGTTTTCATAAGATAAATGCAATCTAAATACCAACTTACCAGCAGTGCCAAGATTTAGAATTGATTACTTCTGCCTAAACACAGATAGTGCTACTTCTCTTGAGGTATTTCTCCAACTAGCTATTAAATTAGTGGCAGATTATAAATCATAGTTCTGTAGAAGAAAAATCCAAGAAATATTTGAGCCCAATATTGCACAAATTTTTAATGTGCAATTTTTCAAATATGCACATCTGAGTCACTGTGTTATGGAAGAATACATTTTTCTAAAAGAAGAGAAAAAGCAAAAGCAGATAAAATTTTAGGCAGACTGAGATTCTACATTTTGGAAATATCCACAAAGTTTTATGGCATCTATTTCAAATTAATAGTTCATTAAAGTACTTTCATGTGCAATCTTTAGAATGATTAATCTGGTACTTTTGTTCAGGTTTTACCTTGTATTTATACAGCCTACATTAGTGTTTAAAAATTGTGCTACTGACAATTTTTCACCTTTTGAGTATATAAGAAGATAGGATTGAACCAAAGAGCTTTCGATTTTCACCCAGTTCTAACAGATGTATTTGATTTATAGTAGAAGCTGGCTTCATATTCTTAAAAATGTTGTAAACAATTTGCAGCTGCTTGATTTTTTGATGCCATCATAAATATTCATGATAATTTTCCAAGATCTACAAATATAAGGTGACCTTAGACAAAAAAAAAAAAAAATCAGACTTGGGTGGTATAGAGCATTAAGTCACTGCTTTTTCATCTTTCTAAGAATTATAGAGACAGCTGCAAAGTCTGTGCTCAACATCACATGCAGGGCTTCTGGCAAATGCTTTTCCATGTATTTTAAACAGAACCAATGAAAAGCTGTTTCACTAAAGCTGTGCTCACAGAGAGTCTGATAACACAGTTTGGCACAAATATAGTGGCCCTGCAAGAAGTCACTGGGTGTGTAATCAATAGCTCTGAACATTACTTTTAATCACCTTAGTACACATTTGTCAGTGTGCAGTAGCACACTTTTTCTGGTCCATAGGTATGGAAAGGAAAGGGAATGTCAGCTGGAAAATGGATGGAAGAATGAAAAAAAGCAAAGCAAAGCTAGTGAAGGCAATTATTCTGTTCACACGCCTATTAATTGTTCAGTAAATAAAACTGACACTAAAGCATAAAAAATATATGTTGTGTGATATTTCATTACGTGATAGGATACTGTATTATCGCAGCCATATGCAGCAAACAAGTACATTTTGCTCTCCCTTCAGCTAAGTTCCCTCTTTTCCTCTCACCCCCCACCCTCCAAAGATTTTCTCTTTCAGTATTTCCATACACTACCTATAACAGGTATGTTTGTGTTTCAGGTGAATTTTAAACATTTTTAAGACTAATAATAGAGTGTATATGGATACAGTAATAGCACCAATACCACAAGCCAGTCAGATAAGCCAGGGATGGGAAGGTAGGGGGTCCTGACTAATACGAGAAGATATAAGAAAAGACTTGAGAAGGTGAAGTAATTCCACTCAGGAAGATGCGCAGGACTTTGAGGGGGCTGGATCTTCAGTGGCATAAATTGCTTAAAGTGATGCTGAATTACACCAGCTTGCCTTAAACATTTGGGTCATCTGATATGTAATTTAAGTATGGCCTATGTGACCCAGATTTCTAATGATACAGCTTGGCAAGTAATAGCTAAAATGACACATTAGTGACAAAACCCAAGATTTGTCCCAAAATTCGTAGAACACATTTTCTACTAAAGCGCTATATCCACAACACCCCTTTTTTTCTGAGGTATTCACAAGGTTTAAATTACAGGTAATATTTTCATAAGTACACATATGATTTAGAAATCCATGCCCCATTTTTTAAATTGAAGGAAAATGTTTAAAGTGATTTCAAAGGGATTGAGGTGATGAAACGCTATAAAAAAAAAATCCTACTAGGCTCCTCTTACATTCAGTATCTGACCATAAATGCTTAGATGTCTCTTTGAAGGTCAGTGAGATCTAATATACTAAGCATCCAAGCTGCTTTCAGAACTGTGAATTAGACCTCTAAATAACATAAGTGCTTTTGAAAATGAGATCTAGCAAAATCCTGTAGACACGTTGGGTTTTGTAAGGGTATCTGAAAGACTTACCTATAAGTTTTAACAACTTTAGGAGCCCTTGACAAAAATCCGTATTCTTTGTGTGTCAACATCTGAATGTAAATCGAGTACAGTCCTATAAACAGAGAGAACAATATAAGTTGATTTGGTTTTTAATGTTTATTACCATGCAGCCTGAAAGAAAAGATAAGAGAAATCCAGAAAACTTCAAAATAAATTCCACATACTCAGCACTGTCTATGTCATCTGGTCCACCTGAAACCAAACAGCACAGTGAAAACTGTACCACCAACCAACACCACATACCTCATCACCACTTCCCTTACTTCCAGATTTTAGAAAACATGTATTGAGACTAACGCCAAGTACTTTCAAAACTTTCACTCCAAATAAACAGATGAAGAATAATCTACTAAGAAGAACTGAAACAAGATTATATTTTGATGCATTGCTGTATTTTTTTCTTATGTGAAGGCTTTTAAGAGAAGACAGTGACAGATGCATTATACGTTCATCTGATTATTCATCTTTATAGGATACAATACACCAATATGAAAAGTCTAAATTTCCTTTTTCTCCCCATGGCTTTAACACAATTTTTCTTGTGTCTATAATGCTTGGAGAACTACTATAATAAATTAAGGAAACAAATTTGACAACTAGGCGTGCATTTTCCAAGTCAATTTATTAACTGTCAATATGGGAATTCTTTGTGACAGTGAACACTATCTAGAAAATAGAATGATCTAAAGAGAGTATTCATTGTTGGTATGAAAGTAAGGGAGTACCTCTACCTCAAATATTAGTCAGGTCAGGTTCATGTAGTGCTGAGGACGGATATATTATTTGTTAATGATTTCTTTACCATATGTAGGCAATACAAAATACTTGGGTAGATATGTACTCAATATGAAACCATGCCGAGGTACCTTTATGTTTTTTTCCCTTAAAGCATCTAAACCATACTTTTATAAAAGCCCCTTTTGGAAACAGAGAAACTGCACACACAACGATTTTATTTAAAAAATTAAAAAACCCTCAACATTTTCAAGCCTTATTCTCAGCAGGTCACATCCTTTTCACGTTTCATGAGCATGGCACATTGTTAGGAAATGGTGCTACTCTTGGTTACGTAGGCATGTCATGTTATAGTACATTAGAAAACATGATGCACTGACATAACCATGCATGACCATTATCCAAATGACATGTTAAATCCTGACAGTTTGGAAAGAGGCACATTTGGTTCTCAGCACACATATTCTGCATATATTGTAATGTACACATGTAAAGTGTAAAAGATTGGAAAAAACAAAAGGAAATAGTGCAATCATGACTCAAATCATACTTTATTCAGTGTTCATCTAAATTCACATCTCAGTCTCCCTTATACTGCACATGCAGAGTACTAAACACAGTCCCTGATTGATCATTTATGCAAAACAAACTTCAACAAATACAAATAATTATCCTTGAATACTAGAAGAAAACAGAATCACTTTTTATTACCTCCATAGCTATTAGAGTTGATCTTAGTATTTTATTTTATCTCAGCTTTCAGTGCGCATTAACATCTGGGACTCATCACACTGTCCGGCATTTCAACAAAGATGATGTCACTGGTGCCAAATACTTTGACAAACATGGCTACTGCATAAATCTAAAGAACTGAAACACCAGACAAATTATGTTTACTATTAGAGACAAAAGGAACCCTTTGTATCGTGAGTCTAAGTACGTTAAGCACAGACTTTCTTTCCAGAGGGAAGATACTGACTGAAAACTGTAAAAACAAGCAAAAAAAAGCAATTTTTTTTTTTTTTTTTCCCCTGAGAGTTTGGAGAAGCTTTTGATCTTCCAGTGTCTGTTACAACCTTGGGGAAGGTTAAGTTAACCCTTTGAACAAACATTCCTACCAGCATCCAATTCACTCGAACAAAGTAACTTAATCATCAGCTAAATTGAATTCAAACTGCTCTAGAGAACATGAACTGACATAACTTAGCCTGATGACAATGAAATAAAAAAGAGTGAATTTGCTGCTGACATGCACTGAGGGGCCCAAACTCTCAGTTCCAATTTTGGAGACACCAGGCAGTATGACTTTATCATGCAGAAGAAGAGTTAGGCCACCATTGACCAAGGTGCAAGTGGTGCAGAGATCCATGACACTGACTTCCTCCTGCCATGCTGCTCGGAGGGCAGCGTGGGACAGTGATAGCAACAGAGGACAACTGTGCAAGTCCGTCCTTTCCCACCCTGCTGAGGGAGCAGAGGTGGCAACTGCAAAGAATGCTTCAAGTACCCTCACTTCTCCAGCAGTGCAGTGGAGGATGAATTTCTTTCTTACCCTTTTCTTCCTGTGCACCCATCCGAAACCTAGCAGCCCTTTTCAAGGATTGTTTTGTTAAAGATATAATTCAAAAGGGAATTATTCAATTCAGTATTGACCACTCCCACCAAGAATTCATAAAAGCAGCATGACTTTACCAGTCTGACAGGAAAGGGATGCAGGAGACTTCAAGGGCAAAGGTTTATCAAGTGGAATAGCACTACAAGCTCTGCATTTCTCAGCTGCCAGCATGTACTTACTGTTACAGGAATTGTGATCAGGTCTCTTCAATAAAAATGTAAACAAAAAAGGATCATTATAGGAGGCACAGAACCACCAGGTCTTGCTATCAGGCCTACACCTGGCACTGCAGCGATTCCAAGGGGTGATAATTGCACAGGGAATTTCTGTGACAGAGATACTAATTTACATTACAGCCAGCTTAATTACATAACCACAAAAAAAATTGTAGCGGTATGGGATGTACTTACCAAGATATCTAAAAAGATACCTAAAAAGTACTACTTAATAAGAAAGCTAATTATCATAGCTGAGACCCTTCAATTTCTATTTAGAAAGTAAAATATTCAACAGTAAGATGTATTTCACCTAACAAATAAAAGGAAAAGTGAAATTTCAGATTACATATAAAATGGCAAATAAACAAAGAAATCACAATACAGAAAAGGTGTCATATAAGGATCTGAGTCCTTTAATCACACTGCTAATAAAGCTTGAATAAAATTAAGTCACCTATCACTTATTATAGCAGACAGACTACAAGTTCAAATATTAAGCTACAATGTGATCAACTCAGCTTTCAGCTGGCTCCGAAAGTATTCATCTGCACTTGATATTGGTGAATATTTTCACACCAGCAACTATTACTTTCAGCCCTCGGGTATAACATCTTGCATCCAGAAGTAGCAGGAGCACATTGGTATTTTTTCCCACACAGAGGAATATCAGCCTTGATACAACTACAATATCTCTTTATTCTTAGCCGTGCCAATATTTCTCTTTTGCTTTCTACCACATGCCTTTGTGCAAAATCTCTCTGATAAAAGTAAATGGACAAGGAGTTTTATTAAATGGAATAATCCTACTGAACATGCAACCAATTAACTGAAACATGGAGATGGATATTTTTTAAAAGCTCCTTATAGGCTCTAGACAAACACAGTGAGATAACAATGGCAAATTGTTTGGCTTACTAATTGTAACCAAATGTACGTCATTCTATCAAAACATTCTCAGGAGGATGTCAAAGACTCTTCTTTAAGTAAACATCTTGTGTCATACTTTTACTGAAGTGGAATGAGGGTCTCCAGTAAAAATAGTACATATCAAGGACCCTCAAAGAGGTTTATATATATGATCTTTGAAAATGCAGCTTGAGAGGTACATTAATAATTTCACCCAGATGAGCAATAAAAATTCCTGCCAAAGGAATTATGTAAAATTACATAAACCTTTTTTAAAGAGAATACATTTCAAGGAGACAAAGTATAAACTGAGTTATTTCACTTTTTTTTTTTTTTAAAGCTGTGTTCTACAGAAAGCGTATTAGTGTGTAAAATCCCTCTCCTTGTAAAATACTCCAAAGAGAAGCCAAAATTCAAACCTGACTGTAATGCATAATACCAAAGTTTTGGTATATATATTTGGCATACTGTGCAAACTACAGAAAAGTTTAGCAATGAGAAATAAACAAACCTCAACCAAATAAAAAGGCTTTTCACATCTGAAGCAATTGATGAAATAGTAACAAACAGCTAAAGGGAAACACTTTTTCATCAAGGCATACTTTAACCTTTAAATACAATACATATCCCAGGGAAACTACCAAATAGTTAAAGCATTTGATCATTCTTAAAATGTTAATTGCGGTGCTGGACTTATTTGCTGAAAAAGGAAAAACAGTTAAAGCCTCATGTTTTTAAAAAGAACCCACACATTAGAGCAATGGATCCAATCTTGGAATTTACATTAGCAAAGCATTCAAGCACATTCCTATCCAAACTTCACAGGAACACACTGTGCTTAAACAAGTAAGGTAAAATTAAGAAAATTAAGGATAAACGTAGGTATTTTGCCAGATTTGTGTCCAATAATAAATAAATCAGTTTGCCCTAAGGTAAGTTAATTTCATTTAAATAAACAGTAAAGTTTGTATTAATTTCAGCCACACAGAGTAAATATGTGAATAGAAAAGCATATGCTGCCACAGGGCCTTAGGAAGTGCTAAGTCTAAAGCTACAGGGAATTTCAGCCTTGTACGATGCTACAGTAATTCTTGGCTGGGATTTCTGAGAATTCCCAGTATAAATTCAACTTCAGAAAAGATTGCTTCATTACAACTTCATTTTCAGAATTAGAAAGGAGCTTCCTCAAACAGATTTTTGACAGAGATTTTTATAATGAATGGGTAAAATGCTTTCCTTCTAACTTGCTTTAGAGAAACTGTCTTTCATGGGAAACTCACAAAATTTTCAGATTCTTGGAAAAAATTTCAAGAGATTGCTAGTTACCAACTCATTTCCCATAGTTCTCTTTCAGTTCTGACATCTGAGAGCCACAGCTGCAGGAAAAGCTCTGTAACTACTGGGTAAACTGGGCCATAAGAGGCTGAGACTTTGACTAGCTGGATTACAAGCCTCAGAAAGACAGGAACTCTATAATATTTATTCTCCTTTTTTAATTTTCTTTCCTCCTCCTAGGCAATGAACAGACTATAAACCAAGAAGTACAGAAGTGTGAAAAGAAATAGGTCTTCTGATACTTTTATCCTTCAGACATCCATCTGCAGAAAACAGAAGAAAAATCAAAGCACAACATAAACATTTTAGCATAAGAACAACGAGGGTGGATGAGACCAAAGATCTCAGGAGGAAATTCTGTAGAAGACCAGACATTGCACTGTGCTGGTTCAAGGACCAAACCAGAAGAGAGAGGTTCTTAACGTCACAGAAGGACTTGTAAAGTCCCATGCCATTGTTCAGTCACCAAGGTCTAATCTAAAGTTCATATAGGTTTAGTTACTTGATGCCAAAATCATAGCTAATTGAAATACAGTTAAAATTGTGATAATTTTAGCTGTGATTCTTTTTCTAGTATTTATTTTTTAATATTAATTCTTTGTATCCTGAAGGCTAATGTGCTGTTGATCTTGCAGAAGCATAGACATGATTTCTACAGAAAACTGAGTGGTATGTACAATGGGCAGTTCAAATCATGACACTAAAACATATTAGTGAGGAATTAAGTCATAGTGAAGGGCATGACATTCCTAGATGAAAGATAATAAACAGTGTTTTTAAAATAGATTTCTTTAAAATTTCATAAAAGAAAATCAGCAGCAAATGCAAGTCAATCCTAGAGGTGCTTTAGTTTCACTGGAGTTGTGGTACTAGTGACATGAACAAAAGAATGGAATAATATCAAATGGGTAGCTGAAATATCAGAGGAAAAAGAAGTATATTTTGAAATTTCTGCTAGCAGACTCAAGTAATAAATTTAATAAATTACTGTCTAAAACGGCCTTTTGGTTCCTCACAAATATTTTTTCAAGATCTGCTGTTTACTATTACTTCTTACAGGCTTGGTTCTTCCTTTCAGACTTTCCATCTAGATCAGTGCTATACGAGAGTCCCAGGCTCAGAGGGACTATGCAAACACGGATCTCAGTTCCAGACTAACTGATTTTACAACCTGAGAGTTCACTATGCATTTCAGATTTCCAGTGAACAGCAAAATTATAAGCACAACTTCATCAGAACACATGCAATTATTAAAGTTTCTGAAATAAAAGGAAACACCTTCTCAACCTTATGAAACAACAGGTGACTTCTACTGTATTTAAAGAATGCAAGAGCAATTCACTTTTCCACAATTTTTAGTGGATTTTTCTTGTTGACATTGCAAACCTGTCTATAAACATAAAATCCATGTACAGTTTTGTCTAAAAATCAAAACCCTTTACTATAGTATACAAAACCAGATGGATTTACTAGGTCTGTCTACAGAAAATAAGTATTTATGGACACACAGATCCAAACACGGACATGCATTCACATATTTCTATTTCCTACTGGCTCCAAAATTTAATATGTGGAATTACTGCAACAGTCCTGCTATCAGCCAGGACTTGATTACCAAGCAAGAGCAGAATTTATAGCCTCCTGATTCTATATTCTATTCTATAGCATGTAGATTTGTACAAAAGTGTATCTATTTAAAAGGAATTAAAAGGATTTAAAAGGAATCCAGAATCTGTAAACACTCACAAACAAATATGTATTTACCCACATATCACTGAAACACATTTAGGACTTGCAATTAGGACTTGCAGCTACCCAGAACCAATACCAATATTTACAAACTTTTAAGAAAGAGTTAAGATCAGTTTCTACAAAAGCTGAAATGGTCTTTGTGAAGTTGCTCTGGGTTGCTCCATGACCAAGAGCATCAAGCCTTTTTGCTTCCAAGCTGAAGTAAGGCATGACAAAATGCAACAGCCAAAAATTTATTAGAAGCAGATAGCAATATTATTTTAACTGTGACAGGAAGATGCTTCAGTATGATGTTTTACCGTAACTTCTTACACAAAGGTGGTCAAGTCACTGTTTGAAAATTCAGGCTTTTGGTCCTAGATTCAAGCTGGTCTTTGGAAGTACAAAAACTTGGGAACTACCACATGATAAAATGAAAAGTTTTGGCAATGGGAACTGATTAATTAAGAAGAAACTGTATTTTCATGATATATTAATAGAAATCTAACTGCCAATAAGAAAATCTACCTTAGTGGGATTCTTCCATGCCTCCACATCACCATAATGACTGTGTTAGAATTACTCAAGTAGATAGCAAGCAATCTGAAATCATTCATTAAGACAAATGACTACAACCTTCTGCCTAAATTCATTCCAATTTTGCTTCTTACTACATAAATTATTCCACTGCTTTCATTGCAATTAATCAGTCAGTTAGTAGACAGCACGAGTGAAAAGGGCAGAATCAGGCCCCATACAGCCCACAGGAGACAGATTCTCAACAGTTGTTCTAAGCATTCTTTTGTCCTCTTTGCCAAAGTTTGGCAGCAATCTTTCAGTATACTTTGAGACATTTTATATGAATGAGATGCAGAATTTTCTGGCTCACAGTCTGGAATCTTCTCTACTAGATCTTGGAAGGAATTAACAGAATGATCAATGAATGTTTTCCAGTTTTAGTTTATGTCATTAAAACAGCCTACTGTGATGAACCAGTCTGTGGGTTCAGTTTTATCTTGCTGACAAATTATATTCTGACTTGCAAAATATAAAGCTCAAGATCCAGACATAATTTTCTACCTTTCCTCTCCTCTCCTCCTCTACTTTCTCTGCGACGTTTTGTTGTCCTCCTCAAAAGAGATTTTATCCTTTCCTTTGTTATTTTTCATTTACGTGCAGCCCTTCTTTCATCCTGAAGTTCAGAAGGCAGTCCTCTCCTCATATTGAAATTAAAATGCAATTACATAAATTTAAGCAAGAATGGAAATGCCTTAACAATGTCTTCAGATGCTTAATTCTTTATCGAGGAGAAAAAAAATATTAATAATATTAATAGGAATTCTAGGCAGAAACTGCACTCTGCTTCCATCATGAACAGCTCCAACCTCTCTCTGATTTTCTAGGCTGCTCAAGTGAGTGACTGCTACAGCAGCCTTTTGCTTCCTGTTGTATTTTGGAACAGGTGAAATATTTTAGTCATGCTGTATGGCCAGATTGGAGTTACCTGCCAAGACAGGAAGGAGTGGCATATCTTGAGGCCAGGTTTCCCTAGGAATTTAATGGGATACCTGGTGCAGTTCTAAGTGGCTACTCTCTCTTAATAAACCAGTCGCATGTTACACATGGGATTCTGGATCTATTTTGCAGAGTTTTCAGAAATGGCAAAGAGAAATGGTTTCAGCAGGAGATAATGGGCTTTATGACTTTTCCCAAATTATTCTCCTTTTTAGTAGCCATCATCTTGTTGGGTGATATCTGGAATGATTAGAGGATGATATTTTAGACTGACAACTGGTCTGTCATTCACACTGTCAGTCAGCAAACATCCAGGTTGCCCAGGGTTACAAAGCTAGTTTATGCCTTTGTCCTGTAGTATTTAGTGCTGCTGATTCTTTACCTTGATTTCAGACGAAGCAGTTATGACAGCCTGCACCAGAGGCAGGCAGAGAGCTCATGTTGGTGGTGGGAGCCCCGTGGTGCCTTTGTGTGCAACGGTGTTAGCGCTTCTGTGGCAGCCATCAGGCAGGACATAACCCTGGAGTATTAGGGTGGGTCTAGTAAGTTCACGTGCTTTCAGAAAATACAAGGCTAATGCTTATCTATGCCCTAGGAACACATCTAATTATGAACGGGAGCTTTCTCACACAACCCAGTTCTTTGCAAAATTATTATCTAAAGCAGACCAGAAAACAAACCAGCCCAAAGCAGCCTCGGGGCTGTGAGGATGAGCAGTCCCTGTTGCTTTCCTCAGCATGCAAGAGGACCCTCACCAAATTATCAGCAAGAATAAATGTGCTCCACAGCAACAACTTCATGTTGCTCTACCACCCCCTGACACGCAGTCTAAATTCCTTCCCACTCACTGTCTGCATGCATCCCCGATCAAAACAAAGGCTCTGCTTTTAAAGTTTCAGTTTAGGAGCCCCGCTTTGGGCAACCAAAACAGAAAAATAACCTGCAGTTCTCAGAAAACTCGAAGCACTGTTATGAGCTTGTACCAGCTCTGATACTCAAGCCCTAGAATACATTAATCAGGAAACCAAGAACAGAACCACCAAAGACAGCTTCCGTGCATTTCTCTTTGCCTCAATATATTTTTTTAACACAAAAATAACATTTCTTACAGACATACTGAGCAAATGGGATGCTCACAATACCTAATAAATTTTAACTAATAAACTAGCTGACAAATTAAGATAAGGAATGATTAAGATCCAGTTTATTACCAGTGAGGAGGTAACTCGCTATTATTTTGGTTCCAGACAGGTAACAGTACCAACCATCCTAATGCACTGTTTCACAGGCCAGTTCAAAACTCACATGTCTGTGACACTGGGCTCTGCAAACAGGATTGCAGCCTTGTCCCTCAGAACACATAAAATAAAAGAGTGTTCTCAAAGCAAATTTTCTTCAAAATTCAGTAAAAATGCCTTAAAACACTGGCAGAAGTTGCATTGCCTGAAGGCAAGGAGCTCCTTTGGTAATGTTTCTAGCTAATGTTTCTGAAGCATGCAAAAAAGTAATAAAATTTCAGAAACAAGTTGGAGAAAAAGGATGGCTATTTTTGGCTGGTGTATGCATCTGAGATCGTAATACACAGGGCTGTATTCTGCCTCCGGTGTACTTTGTTCCTGGTGCTATAGCAGAAGATGCTTTCCAGTTACGGCATCAGAGAAGCTGAAACTGGAATGAAAGAAGCACGTAGATATGCATGGACATGGTGTTAAAACAAAAGGAGAAAAGCTGTTTGAAGCATACTTTGGTAGCGTTGTTCTAGAGCTCAAACCAACACCCTTCTATAGAGCAACAGGAAAGCAAATAAATCACTATAATTTATTTGTACTAACTTTTAAAATAGTTCGCTCTGATTCTTTTCGAGTAGCATCTCACAAACCTGGTTGCTAAGTACAAATTAAAACTATTCAAGAGGTAATATTTGTAAAGCACTTTTGCATCCACAGATGAATGCTGCTGTACAATAATTGACATATTTGACAAGGCAACCGAGTTAAGTGTGATACAGAGTCAGACTAAAGATTTTTTTCTTGTCTGAAAAGCCCTTGTTTTGTTACTAATATTAGAGCTACAGAGGCCTATTTGACAAAAAGCACCTCCTAATTTGAAAGCTGTAGCTCTTAAGCTCCATAGTAGCAGCTATTTACCTGGTTGGCTCACTCTTCACAAAATGCCCATTAAGCTCAGGGTGTAAAGCCAAAAAAAAATCCAACCACTCTACTGAGCATGACTGAAGAAGCGACTGTGCTGGTATGTGTTCGATAAGAGATGAGGAAAAGGAGATAAACCTTAGGGTGTGGGACAGGAGTTCACATTTTCCATTTAGAACAATAGGGAAAACTATTATCGACTTAATTGAGAATAATTCATAGTAGCACAAATTCTCTCAGGTTGTAGGTCTTTGGAGGGTTTTTTCCTGAGGGAAGCTTTATGATATATATACATACATACATATACAACACCAGTTTGTGTCAAGTGAATTTATGTATGTATTCTCAACTGAGAGTAAATTTTAGCCCTTTTCTTATTCACTGATGTTATACAAGCATTTTCCTAGATTGGCAGGGCTAAATTAAATTGGGCAACGTTCTGTGTGTGTTTGATGTCTGCTAAATGAAGTGAGCTTCCAATTCGTCATATTTACTCAAGCTCACTCAACTCTAGTAAAAATTAAAATGTTCCAGTTAATTTAACGAGATAATTTAGCTCTCTCAAATCTTTCTTGCTCAACATTTGTTGCTGTTTAGAAGTCGGGGGTATGTGGTCCCATGTAATCCTTTGGACAGCTCTGAGGGCTTAATAGCAGATATTCAGACATGGGACTGACATTGTGTTTAATCCAAGCAAGTCCCAGAGCTGCCATTGGAGGAAGGAAGTCTTGGATCAGGCCCCTTGTATTCATTATTTAAGGAAAAGGTATTACACAAAACCCCCATAGAACATTTAGGAAAGAATTAGAGTAGCTAAGGTAGCAGCTGGAAGGTGAAAAGTAAAAAACTGCCACATTGAGTAAACAGAAAGTAGGCAAAAGCTCCAAGAACCAAAATAATCAAAGTATCCACACATAAAGCTCCTTATGCTCTATACTCGGAAACAAGAGCTCTGTCTTGAGACATCTGTCTGCCTTGATCTTGCAACTGTGTTTTATGCCAATACAGACAAGAAAGCCAAAACATCATGCAACATCAGTGGTACATACGTGAGAAAGTCCACTGAAGTTAATGAAATGAAGTCAAGATTGGCCATAGCTGTAACATTGAGATTTACTCACAGGAACTTGTAATGTTGTCTCTCTGCAAATGAGCATCATTAAACATTATCCATGGGCTTGAGCAATGAAAAGACAAAGAGGTGTAGTATCTACCAAGTTTGGAATTCCTCTCATTACCAAAAGGTAGGTCACTCAGCAGCCTGAGTGATGGGCAGCAGCATTGAAATGTCTTCTATATAACAGATACTCAAAGACCCAATGTGCCAGATTGCCAACAATATAAAAAAAAAATCTATTCTTCCATTCATTTGAGGCTACTCTAAGAATCAGAGGTAGAATGAGGGTTACTTTTACTGGCTGGTTGTATTTAATCATAGTGAGATACTGATGATCCTGCTCTACAAATCACATGAAGCTCTACAAACATCTCAGACCGTAGGGACTGAAGGGATAGGACAGTGGATTGTGCACAGACTTTCTCCTCCCCAGAGGAGACAGGTTGTTTATAACCTGGATCACATCTGCCTCTGCAGAATCTGGAAGACCACAGATGCAAGGTGTTGGTGCATTTGGTGCTGCTTACTGCATTAAAAATACTGGTGCACTTAAAATACTAGTCCTACTCTTCATGAAGGATGTAGGAAACCTAGAGAAGTCAGCCTCCTCATAAAGTTTGATGTTTATAGCTAAGCAAAACTATTCTAAGTCTCACATGCAGATGGCTTCAAACACTCTGCTTTCAGTTTTTCAACAGTTTCCTATGAGACTGTGGAAAACACAGCCACATTTTGATAAGAATTCATTAAGCATTGTAGCAGCCTGGCAATATTCAGTATACCCTGAAGAACATACAGACAGGTGAACTGCAAAAAGCCAGTACAGAAATGCAGAGCAATTTAATCAAAATAGTGCTGGGGAGTTCAGTAAAATTACAGCTATGTGCCACTCTTGCTGTAGAATCAAAGGCAATGCAGAATGCACCTGGTTTCGTTATAAAAACCTTGGCATAGGTTTGTCAAGAGGCTTGTAGACCTGTCAAAAAACTTGGGAAGACCTTTGGTTTTAAAAGAAAACCAGGAGCTGCTAAATATTTTCAACAGCCAAGGATCGCTACAGTTCACCCTTGGAGAGATGTAAGCTAGATGGGTGGAGAGGTATCATGATAAGAAATATATCTTAATATACAAGTATATCTAGGTTTTTCAGTGTCTCTTTTTTTTTTTTCCTTGTAGTGAACCTTAAAATGTTTTCACTTAATATCCATTCAGAAAGACAGATGACACAAACACCATTAACAGTAGTATTGAAATGCAGTGATAAACTAGCAAACAGGATGCAAGAATACCACAGCAAAAATTAAAAATATCATTAAATAGTATAATCAATGATAAAGTCATTTCAAAAATACAGCAGTATTTCTGATCACTTTCGAGCAAAAGGGATAATGCAAACATAAATGGGGAGCTGATAAAAAAGTTAATTAACAATAGCCAAGAACCTCAAAAAAAAAAAAAAAAAAATAAACCCTCACCTGAAGTCGAAAGCACAGGGTTATTTACATTAGAAAGGAGACACATAAGAAGGGCATGATCCAAGCATGAAAACTGAATAGCTGGGAAAGGTTTGAAGCTTCACCTAAGAACAAGAGATTTACTGAAATGAAAAGATGACAAACGCAACAGCGATAAAAATAAACTTATTTTCATTTCATAATTAAACTATGGTAGAGGGCCACACAATTTTTTTCAGTTTTCCATTGTATAGTGCAATAGAGTAAAAACGGAAGCATTACAATATCTGTAACAAGATCTACAAATATTATAAATCTAACATTTTTTTTTTCAGATAAAGTAAAATATTTAATTTAAACTTTGATGTGTCAGTTCAACATCTTTCATTGTATTATCATATATTAGGTAAAAGTTAAAAAGAAACACTCAAGTGCTATCAAAGCAAAGTGTGTCAGTGACCATGAATTAACATTTTCCACCAAAAAAAACGGAACTCAGAATTTTTGAGAAATGGGAACTGGGAATTCTTGAGAATCTTTTCACTTCTGTACGTAATTTCTTGCAGAATGGAAATTCTCATTTCCAACTCCTTTTTGCTCATCAACACTGGATTTCTTTGAAAGCAAGAATGTACCACAATTAAACTTTGTAGAAAGCAAAGAACATCCACAATGAATAGAAAGAATAAGAATTAATATTTTGTAAAGACTGTTGAATCTCTGGGACTTTCCATAGCATCAGACTTGGTTCCTTTGGGTGATTCACTGTGTTTAGCTACTAAACCATAGCAGACACACCATCTTCCACAGCACCTGTAGGAAGGATGTGAGGCTAGAAGGAGCTCCAGGTGGTGGGGCTTCTGTGTTAGGAGTGCAAAGAGCTCAAGGCCCAGCTAGACCATCTCACCAGGCAGGCTTCACTGACAAGAATTCATGAAATTAGGACTTCAACACGTCTTTTCTATCAACAACAGGGAAATAGCTTCCTGGAATACTGCTGAAGCCTTGCAGCTTGAATGGGAGAGACAGCTGATATCAAAGAACTCATAGAATCACAGAATTGTTATGGTTGGAAAGGACCTCTGAGATCACCAAGCTCAACCATTCACAAAACCACAACCCACTCCATACAATCTCAGCCACTAGAGCATGCCCTGAAATGCCACATCTACTTGTTTCTTAAATATCTCCAGGGATGGTGACTTAACCACCCCCTTGGGCAGGCCATTCTAGTGCCTGACCACTCTTTCAGTAGAGTAGTTCTTCCTAACATCCAGCCTAAACCTTCCTTGCTGCAACTTCATACTATTTCCTCTGGTCCTGTCATCATTCACTAGGAAGAAGAGGCCAGCAACTACCTCTCTACAACCTCCTTTCAGATAGTTGTAGAGGGCGATGAGGTCTCCCCTCAGCCTCCTGTTCTCCAAACTAATCATGCTCAGTTCCCTTCAGCCTCTCCTCTTATGACTTGTTCTCTAGATCCCTCAAGAGCTTGATAGCTCTCCTCTGGACACGCTCCAGCACTTGAATGTCCTTCTTGTAGTAAGGGAAATTTGGCAAAATGCTATCCTTTTGTGCTCTAGAACTCGAATGAAACTGCAGCCAGAAGTGGAGACAGCAGGATAAAATACAATTTCAGTTCCTTTCAGGCTGAAAAAAAAATCTATTGTTCAGCCCCTATGCTGAAGATGGAAAAAGCACACACATGCACCAAGTTCATAGACTGAGCATTACTTGCAGCTCTTTCAGATGATGAAAAATGCAGATGAGGTTGATAAGACGACTCAGAGGTTTCTGCTGGGTGCTGCAGCATGAAGAGGTTGCCTTTCATACAGGACAGAAAGTCAAATTAGGTCCATGTGACTGTTCAAAATTCATTAGAATGACCTTAGTTAAGCTTTGCTTCCATGCACACTATGGTATATGATAATATAGCCTAGAGCAACAGCAGTAGTGGTGGTGGCACTTTCTGAAATATTTCCACTACTTGAAAGCCGTTGGATTTGTTAAAATTTCTAAAAGGATTATAACAGGATGAACTGGGTTTTTTCCTTTTACTTTCTCCAAGCCAATATAATAATATTACACAGAGCTTTTCATCTTCAAAGATCTTTACAAATCTTAGCAATTCACAGTAACTGAACAGTTATAAAAATATAATAAAACTCATTTTTGCTGTCTTGCTAATTTTTTCTTATTATTTGTAAGAACTAACTTTAAATAGCAACAACTTCTTTAACTGATCTGGTTCTGGAAATGTAACATTAAACTCATTACTAAGGGAATTTAAGCAGTCACATCTCATACAATCATTAGTCATAATAATAATAAAAAGAAAATATTTTCTGACTCCCTACTATTTCAATAGAAGATGACAGCACTTTTCTCCTTCCACTGTAGATAGTTAATTCATTGCTCTTTTCTTCTTTAAACCACAAGCAGGAATAACACTGGAACATGTATTACCAAAGAAATCACGTTACCAAATATAACCATATCTAATATATGTTGTATATAAGAATACAAAGAAGTAATTTTATTATTCCCCTTTTCTTTTCTGAGCAGTTGCTCTAATAATGTATAAAACCTTCCCACAATTTTCAAGTCCCAGGTAATTTCTCTACTCATCACTAAAGGTCTATGGTTGTCAACTGGGGGCAGATGCCCTCTGCTCTTGCTCACTTCAATGGATGCTGAAGGCACCCACCAACTGACAGGACTGACTCTTCTGCGTTTTACTTCACATCATAAAAATACATTACACAACACGAGATGTTTCTCGGTGCAAGGAAGGGTATCTGCATCCAGGCCTTGATGAAGCAGTTCTGTGCACCTGAAGACTCACAGGCACCTTTGCCCACTTATTCCCAACAGCACGTGGGAAGCTCAAAGGCTGCTAGCTTGCTCCTGGAGACCTTACCGATGCAAAACGCCTATTGAAGCTGGAGCACTTTCTGCTCCCGGCACTATTACAAGTGTCCCAGTTTGAACAGTCTAATAATACTTAGCAAAAACTTCTTTGAAGCCAGAGAAGGAGTCAGGCTTTTGATGGCCCTAAAACATTTCCTAACTGGTGTCTAATTCTGCAGACCTCTTTCACACTGAGTATCACTTAGCTGTCCCAGTGACGCCAAGGTGATGGCTTGCACAGAACTGTTACTGCAGAGACAGAGAAAGAAAATGTAAAAATTAAATTCACACATAAAAATAAATGGTCGGTGATCAAATACCTGAGTCTTAAACATCACTTGATCATTCTTCTGTATTAGTTTCCTCCACAGTCAGAATGCATTTCACACCATCAAACTGTACTTTGTACAAGGGTCCAAATAGGTCCCATGAACATTTCATAAACGTTAGAATTCCTGCTCTTGAGAGAAGGAAACTGAGGTAACTCCTCCTCCAAAGCAAGTGGAGTTAGAGCAGGGGTGAAAGAGACAGGAGCTTCTGGCTTTTGGACCCAGAGTGGTTTTGTGGCTCAGTTCAGCCTGTGGAGAGCAGCTGAATGAAGAGCAGACTACATACCTAAAATAATGGAAAACAGGAGAGTGGCAGGTCATAAACATAAAGAAGACTGCAAAGAAGAAAAATACTCATTTTCCGCCCCCCCTCAACATCCTTGCAGTATGGGTTTTTTCCTACCAACTGATTCCAATACTGAACACTAAAGCCTGGATTCTGGCCTCCTGGTAATAAGTAATTTGCAAGAGCCTGGTCACAGAGAGGTCAGAAAACCATGTAAATTGCTTGGATGGGAAAGCCTCTTTCACAGGAGGAAGCTGTAGGTGGTAGAGAGGCTCCCTGCCACAATTTTGCATTCCCTGGACATAGCAATATAGAACGAGACAAGAGAGCACTGCTGATCTTCTCCCATCAGGCACCCTCTGGCTGTCCTCTGTGGCAGGGATGGGTGCCAGACCTCCAGCAAACAGTGAGGGTGGTTTCTATCCCTTGTAGCAACAATCTTAACACCATGTTTTAGCTATTAGGCAAGCAAGTTTTTGAATCGGGGTCTAAAGGCTGAAAATGTTACAGTGAATTATACTGTATACCCAGTTGCACAGGCTTAATTTTTCCGGTCACATACCCAGAGACTTGAGTTTTCCTCCAGAGACTTTGAGGTTTCCTTCTGGAGGATTTGCTATGGTGTTTGTATCTATGCAAAACTATGAATGCAGCCTTGTGATATGAAGAAAACAGAGGATAACAGCATATTCTGGGAGCTCTTACTTCTTCAGCCAGAGTTACTCTCATTCACGTGCACAACTAAGGTCATGGTAACCTACTGAGAAACAGCATTCTCTCACGCTTTTCGCTTCTGGTCTGCCCACGAGGACAAGGGCTCCCTTCCCATGGGTCATCTCTCCTCTCCCATGCCACACCGTACACCTCCACCACTTACTCTGAAGACTCCCAGGGAAAATGGCAGGGACAACTCAGTGGAAAACACTTCATAAAGGAACAGATACTGCCATGATGCAGGCAACCCAAAATCAAGTGATTTATGCAGCTCCCTTCCACATGTCAAGCAAGCATTTCACATTGAGCATACTGCAAAATGAGCACTCAGCTTTGCCAACTCCATTGTTCAGCTGCATCTCAAATCCTGCTTGTTTGGTGTGGAAACTACAGCAATCTTACTCATGAGATTAAAATATTTTTACCTGTCAAGATGTAAGTCCTGAATGTTCTACTATATATCTCACTAAATACACAACAAGCCACCAAAGATTTCAGTCAGCGTTACACATCTTGTTACTATCCAAACACAAACATTAGAATTAAATGTAGTTGTAGTGTAATAAACACCATCGCATCTCCCTTCTGGGACATTTTTCAAGTCATTTGTGCTAAAATCAAAACGGCTGGTCTGTGTTATTTAATTAATATCTAGGCTCAAAGATCACCCTTTGGTTTTCTTTAATTTCAAAAAAGAAAAGCCTTTTTTTCTGGATTAACACAAATATAAAACGGAAAGACTGTGGAACATAAAGGCCATGGGTAGCATTTTGCACAGGATAGGTTCTGGTTGAATGAGATCTGGGACGTGTGCCAAATTAATAGAAAAAATCCTGTTCTTCCTCTCCAATAGCCACAATGTTCATTATTAAGAAAAGCATATGAACCACAGGATTTGATTTTAATAACACCAATGTCTTCATTAATCTGTACTTTCCATTTAGCCTCATTATTGAGTAAATGCTGAGTTAATGCAGCACCTATTATTGCTGGATTTTCCATGAAAAACCTGCTTTCCCTCTTCTTCTTTTATTCATTCAAGGACTATCAGGTGTGTGTGTCATGTTTTTAAACAGGCCATCCGCTGTCAATGGCTGTTTTTTTACCTCAGGTCTATGCAGCTACTCCAGTAACGCAGGCTTTACAATGCAGACGGCAACAAAAAAAAAACACCAAACCACCACCAAGAGAACAAAACCCCAATAAAACCACTCCTAAGTCAAACCCATATTTGTTTTGGTGTTGTTTTAAATGCTGTCATGTCAAGGAGCCTCACTATCACCTGCAACTGAGCTGATCTTTCCTGGATGCTCCATGAAGCCTCCTTCTAAATCAAGATTGCTGATGGCCAACACCGCTTTGTATCTGCCGAACAAATAGTGGCCTTTTGTCCAGCACAAGTTCCTAAACAAACTTAATCTCTCTAACACTGTGACAGATGACATTTAGATGTCCTTGTTACCCTTAAACGAGTTTTATTGACAATCAGAGAACAAAAAGAAGGCCCAGATAAAGCCCAATGTTTTATAGGCCTGCTAACAACATCTTAGTTCTTAGTGCAGAGGGTGTAGAGAAAGCCCAGAGTTGCCCCCATTTTCCCCTGCTTTGCTATATCACCATGACAACAGATATAGAAATCACTTAGTGACTCCTAGAAAGAAAACACAGTGACACAGTACCCCTTGTATGGCGAATCAAACTAAAGCCTTCATTCAAATGGCTATTCAGCTTGGGCATTCATGTAGAGGATGGGGTGGATTTTACACAGGTAACAACAACAGAAAGGCCAGCAAGCACTCCAGCCACAGCATATGGTAAAGTCTCTGTTTAATTAATGCATCCTCAATAGAATTTATCCATTTTAAATTTGTTTTCTTTTACTTGAAACATCATTAATGTAAAGGGCAACATTAATCAACATCTTGCAACTTAAAAGGGCATTAAAAAGTGATCTTTCCCCCCCTCCCTCCATGCAACAGAATCTTTTCAAGTACTTTTGCTCGCTGCGACTGATTCCAGGCAGTCAGCATCCTTAATCATAAAGCAAATCTAGAGAGGCCTCTACTGGCCAGCCTCTCCATCTGCAATTTTTCTATTTTTAAGTGACTTGGAAAAGCAAGCAGTGAAGCCACTACAAGCTTTTATCTTAAAGTTGCACACAGAACGGATTACTGATAAATATATGGTGCAAACATAGGATAATTGTGCTTTTTTGAAGCAATCCTGTGTGGTATAACTTTGACTTTAAAAAAAAAAAAAAAAAAAGTAAGAAGACTAGAAAGATTTATCCTGGCTGTGATGTATTTGCCTCCATGACATTTTGAGACATTTTAAGATTATAGGTCTAAAAATTAACGGGTAATCATTTTTCTTTGTGCACAGGGCTCTCCTTAAAGTTGAGGCTTAAATCCATTTAAATTTAAAATTCTTGTATGCATGTGGTATTTTATATATGCATTTCTCACAACTAGAGTAAAACATACATCAAAGCTCAGAGAAATTAAATCAAGAGCATGAGAAAAGGAAGTTATTGAATGATAGAGGAACCCTGCTTCTCTGGGCTTTCCACAGTGACAAAACAAAGACAAAGAACTTCAAAATCCCCCATCTAGGTAAAATTTAACATTGTAAGGCAATGGTCAGCGTGCTCTCTGCTAAAATCAGCAATTCTGGCTGGAAAAAAGAAAGAGTTTCTGCTGTATCCTTTGAACAAAAATATGAAGCATGAATTTGAAGATACTTAAAACTAAATTGACTTTCTTCAGTTCCTGTTATTCTAGTTATCAACCACAAACCATGGGAATAAGAAATATCTTCCTGGCAGAAAATGCGACTCACTAGATCTTAACTTACTGCTGTGTAGACAGGAAACTTCTTAACACCAAAAACTCATGGACAATGGGCAAACTGACAGCTCTAGTGAAACAAATCCCCAGGTTGAAGGCTGAAAGAAGATACTGCTACCAGAAATAAAGTGTAAAATGTTGATGGTGAATATAATTAACCATGGAAGCAACTTGCCTCAGGCTGCGGTAGGCTGCTCAAAAACCTAAGCTAACTTACTAAGATTTTTTTTTTCAGTGTAGAATACACATCATGGTAACTCCTAATATTAAATTTAATACTTTTTTTTT